>JAUPFP010000009.1:402500-722500 GCA_036925085.1 Brachycybe producta | reverse complement strand
ATCAGCTGATGACCATGCCAATGTAACACCCAGCAACTCCCGTTCCCGCCAAAACCATAGCCTGGGGGTAAACAACTCCCGCTTGTCCCTCCCACCTCTCTGACTCACACTTCTGATGCACATTGAAATGGCAGAGTGATACACTTAGGATCATGGTCACTTGGACCTGGTTACACCTCGTAGGTGTACACAGGTCCAAGGTATAAAATGAATGTGTTCCTCTTTGTTCCACATCCTTGTCTTTGCTCTAAATTGTATTATGTTGATTATTCCGTACCACATCTTGGGCATGAGGATGCACCTTTAATAACCAGTTCATTCTTGTAAACTTAAGAGTTTTTCTGTACAAGAATGAATAGTGTTTGTAATGGAAATCTGCATTGTCTTTATGTTCGGTAACTAATAACTTCTATACACAGGCCGGAGACATCATAAGGCAGGAGACATACGATCCTGAAGAAGCTACAACATCTATCGGTAACAACACACATTAGAAAATGTACATCAGCATCAACCGAGAGAGGGATGGCCACCATCCTTCTGCATTGATTTCACCCCCATGCAGGAGAATGATCGTAATCCAACTCCATCCAGCTATTTCTGTAACTCGGATCTTCTTCGTGTGACCACCCCGCGATCAAGAGAAGAAACGAGTCGCAGAAAACACCATCTAGAAGCTGGTAAAATTATAGCGTCGATGTCCAAAGCTCACACCAATATCCTGTCTTGGGTCCTTTTTCCTCCCAGTCTCACCCCTTAATACAAAGAGATCGTCCTGATAAGCCTCAGCATTAGGTCTATGGGGTTAAAACTTTCTTTTGTAAGTTTGTTTTGATTGCAATGAGTCACTTGTCTATTTTTGTTGACCACTGGTCAATCATGTTGATTGGCCAGTTTGGTTTTTACTTTTGTTTTTACACAATCAGGGGCTACTGAGAAAGTGTTCTCAGTATCCTCTTTTCGGGTATAAAAGGCCATGTATTTTGTATGTAAAGGAGAAGATTCTTTGGAACTCTTGAGCCACTGTCACTATGCTCAAGTATGTCCAAGAAATAAATTGAACGAAGAACTTAAAACTTTTTGCCATCTAGAACTGTCAACTCAGGTGTAAACCTGGATCGCCAGCCATAGATAAAACTTCAGAAGACAACACGATCCAACTGCTTTTAACGGGCGAAAGCCCGAGAAGTAGTAGACACCAAAAGATCCTTAAAACTGTAAAGGTTCTTGAGAGAGGAACTTGTGAGGAAACGAACGGGACCTCCCGAACCAAAATAGTTAGTGGCTTAGAAAACCACTTTCTGATCGCTCGAAAGAGTGCTACGATACTTTTGGACAATTCTTTTCACTCCATGAACGTGGTTCGTTACAAATTTGGTGGAGGAGCTGGGCAGTTGAATACCTTTTTACTCCATAAGCTACAAAGATCGTGTTGAAAAGCACACAGCAGAGAATCATCAGCGTCAGAAATGACCAGTCTACAGAAACTACTCACGGATTTGAGGAATCTAGAGACAGAGAGGAGAGATGCCGAAAAAAGCAAACTGCTGCATTGAAGAATATCTTGAAGAGGCAACAAGCTCCACAGGAGGAGGCCAAGGAGGAAGCAGCCTGAGGTGCAGTCCAACGACGGAAGCTGCTATTGCCGACATCATTGGTAAACTGTCAAGAGAAAAACAAGATGAATTGGTTCGTCAGATTATGGGCGACGAACGAAGTGAAAGAAGAGTGGGCTCAATCAACACTGAATTGGAATTGATTGAACCTAGGTGCAAACCTGGTCCGGATGAAACAACCAAATGGACACCAGACCTGGGACCTACGCCATACTCTGAAAGTAATTCGCTACATTCACTGCAGGGATTTCCGAAATACGATGGTGATGACAACATACTCCTCTACATCGAAGAATTTGAAGACATTGCTACCACACACAACTGGACTTCCCTGCAGCGATGCAGACACTTCGCAGGGCTCTTGAGGAAGCATGCAAACAAATGGCTTGCACACTTCCGATCTGCTTAAGATGACAAAGAGATTATGTGGATGGCCATGAAGGAAGGAATTATTGCTGAATTCCTCCTGCCGGAACAGAAGGTCCGCATGAGTCGTGAATTGGTGAAGAGGCGTCAGCAAGATCATGAAACTTTCAGGGTCTATGCTGAAAAATACGCCGAGATGTACAGGAGAAATCCACATGATGAATCATTGCTGATAGCGACTTTACAAAAAAGTTTGCTACCAACACTGAGAAACCATCTACATGGGGCACCAAAAGACAATTTCCATGAGTTCGTGCGCTTCAGTACTCAAACTGAAGGAGAACTGGTGGATGAGAGAATTGGTTTACAAGATTGGGACTACAACGAAAGCGGGCATAAGCCCGCCGAATCAAGAAAATCAACCAAAGCAGCAGAGTCAACCGAGGAATTCAAGCGGACAAGACATCGAACACGCCTGAAAAGGCTGACCCGGAACCTAAACAGACAAATCAACATCAGAACCAGCAGAGCTCCTTGGAGAAATCAACACCAAGAGCCACTCACCTGTTACCGAGGTGGGGAGGCGGGCCACATTGCAAGTGGATGCCCAAATTCCGGAAAACCAAGGACTGAACAAAGGAACGTTCCAACGGCAACACCGACAACTGTAAGCAGTCAACAAACCATTGGCAAAGACGGCAACGAAATTGTCGAATACCATTGAGGTTGACAAAATTCATACCTTGCTGAATGGAATGAAGATGTTGCCTGTGCCCATAGATGGTGTGTGGCAACCTGGTATGCACCCTATGGTGGTCTGCCTGACAGCATGCAGTAGGCTGTTGGGATGCATGCCATTTTGTTGCCAGCAGAAGTCAGAAGTGACCACTGTCCCCTCCAGGTGGAGTTGCCTGGAGGTATGATATGGCCTGGTCAGTCATTGGCAGGGCAGTGTGTTGTGGGCAGGAAGACTGACTGGATCAACTGGTGGAGGCCAAGGAGGCCTCCATGATCATCTTTCTTTGTTTCTTTTGTGCCTTGTGGCCTTTAGGCATTTGTTTGGTATGCATGGGGTCTTGGCTGGTCAAGAGAACCAGCCAAGTTGTGTGAATAGTGTTCTGTAAATTAATAAATATATATCTTTTATTTTATCTTACTGTGTCATGTCCGGTCATTGGGGAGTATCGTAGGAACGAGGGTATTCAGGAGAATTCACAGTCCTTCAACCGACCTATTTCGGCCGGTACTCGTGTCGGTTCATGGTGGAACTCGTGTTCCACCACGATATTCTCGGCATGGCAGCTTATTTCGTCGTCTGTCGGGAGGAGGCTACGTGAGAGGCGGCTACGGGTGCTGTCCCGTCCCTATAAGGAGCCTGAAACCTGGTAAGTGGTTTTTAATGTACCTGGGGTTATTGTGACGGTCCAGTAGGGACGTTACAATTGGTGGAGGTGCCGGGTATCCGTACCCTGCCTCTCACAAAGTTAAAGACCGTGGATTTGACCGTTTAGTCAGTCAAATCACCACCCAGTGTTAGTTCGCTGCTGGGTGTGGACTTTGGTCCATTAGACAGTGGCCGAAAACATTGGTAACCTTATTTGACCGCTTATCTACTGTGGGGTGCGGACTTCAGTCCGTGGCACTACGGTAGAAAGTGGTAAAAGTCGCTTTACTGTGAAGTACACCATGGGGCACGGAAATTTGACCGTGGGACCGTGGTAAAAACCGGTAAAGAACTCTGACCGTTCTTTACCATGGGACACGGACTTTGATTCGTTATACCTCAGATTTGCACGGTTCCATCAGTTTGTCACGGTGTTTTATGGACTTTGGTCCATGAAATTACCATTGCCGATGGTGGAATCCCATTTTCTGGTGGTTTTGGCCAGAATTGACCGTGGAAGCACGGTGGATTTGGGCTCAAACCTCGAAATTACTGATGGAGAGTCAGAAAATCGGTCCAGAAGTGGGGTTGGAGTTACGCAACTGCGTAGTCGACTGTCCCCTTGGGGCGGAAGGCAGAGTGCCTCTGGGAACAGGGATAAAGCGGAAGCATGGACGAAGACATTCTGGAGGAGGGAAGCGTCGTGGACGGTGGTCCACGGGGCCAACCTTTGTTGGGAGAGTACGTCACAGTGCGGAGACGTGCCGGGGACGATCTCCCCAGAAATTCTACATTGGAAGTCGGCAGTAAGGCCGATGGTGATCTCGTTAGGCTTGGTGCTCGGCCTCGACCGAGTGGCCATGTTTCCACTGCCGCCCGACACTTCGCGGAACCGGAGCAGGCAACCTCGCAGAGCTAGTGCCGGTGCAGCTACTTTACATACCTGCTGGATGGTCCAGCAGAAGAGTACTATGCCCAGTTGGTGGAAACTTCTGGACCTCACCTGGGAGGAAGCCTGCCTGCCAGTTCCGGCAATCAGGCTCGTATCTGCTTCTCGGAATTCGAGACGATGAAGCAGGGTACACGTGAGTCTGTGCAAGCGTTCTATTAGTGGTTCTTTGAGCTGTCAGAACGTGTCTCCGGGTGAAAACGAGAGCTGTCGGCGCATTTGTTTTAAACAGAAGCTCCTGACAGCCATCACCGATCGGGTGTCAGGCCGAGATGGTAGAAGCATATGCCCGAAGGGCATATATTAAAGCCGATTTACGGACGGCAGGTCAATTACCTGCCTGTACTCAAGTGGTTCCCCAGGACCGGGCTAGTATCCAGTCCTCTAGTTCCACAGCTAGCTCTGAGAGCTCTGCCAGGGCTTCTACTTCAAACCAGCCGGGTGCGAAGGCCACTGCACCAGCCAGGTCAGACAAGGCAGTGGCCAAGACTAAAGGTAAGAAGAAGCAGGCGAGTTCCGGTGGAGGACAGCCGGGGCAACGCCTTGCAGAACGGACCTTGGGTCAGGAGGATCACTCCGGCGATTAGGTCTGTGTTATGGGTGCAACCAAATGGGGCACCTTAAACGGGACTGTCCTAACGCTACAGGAAAAGGACAAGTTGCCAGTGATGCCTGGCGAAAGCCAGAAGCTCCAGCCAATGCTAGGCTTAGTGCTGGTATGGCATGCTGGTTCGCAAGTACTTGGCCACCATCCGTGATGGCCAGTTCTACCACCAACTCGTGGAGGATAACAAAGAGAAGTCTTCGTTAAACCGCTACCAGTCACCACCGAACTGAGTGGTGAGCAACCTCAGGTGCCAACATCGTCCGTGTCCGGGTGGTCTCCAAGTATGTGCATGTCCTGCGGAAGGCAGGGGTGCCTCTTTGTGAGGTCTGCGGACCCAGAAATTATCAGCTGGGTATTTCCAATGCCATGCTCCACATTGTAGGCCGTGTGCACACAGTTGGGTAACTGGTTTGCCCCTCACCCTATATGCCTAGTTGTGAGGTGCTGGATCGTGCGGTCATCGAGCAGGCGGCAGGAGTTGGTGTGCCCATATCTTCCGCCGGGCCTGGGAAGTCTCTAGTTAGAGAGACTGAGTCCCAGACTTCTGCATGTCTGGAATTACCATGCGGTGTGAATGGTAAGGTGGACGGGAAGCAGAAGTTCAATGGTGGAAACTGGCGGGTTCCCATTACTGAACTTCAGAGCCAGACATATGACCGGGGTTCACCACGAGTGTGGGTGTCTATCGGTGATCGTCTCTTGGAGATGATCGTAGACACCGGGGCCGATGTATCAGTCTTAAGCATGAATGTGGCACAAGTGATGGGGTTGCCCATAGAGGAACTGGCAGTTCCGTCATGGCTACTTGGCATGGGTGGGCACTCCAGCAAGGTCGTAGGAGTTGCAAATGTGGACTTGACCATCCACAGGAAAACCATCAAGGTGGCTCTTTTGGTAAAAGGAGAGTGTGATGCGTTTTTAAGCGTTGAGTACACCACATGCTTCGGCTTGATGGTGGGTATCGTGCACCGGACCAGACGCCCTTCATGCAGCACTCACAGATCGAGCGCAGCAACTCCTAGAAGTCCCATTAGCACTTGAGAAGATTGATGGGTTAACCTTGTTTCACCAGAGCTGCTCGAGACCAGAGTTCCGATCGGGAGTGGGAAAGTTTGTTCCCTGCGACTGAGAAAACGTCTGGCTAACAACCCACGTATGTGTCGTATCGGTGTCGCTGTAGAGCATGCCGGCCCTGGCCAGCTGCTTCTCGTGGAGCCACACCATAAAGCCTTAGGTGGACATGTTGGCTGTGACAGGAATTGCCAAAACCAAGCGATTGGGCGAGTACGATATCAGGCTCGAGAACGTGGGAGATGCACCCATAGCCCTGGAGACAGGGGAGGGTGTAGCCACGGCTCAAGCTGTGGAGGCTGCTCTTGTGGTAGAGCTGGAAGAGCCGTCTGAGTTGAGAGGGGAGGCCCCGCTCATGCGACAGTTCGACCAGGGGAGGCAATGTCAAAGTTGAGGGGCATGTCCAGATACCGAGTCCTCAACGTAACGATGGCTCCTACCCTCGAAGAATGTCTTAAGATTGGTGCCAAAGCTACTGGAGCACCGGGATCATTTCACGTTTAACTATACGGAGTTGGGTGAAACCTCTCTTGTCGAACATGCGATTGATACTGGTGGGCAACCTCCGGTGAGAGAAGGATTGCGTCGAACCGCTCCAGCGGCCAGAGCAAACGAGAGAGAAGAGGTGGCGAAGATATTGGATGCAGGGGTTATCTGACCTTCGCGTAGTCCCTACGCGAGCCCTAACTTGCTTGTTTGCAAGGATGCTGGCTTTCGTTTTTGTGTGGACTACCGGAAACTGAATTCCCAGACTAAGCTAGATCAGTATCCGTTGCCTCGCATCGATGATGCACTCGATTCGTTGGCCGGTGCGAAGTTCTTTGCAACGTTAGACCTGGCTAGTGGTTACTGGCAGGTTCGGATGGCTGAGCAATAAATTGAGAAAACAGCATTCATTTGCTCTCAAGGTCTGTATGAGTTTCGAAAAATGCCTTTCGGACTCTGTAATGCTCCAGCAATGATGCAGAGAGCGCTAGACCTCTTGATGGCAGGACATAAGTGGGAGACTTGTCTGGTGTACCTGGACGATATCGTCTTTGGGAATACTTTCGAGCAGTTTCTCTTTGGCTTTGACAAGGTTCGTTATCTCGGTCACGTAGTTAGTGCCGAGAGTTGCTCCGGACCCTGATCTCGTAAGAGCAGTCCAGGAGTTTGATGTTCCGACAACGGTGACAGGCGTCCGAAGTTTTCTCATGTTGGCCGGTTGCTATCAGAGGTTCATCAAGGACTTCGCAAAGGTGGCAAGTCCTTCGCATGAACTGACAAAGGAAACGTCCTTCGAATGGTCGGATCAGTGCAAACTAGTTTGCTCGGTTAAAGGCATTTTTAACTGAAGTGCCGATACTCACTATGTACGATTTTCATGGTGAGATAATGATCCATACCGTCGTAGTTTACCAGAAGTTACCGGAGGACAAGTTCCCCTGTGCTCTGGCCTATGCAAGCCGGCTCATGAAAGGAACGGAAACACGGTATTCTGCCGCCGAGCAGGAGTGCTTGGTGATTATGTTTGCCGTGGGTAAATTCCGTCCTTACCTCTTTAACCGGGAGTTTGTAATCGTAACGGATCACCATGCTCTTTGCTATCTGCAGACAGCCAATAACCTGGAAGGCAGGTTGGGGCTCTGGCAGATGCAACTTCAAGAGTACCGGTTCAAGGTTCAGTACAAGAAAGGGACACCCCACAAGGATGCTGACACTCTCAGCCGGTATCCTGTAAGTGATGTGGCGGACCTTTCTTTACCTGAATACGTCGAAACAGACATAGGTGAGGTAATTTACCGAGTCTGGCTCGAGGTGGATTGGGTCAAGGAGATGGCTGGTGCTCCAAGGTGAAGAATGAAATCTTCAAAGACCCGAACTCGAACCTGAGGTTCCAGTTCGTGATGGCAGATGACTTGTATGCCATCAGGTCCATCCAGGATCGGTTGAGAACTGTACTGGTAGTTCCAGCGTCATGCAGGGCTTTCTGTCTGAGGAAGCTACATGACACTCCCGAAGCTGGTCACTTCGGGATGTTTAAGACCTGCCAGAGACTGTGCTCACGCTTCTACTGGATTGGTATGAACCAAGACACAGCCGAATACGTTAAGTGGTGTTTGGTGTGTCAGCGAGCGTGATAGTTTGCACAAAATCAGGGATTTCTCCAACCCATCGTGCCGAGGTACCTAGTTCATACCTGGGGAATGGACTTTGTTGAGTCGTTTCCTGCCTCCGTGGGTGGAGTCACTTAGGTACTCATAATGGTTGACTAATTCACCCGGTACGGGGTGGCAAGGGCATTACGAAGGACCACGACTGCTTGTGTTGTTAAATTCCTGAAGGACAAGATCCTTTTGTTGTATGGCACACCGAAAGGTCGTGTCGGATCGTGGGTCCCAGTTCTCCAGCAAAGTCCTGCTGAAGTTCCGGGAGCGCTATAACAGCATATCACTTCACGATGGCATACTATCTTCAAGCAAATGGGCTTACGGAGCGTACGAACAAAACCATACTGAAAACCATCAAGTGGTACCATGATCCCCACAAAGAACAGCGTGATTGGTGGGACAAGTTATGGCCCGCCATGTGGGCTTATAACACAGCTGTCCAGGAGAGTACACAAGTCTATCCGTATCAGTTGTTGTTTGACCGTAAGCCTCGAATGGGGCCTGACCAGCAAGCCGTGGAGGAGCAGGCACGTCAACGATTGACGGCTGCTCAGAAGAGGCAAAAGGAGCAGTATGACTCCGGTCGAGTGCAGCCGCCGCTATACCCGCCTGGTGCACAGGTGTGGATTAGGAACCAGGCTGGGAAGCTCGGCCAAGCAAAGAAGTTTAATTTAGCTTACAAAGCTGAAAGGGGAATGGTTGTTTCACAGTATTAAGACCTGGTATACAAAGTAGAATTCATAGATGCTATGGTCGGAAGGTGCGAGACCGGTTTCATGTTGACCATTTGAAACCATATGTACACACTTGCACTGTGAGGGAGGAAGATGGACTTGGAGTTTCTGACACCTCCTCCGATGCAGACAGCGATACTGATGCTAAATCAGAGGCTTCGGTGGGGAGTAAAGTGACTCCGGTACCAAAGCCACCATTCGTTTCATCTAAAGGGTCTACTGACTCCGTGGTGGTAGGTAACCCCCCCTGCCTCGGTACAATCTCCGTCCAATGAGACTGAGAGCATTCGAGGTGAGTGGGCTTTCCCATAGAACTGGACTTGAAACGCTCCAGAGAACTCTGAATGAGCCGATCCATGGTGGGAGAGCCAGTCGTCCACTAGTTTGGGCGGATGGCTGGGAGAGGAGAGCCAGACTTGCCCGCGTGTTGGGACCACCACATTTTTGAGAAAAACAAAAGGCGACCCACAGTAGGTTGACTCAAGGCCCGAGAGAATCAGACCGTTGACAGAGAAATCCGTCCGTAAATCCCTGTTACCCTCAGTGTGGTAAACGTCTCTGCCCACCACAAATAGTCGATGAGTAAGGAGATTGTCCGTGTGTCTGCCCCTGAATAGGCAGACGGCAGTAAAATTACCATGGTGACCATTGCTGAGGCGGCTGAAGATGTTTTAGCCACTACAGCACGGTCATTAGCCGCTAAAACAATGAATTTTGTGGCTAGGTTCCCTATTGTTTATACAACAAAACAAAGGACGCCGGCCACAGTCAATGACCGAATACACACGTGGTGGAACCGCCATGACTGTCGTCATGGTGGTGCCGCAACTACGGAAAGCACTTTTCAGACGGGTTCTGCCCGTCCGAGCGCTGTTGCACTTAGAGAGACCCAAGTTAGACAGTGTTTGGACGGTAGAAACCCGGAAAATATATATATATATATATATATATATATATATATATATATATATATATATATATATATATATATATGTATGTATATATGTATATAAGTATATATATGTATATATGTATACATGTATATATATATATATATGTATGTATGTATATATGTATATATGTATATATGTATATATATGTATATATGTATATATGTATATATATGTATATATATATGTATATATTTATACATGTATATATATATGTATACATGTATACATGTATATATGTATATAGATATATGTATATGTATGTGTATATGTATATATGTATATGTGTATATGTATATGTGTATATGTATATGTGTATATGTATATGTATATATATATATATGTATGTATATATATATATATATATATATATATATATATATATATATATATATATATATATATATATATATATATATATACAATAATTTATTAATAATTTATAATTGATTATAACAAATCAATTTAACTGAAAATAATTATGATTAACATGTTATGTGTTTTCAGCACCGACTCAAAGCGCCTCTAGTGTTATTTAGATGCGTAACCGGCGCCATTTTAATGCCCCATTGAGTCAATGGGAAGCTGACAGGCCTGTATCTATAGGAGGCTATGAATGAAGTAACCGGTTAAAATAAAAACTTCCTGCGTGACTTCCTGTCACAGCAACATCAAAGGTTCCGAAAGAGTTTCCCCGAATCCCTTCTGTATAACGTTACGTTATATATTCAGTGACTGAACTCTATAATGAAAATAGGCCTTGAATTGACACAAATTTCGCATTTCAAGCTATTTTATCAATAGAATTAGAATAAATTCCAATAAATGAACGGCGCGTTTGTCAAAAAACATTCGTTTTGAAAATGACACTTTCAATTATATACTAAAACTGAGAACAAACCCGTATCAAGACAAGGACAAAAAAAAAAACTGACCGAAGACCTTCAACTAAAGAGTAAATAAACGTTCGTTGTACAACTTGTATTCAACAACGGAGTAAGCTCTAAAATAAATGTAATAAGCCAATTATAATATAATAATAAATTTAAAAATTAAGTACCTTCAATACAAACAACGTGTTCCCTCAATTGCTGGGCCAAAAGTGGGTCCGGAATGACGTCGATCAGATCGTAAATGGCGTAAATAGAAGGATGGACGCTCTCGAAACGCTGAATCTCCTGACGGATGGCGAGAGAATTACTTAAATATGGTTGCATATGTGTTCTAGCATTCATTTTTAACAGGCCCTAATCGATCACTTCGTTACCTAACATCTTTCACTTATTTTTTTTTAAAAAACTAACAAAATTGATGACATCCGCAAGAGCTACACCGAAAATTACTTCCTGGCCTATCCAAAAACAGTTGGGCGGCTGCTTGGGCCATAGTGTTTGCGCTCTCTGGCCGCTAGAAATTGTGATAGCTTTTTTTTGCTCACATGAAGGATATTTGATAGTTCTAAATAAAGGTTCTACGTTCCCATTTGCACAGGGCTGATCAATGCTTCTATAAAGGAGTATTTTTAATGTCATTGCCTGCTGCCCATTAACACCACCGCGCCGAAGGCGCACATTAAGGCTAAAATGGTTTACATAGATCACAATAAGTTGTTTGTAGGTAACAATGTGACGTCACACAGTTGAGTCACGGAATAGAGAATTCTCTATTTTGTGCTTGAGCTTCTATGCATAGCCGACTTATATACCTTATATATAAGGTTGCTATGTTCTATGTATATAGTTTTTTCTGAGTAGAATCAAGTTATTCTAACCTCCTTTGGTAGAATCTCTATAGATACAGGAACCTTGCAGTTGAGCGCTCTTTATAGATAAACTAAGCGGCTAAGTGCCCTATATTAGAAATAGTCTACACGTTTCTAGGGGTCAGACAGAAGTCTACCAGCTATTGGAGGCTGTAATTCAAGGTAAATGTTTAGGGCTTTCTTCCGGCATTGTAAGCATACTACGCAGACTAATTTGTGCCATAGCCACCTTTTCCTATAGCTGTGGCTTTGCATTCAAAATACTCTTTGCAGCGCCATCTTTTGAACAAAACACAAACGAGAGTTTTATGAAATTGATCACCTGGCGGCCATGACAACGAGGGGGAAAAAAATGAGTTTTTTATGGCAAGCCGTTTTACTTTTTATTCCCGAATTTTGGAGAATGATGAAACTTGTGTGTCGATATCCAAAATTCAAGCTTCGATATCCAGAATTCATGTTTCGATATCACAAATTGTGCTGCTATATGGCCGCCGATTTTGGAAACTCTAGGAGAGTAATTTCCATCTTTATAGGATTTCTGTAGTAAAAAAAGACACTCTCTTAAAAAGTGGTGCTCGAAAAGCCACCACCAGATGTCAGGACGTGTGTCGCTATCTAGAATTCAAGTTTTGATATCCAGAATTCAAGTTTCGATATCCAAAATTCAGTTTGTTCATCAGTCTTCAAAATTCAAAAATAAAAACTAAAACGGCGCACAAATCCATTCAATTTCGATATCGAAAATTGAATTTTCGATATCCAGAATTCATGTTTCGATATCACAAATTGTGCTCTATCTTTTGAAAACACTGGGAGAGTAATTTCCATCTTCATAGGATTTCAATAGTAAAAAATAGACACTCTCTTAAAAAGTGGTGCTCGAAAAGCGACCACCAGATGTCAGGACGTGTGTCAATATCCAGAATTCAAGTTTCTATATCCAGAATTGAATTAGCATACACAAGTCTCATCATTCTCCGAAATTCAGGAATAAAAAGTAAAACAGCTTGCCAGAGTTTTTTAATAAAAGTGGTCCGCGAAATACTGGGAAAGGGGGCGCCATGTTTTAAGCAGCATGGAGGGCCTGCTCATTTTCTTCGAATTTAATAGTAATGTTGGGAAAAGTATGGCGTCTATATGGTCTGCTTTATCCAATAGGTGGCGCGCAATCTTCTGGACCCTATTGATAATTTAAATACATTTAAATAATAAACGTGTTCTAATTTAGTATTACAATTTAAAATATTAATAATAAAGTCAATTTTTATTTGGTTAATGTACTTAACTGGATTCCGTATAATTCACCTAAACACATTTAATTTGAATTCATTTGTGAGCTTTTGACGTCGACCTTATATTTTTACCCAACTTACGATGATGATTTCTATAGCTCGTTTCTTCTCTGTATCGCGCGGTGCCCACACGGAGAAGATTCAAGCTATAGAAAGTCGGATGGAGTTAGATAATGATCACCCGTCTGCATGGGGGTGAAATCTATGCAGAAGGATGGTGGCCATCTTTCTCTCTCTCTCTCTCTCTGGTCAACACTGATATACATCTCCTGTCGTGGTTACCACAGAAGATATAGCTGCTTCCAGGATCATATGTCTCCTGCCTTATGGTGTCTCCGGCCTCTGTAGAGAAGGTATTAGTTACAAAACATAAAGACAATGATGCTTTCCATTATAACGCTTTTATTCATCCTTATCTGGAAACGCCAAGTTTACAAGGATGAATAGTGAATACTAAAGGTGCGTCCTCATGCCCATGATAAAGATCTATGTAGTACAAATTAGAGCAAAGACAAGGACGAAGAACAAAGAGGAACACGGTCCTTTTATACCTTGGACCTGTGTACACCTACGAGGTGTAACCAGGTCCAAGTGACAATGGTCCTAAGTGTATCACTCCGCCACTTCGATGTGCATCAGAAGTGTGAGTCAGAGAGGAGGGAGGGACAAGCGGGAGTTGTTTACCCCGCAGGCTATGGTTTTGGAGGGAATGGGAATTACTGGGTGTTACACATCTAACCTTTTAATAAACAACATTCCCGTTTTGAAAACATACATGTAGATTCTAGAATTTTTATTTCATATTTTGTAACAACCCGACTGTGCCCGTTACAATGCCCCCCGGTAAAACCGCTCCATCTTACCGGAATCCTGACTCCTTCGGGCCGGGATCACAGCACTAGCTGCCCTCTCGCACAGTGTCCCTGGAGGCACTGGTTAGGAGTCGTCCATGCCACATGTCGCCGGACGAAAGACCAACGAACCGATGCGAAACCACACGGTGGACCCCCGATGGATCCCACTGTGATCTCGACGTGAAATACTGACCGACAAGACGGAATACAGAATGGTGGTGTGCAGGTTAACCCCCACCTGAAGCCCCACCCTGTGTGGTATTTCCCCAATAACTGACAAGACACAGTGTACGATAAAATAAAAATAGAACATATTTATTCAGAACACTTACTTAATGAACAAGATTTACAATCACTGCTGGCTAATCCAGCCAGCAGGAGATCCCAATCCAACAGCCCACCAAGAACAAGAAGAACAAATGGCAGCCATCTTGGCCTCCAACAAACACAGCACCCCTCCTCTCTCTTCCAGGGTTTCACTACAGTCACAGTGTCCCTCCTTAATGACTGCCTTGCCATTAAGTGGAACAGCCTGGGGCTGATGTTCATGTCATCCACCAGGCTGCCTACTATAGCAGCCTAGCAGATGACACCAGGATTTAGTCTGCTCCCTCCAATTATAGTCCAGTAGCTTGGTGAGTTGATTGTGCACTTTGTGATAAAAGCACCAAACTTGGCAGATATGAAGAACTATGTAAAAGACTTGATTTCAGATATAGAGGCACTTCGGCATGACGCCATTTTGGCGGCCATCATGGAAAATGGCTGACTTTCATTTTTTCTTAATATCTTGGGAACCACAAGCCCAATTGATGCGCAGATTGTTTCTGAATATGTAAGATAGTACACTGCACATATTTGTTGTCATACATAATTAACATATAATGTTCACATTTTTAGATACTATGACTTTTTTGAAGAAATTCATTAAAAAATTGTGTATTTCGCTTTATATTATCTTAAGCAGTACAGATGTGTAATGTTTCTTTTCCTTGACACAGCATTACTAAAATTAATGTAACTCAGAAAGTAAGTGGCCAATCTTAACGTGTAAATATGGGAAATGTTCACAATGAATGTGTCTTAAAGTGAAATGTTAAAATTACGCATCTCTACTGCTTAAGATAATATTAAGCGAAATACACCATTTTTAATGAAATTCTTTTATTTGGAAACAATCCACAAATCAATTGGGCTTGTGGTTCCCAAGATATTAAGAAAAAACGAAAGTCAGCCATTTTCCAAGATGGCCGCCAAAATGGCGTTATGCCGAAGTGCCTCCATATCTGAAATCAAGTCTTTTACATAGTTCTTCATATCTGCCAAATTTGGTGCTTTTATCACAATGTGCACAATTCAACTCTTTTTTTACACCAAGCTACTGGACTAAAACTACTTCTGCATGAGTGTTAAAATGGACTCCATCATAACTCTGTTCACCCCTAAAAAATACCATAGCTGCTCTCCACTCAATTACCTGAACCCCCACCCGACTAGAAGCCTCCACTAATCTGTCATTAACGCACCAGGTCCTGCAGAAGACTAAGTTGCCTCTATCCAACCTCTTTGGAATTGCACTAACACACACGTTAACCAGCACCCTAGAGCTAACTGTATGCTGAGCTAACCTAACTAATGTGGCAACCTGGTCTGCTCTATTATGAAAATTTTGATAGACCAGACGAATTCCTTATGGTGGTCTGCCTGACAGCTACAGTAGGCGGTTGAGACAGATGCCGTGTTAGTGCCAGCAGACCTATCACCATTAGGCTCAATGGGTGAGAGGTCAGAAGTGACCTCTGTCCCCTCCTGGTGGAGTTGCCTGGAGGTTTCCTGTGGCCTGGTCAGCCATAGGATCGGGGCAGTGTGTTGTGGACAGCCAAGGAGACTACACCTGTGGATGGAGATCAGGAGTCCGGGTTTGTCCGGGTTTTCATCTTTGTTCATCTTGTTTGTTGTTGGCAATTAGGCCTTTGTTTTGTATTGATGGGGGCTTGGCTGGATGAATTATCCAGCCAAGTTGTGTAAATAATCAATGCCATTGTTTTACATCGTTTTACATCATAAGTGTTAATAATTACACTTTTATTCGTCACTTTATACGGTGTTGTGTCATTTATTGGGGTTTTACTGCGGGAGGGTGGGTTGTGGGTTTGGGGTCAACATCACCGTCCGCAACGTGGTTTTTCGTCATGACCATCGTGGGTGGCTCCTGGGAGCCGACACATCCCAAGGTCCACCGTGGGGAAGCGGCAATGGGTGCGATCCTGTCCCCGTATTGGAGCCGGTTGACGGTAAGTATTTACATTTTAATTTACCGATATTGTGACAGTCCGGTCGGGACGTTACAATTGGTGGAGGCACCAGGTATCTGTACCCCGTCTCTCGCACAGACTAAACGGTCGAATCACGGTACGGTGCGAGTATGTCACTGGGCACGGACTTTCGTCCGTGGGACAGCAGTGGAATCCACTGTTTACTGTAATTTACCGTTCATTCACCGTGAGGGCGGACTTTGGTCCGTTTTAAAGCATTGAACGGTAAATTTTACTGCTTAATTACCATGGGGTGCAGACTATGGTCTGTGAGACCACAGTAGAAAGTGGTAGACAGGTGATTTTACCGTGAATACACCATAAGTTGCGGACTTTGGTCTATGGAACCACGGTAGAAAGTGGTGAAAAGTCTTACCGTGAAGTACACTGTGGGAAATGGGGAATTTTGTCCGTTAGACCACGGTAGAAACCGGTAAAGTCGACCTCTGACCGTACATTACTGTGGGACACGGACTTTTGTCTGTGATACCGTGGTTTTGTATGGTTCCATCTGTTCGTTATGGTGTTTTACGGACTTTTGTTTGTGAATTTACCGTTTTCAACAATGGAAACCCGCTGAAGTGACTTTGAGTGACAGGAAACAAAAAGTTGTTGCAGGTGGGTCTGAATCTGACTGGATAGGGGTTCATCAGGGGTTCCTCAGGGTAGTGTGTTGGGTCCGCTTCTGTTTCTTTTATATATCAATGACCTCAGCAGTCAAGTTAGCAGCAATTGTCGGCTATTTGCAGATGATACAATAATTTATCGTGAGATTACCTCTGACAATGATTGCCATATTATTGATAGTGACTTGAAAGCAATAGAGGCATGGTGTTCTAAATGGCAACTTCAACTTAATAAGGGAAAATGTTGTGTAATTAGGGTAGCTAGGGGAAGGAATCCAATAATATTTCCATATAGAATAGGGGCCATTCCACTTAATAACGTAGATTCTTATAAATATTTGTTGGTAACAATTACAGCTAAACTTTCTTGGAAGCTGCATGTCGAACAGATTATTTCCAAGTCTATGCAGATGCTTAGGTAAAATGTATAGCATATCAATCATTAGTACGTCCCCATCTAGAATACTGCAGCTCCGTGTGGAATCCCCACACTGAAGACTTAGCTCACTCTATAGAAATGGTCCAACGCAGGGCTGCTAGGTTTGTTTGTGGTAAATATGGATATGCCGACAGTGTAACTAAAATGCTTTCAGAGCTTGGTTGGGATAGTTTACTTGCAAGACGTTCAGATTTTAGTCTTAATATCTTTAATCGAATGCTAGAAGGCTCTTGCCCTAAACCTACTTCAAGTAAACTTTGCAGGGCATTATATTTGGGTAGGGGTGACCACTCTAACAAAGTTGGAGAGATTTTTGCACGAACAGATTCTTATTACTGGTCATTTGTCCCTAGGGCAATTCGACAATGGAACTCGCTTGCTGGGGATTTTGTGCAGGAAAAACGTATTTTATGGGAGTCATAATTTTGTTTTGTTTTGACAATGCATATATTTGCAGCATTAAAAAATATTGAAATTGTTGTTGGATTTATATCAATAGGGTTTTTATATTTTCTGGTTTTGACAATGCATTTTCTATGCTGCACTTGGACTCTTGTCCCTCTGCCATAGGCCTTTATGGCTGCTTGCAGAGTAATTTTTCAAATTCAAATTCAAATTCTGAAGCTAGAGCTGGCCTAACCTTTCTTCTCACTTTTTCTAAAACAACTCCCCAACCTACACCCCAGTATTATGCTTAAGGGGTGTAGCAAAAGGCACAGATTCCCTGCTGTGAGAAGGGCCTGGCTGTGACTCAAACACAGCCAGCCTCTCCCTCAGCCAAGCCACCTCTACCTCAAGCTGCACCACCTTCTCCCTCAACTTATCTTCAACACCCTTCCCAGACTCAACCTATTTCCCAGACTCTACCTGTTTCCCAACCTTAACTCCATCTTCCAACAAAGCAGAAGGTGAACAACAATGGCGGCCAGAAGTGGATGGTAACCATCCTTCTGCTAGATACACCCCTACACAAAAGGATGTCTACTATCCATCACCATTCGATTACTTCTGTAACTCGAATCTTCTCCATGTGGTCACCACGCGATCGAGGAAAGAAACGAGTTATACAAAAGAGAGCATAATAAATTGCTTCAAAAAGTCAACAGGTCTCCACCAAGCTCACAATGCGATTGCAGTGGTCAGCTGGCTTGACAATAATAATTTACCAGGTGTTCTTTTTTTAGTTTGCTCTGAGGCTTTTTAGATTCTTCATAACAACCCTCTGTTGTAATTTTCTTGCATTTTGAATATTTTCCTTTTAAATTATATGCCATTTTGATAATGTTCCTTTTATGTCATTCCTTCTAGTGTTAATTTTCTTCTTATGTTGTTCCTTCAAGGTGTTTCTCCAATCTTGAATTAAACTTTGTAACACCCAGTAACTCCCGTTCCCGTTAAATCCATAGCCTAGGGGGTAAACAACTCTCGCTTGTCCCTCCCTCCTCTCTGACGCACACTTCTGACTCATATCGAAGTGGCGGAGTGATACACTTAGGACCATGGTCACTTGGACCTGGTTACACCTCGTAGGTGTACACAGGTCCAAGGTATAAAAGGACCGTGTTCCTCTTCGTTCCTCGTCCTTACTTTTGCTCAACTTGTTGTATTACGTCGATTTATATCCGTACCACATCATGGACACAAGGACGCACCTTTGATATAAACAATTCATCTTTGTACTCTTGATGTTTCTGAGCAAAGATGAATAAGTGTTACAATGAGAAACTGCATTGTCTTTATGTTCTTTAACTAATAACTCCTCTACAGAGGCCGGAGACACCATAGGGCACTGAGACATACGATCTTGGATATCACTGTCGACTGAGAGAAGGATGGCCACCATCCTTCTGCATAGATTTCACCCCCATGCAGGAGGATGATCGTAATCTATCTCCATCCAACTCTTTCTGTAGCTTAAATCTTCTCCGTGCGGGCACCGCACGATGCAGAGAAGGAACCAGCTATAGAAATCATCATCTACAAGTTGGTAAAATATTAGAGTCGACGTCAAAAGCTCACAACTATCTCGATCATAGTTTATTTAGCTTTTATTTCTTCTAGATCTGATTTCTTTTTATCTTTATTCCTTCTAACACAATGTTCCATTTAGCCTGTTGTTTCTAGACATTGTTCCTGTAAGGAATTATTCCTTTTAGATTTTCCTCCTTTAAGGCTTTAGTCATCAGTTTCTATTTACTTTAGAACTTATTCCATTTTTAATTAAATTATTTTATACTTTGCTCTTATTATGCTTTATTTCTTTTTTGATATTTCAACCTCCTTTAGAACTTGTTCTAGTTATAAGTTAAATTTCTTAGGCCTAGTTCCATTAGTTCACCACCCAAAACAGAAGCAACAAAAAGAAGTGACATTACAACCACATATACATGTAGTTCTATTGGTTACTGTTTCTTGGTGTGAAAAGAAAATCAAACTTTGCAGTAAGAAAAAACTGCCCAGGAGGGGAGTAAATGTATAGGGGTCATGATGTCACAGCAGTAAAAAACAGGTTTTACTGGTCAGTTACTGCTGGAAAAATTCCAATGTGAATCAAGCTTAAGGATGACAACTTCAGAGCTTATGGGAACCCCTAATTTTGTTTCAAATAGCCTGAAATTTTACAGGCGATAGGTATATACTATTATCAATATAAATTTGTTTTTTTCAGGAACACCCTAGTGGATGCGGCATATCCAAAGCCCAAGTGTGACCAAGGGCACTTGCATCGCTAATAAGTATTCTCATCATCTAAAAACTTATCTGAAAATTGTTTTCAACATCTACGGACAATAAAAAACATAAATCTATTTACTGTTCCTTAAGAGCCTAGATACAGCCTTTAGTTCAAAATTCTTCCGAATGCAGGCGCTGCGATAGGTTTTGATTGAAAAACGGTTTTTTAACGTTTTTTCTCCAGCTTTGAAGTCACATAATAATTAATAGGAAAATAATTTCACGTGCTAAGCTTATAAAAAAGAAACATCGTGAAGCCAATAGATTAATGCACGTGATAATTTTTATGTGTTCTAAGTCGTTTTAATGGAAGTTCTTCAACGTTAACATAGATTAAAAAATGTACGATTTTAAACAATATTAAAAAATGGAAGGACCTTTTCAAAATTTATAAAAGATAAACATCGTGAAGCCAATGCATGAAAATATGTGCTAATTATTTTGCTATTGTTCTAAATCGTTTTTAACGAGAGGGTTTCAAATGTTTATGGGACAGTTTTTGATCCAATGGGATTTAACATGGGGTTAAAAACGAACGATTCTGAACCTTGTTAAAAATAGAAGAACCTTTTCAAAATTTATATAAATCGAGCACGTAAAGAACAATACTTTTTATTGCATTTCGCGCTTTACTGTATTTTAATTGAGCGATTGTGAGTCGCTTTCTTGCAGTTTTAGTAACACAATATAATCAAAACAACAAGATGGACGTGTTTATAGGCTCTTAATTTTTTGTATGCTGTTTGAATGTTCAAGAAAAAAAAGTGACACATGATATTGAAAATCATTCCATTTTAATTACAACAAACAAGTATGAGCTTTAGTTGGTAAACTTTAAGTTAGTTTGGTTGTGTCCTTGTCTAAAAGGCCATGTTCACCATAGAAACTAGCCATTAGAAAATAGTAAATGTAATTCATTTCATTTATTTCATTCACCTTTCAAAAAAAAAGTTAGTGAATACAATTTGAAACGAAACTATCAAGACCATTTCAAACGTCACCATCAACAACCTCGTAGAGTAATAATACACTGTAGTATATTCTCAAATGCACCCAGTCGCCTGCTTATACGAAAAATAATTTTATTTGTTACACTTGTCTTACAATTAAGTGCATTCCTCCTCTATTCAACCACTTTAGTAGCTGTTGTTTAGAAGAATTGATTTTCCACATTATCCCTATGAAATATCTTCACAATGCAGAAACAACAAATTCCTAGTATGAAATTATACTTTGTTTTTATCATCGAGTGACCAGTGATATGAACCTGTCCTTCCAAGTCGTGTGGTGGCTTCAGTATCTACTTTTCTATTTAATTCTTTGAGTTTTTTGGCGACTCATATTAGATAACATTAGACTAATGTACGATGTCAACAAGTCATCCATTTTGTAACCCTGAAAAAAAATAAAATAAAATAGTATTATTAAAGTATTTTCCAAATTGCAATGTACAATAATTAAATTATTAGTCTTCTCTGAAAACGGATAACATGAATGATCGGATAAGACGAAATACATTTTGGTTCCAGCTCTCCGTATATGGTATTAAATATAGTGTAACTCTTTTAAGGGTGTCTTCAGTCTACTTATGCCCGTACTTGGGTTCGGGAGTGTGCCCTTGTTGATTTGTTAGGCTCGAGCTCGGGCTGGCTCGTTTCAACTGAGGTTTGAAAGTTCAAGTACTTGAGAGGCTTTGACTTGTGCGGATTCCGATGAGCTATCACGAAGTTTTGTTTACCAGTGCAAGTTTTATTAGCATGGACTCATTGTTAGAAGAAACGCCACGAATACAGGGAGTCAACTAAACTGTGCTCGTCCCCGTTGAATGACTTGCAAGTCTTGACGAGCACCTCCTTGTTGTACCGACACCAGGAGGAGGCAGACAAGCCCATGACTTGCGTATATCGCTGCTCGCCAGTCCATCTACAAAACTAGGGCTTGTTGACAACCCATCACACTGAGCCAGAGTACGAGTCGAATGAATGCACTCTTAAAACGAAACAGAGACACAGGCTCGAGTCCAAAAGTTTCACCACCAATAGCGGCCTCAAAAACATTCTGAGATCCTCAAATTGGGCCTCCAGGACAGGATCACCAGAGTAGTTCAACTTCATACCTGACTGAGGATGAAAGTTCCCCACTCCCTAGGAAGGACAAGACATTTCCCAACTACAGAAGTTAGGAGGGCCACAAGTTGTGCATATTCCACCTTGAAAAACGTAAATTGGACAATTGGGGGCCAATTTAGCCACAAAATACGAACACTACGCATTTTGTATTTTTGTATTTTTTTTACTAACATGGGCCATACGGACTTTGTAACGAATTCCATAATATCGTTTTGGAATCACACTGTATAATTTGAAGAATGTTATCGAGAGGTTCTCACCTCATGCTTGGGGGTGGCTGGGAGGTTATCAAGACGATACCTCCCTGCCCACCAAGATGAGAAGAAAGGATAATCGGCGATTTTAATAGGACGTATCCTAGAGAAATCGACGATGCAGAACTCTTGGTCCGTGAGAATCTTTTTAAAGCTTATAAGAAGGATAGAAGAATATCCTCCTTAAATGTATTAATTTATTTTACATCTTATAGATGTTATTGTTATATTTTTATGTAGTTATTTCAGGTCCTGGTTGTGTCCAAGAAACTTGGACACACCTGGAGCCTTTGTTTATCGAACACATGTTCGTATTGTTATCGTATGTATATAAACAGGACCGTGTGGATTGAGAAGGAGTCTTGCGAATGACACGCACGTAGAATCACCTACATGAAACTCTTCTCAATCCACAGTGAGTTGCTGTCTTTGTGAATAAAGAGATTGTTATTATATCTATCAATCCATGTGTGGACTCTTTATTTTCGGGACGTGGGACTTTAAATTACAGCCGCCACTTGACCGAATAACTCGACCGACAGAAGGAGTCACCAGCAGCCACTTGTAAGCCGATTTGACAGTACTATTTTCTACCTCTGGACTCCTGAGGTACCGACCCTTGTGTCCCTGGTGTTTAAGTATGCAACACAGGTGCCAATAGACCGAAGGACTTGAGCAGCGACGTTCATTCGACACTTTCAAATGGCCACCAGAGATCTCTCTGTGGGCTGTGAGAAAATGGGAACATTACAACTTAAAAGTCTAGCTGTAACAATTGGTGAAAATGGGAACTATTTGTGTCGTCTGTTCAAACAACGTATCACATTTCCTTAAAGAATTAAAATATATGTAAAACCATATACTGCAAGGACGGAAACGAAAATACATAATAAGCAGAGGGCGGAATTCTATAAAAAAACATATTCCAAATACATTCAGCTATCATGCCCAAATTTAATATCCATCCATTTCAGAATGTTAGGAATTGAATAAACTACATTTATAAATACATATTTTACATATTTTGGAAAATATTTAAATACACATATTTTTGTAAATATTTATTGAAATTTAAACATATAAATATTTTTTTTCAAATTTCAAATATTTATACCAATCACAATCATTATTAATCACTGAATTGGAAAGAAACTAACACAATTATAATTTTTCAAGTATCTAAATGTTATTTTATGAATCATTAGTTACTTTATATAAGGTTAGTAGAGACCACATGTTAGAAACAAAGAAGACAAAAAAAGTTAAGTTATTTTATGTCTGTTTTCCAGTTGTTAATGAAATTTAACAAAACCATTTACTATTTGAAAGAAAATTTGTCTTTTACAGTAACTTGTGAAGTATTAGGAACTTAGCAAAATTTCATACGAAATAAATTTATTTACAAAATCCATTATTTTGACGTCATTTCCGGCTGATTTCGTTACAACACAAAGATTTCGTACGAAATGAGGCATTTCTTTACGAAATTATAAAATTATTTCGTAGTTGGATTTTGTCGATGGAAAACGATGTCGTTTAAAAAGAATAACCAACCCTACATGAAAGATTTCCGATTAAAGCAAGAATATTAAGTGCAAAGAACAATAAAAATTAAAAAATCTACGTTTAGTGGCGATTAATTAGGCAAAAATTACCACACAAACCGCCGTAAAAGGTGAATGATTTCGTTTACGTTTTTGGGTTGCTTCGCTAACTACAATAACGAAATTGGAACGAAAACGAAATCACTTAATTTAAATATATAAATTTCGTGAAACTTAATTTCGTACGAAATTTCGCTAAGTCCCTATTGTAGTAAAGTGGTCTCTCACTATCAATTATCTAACATCTACATTTTATGATAATTCTGATGATAAAACATTTTTACTTTCTAAGAAAATTAAAATAAATGAATTAAAAGTATTAAACAGACTATTTGCTTATTAAAGAATATTTAGGAATTTAAAAATATTTTAATACATATTTTGCCCATTTTGAGTACATATATTATGTACATATTTTCCAATAATAAAAACATTTTATTCCGCCCTCTGATAATAAGGATTTTGGTTAAAATAAAGTCATTAAAACCATAAAAAAAAGTTACGAATCAAGTGATTTTTCATGAGTAACCAAAGAACATTATTTCAAATTTGAAAAAAAAATAGAAGTCTATCCCTCTACTTAGTTGTGAATGTTGTCGCTTCACATTTCCATAGTTATATATTATATATATACTAGTGGGGTAACCCGTCATAAATGACGGGAGCAAAATTCACAGGCAATTGTGCGCATGTGCGTCGTTTGTTCCTTTTATACTCCTTTCATTTCAATTTCAGCCACCCCCTCCCACTTTTTTTCAAATCTCCACGTTTCTCTCTCCTCCCCCCTTCTACACTTTCCAGCCTTTTCCCCTCTCCAATTTAATATCATGGGGTTCTTGGATGGGAAGGGTGCAACATATAGTTGACCTTGAGAAAAAAAACCTGTTCATTTCTTCATTCATTTATTTATATTTATATAAATTCCGACACAGCGTTAGTCCACACACACACACAGATCTGGGATATTATATATATAATATTAAGCCCCGTCTATCTTTCTTTCCCTGTATCCCTGTGTAACACTGCAAACAAGGACAAAAACGCATAAGCACATTGGAATTTATACAAATTGAACCGCTTTTTTTTCTCAAGGTCAACATTATGTTGTGCTCCCCCCATCCAAGAACCCCATACTATTAAATTTGAGAGGGGAGGGAGTACAGGTTGGAAAGGGGAGGGGAGGGGGAGGGGGAGAGACAGAGAGAGAGAGAGAAAATGCGGAGGAGAAAAAAGGGGAGGGGGAAACTGAAATTGAAATGAAAGGAGTAAAAAAAAGAACAAACGACACACATGCGCGCACACCAAAGAAAATGAAAATCTCATTTTCTCTTTCAAATATAAAAAAAGGAAGAGGATAATAGTAGCAAAATTAAATTAGAATTTATCACGGGCAATTGTGCCCAGCATTAGAATTTCTTTTGCTCCGCCCTTTTATGAATGTCAACTATTTCTAATTGGTCTGATGTCACATGCTAAGCCCTTTTCAATTTTTAATTGATTTGTTACTTGGTCTGCGGTCATAAAAGGGTGGAGGAAAAGAAATTCTAATGCTGGGCACAATTGCCTGTGAATTATAAAATAGATGTATTCCTTATTCACATTAAACTCAACACATGCTGCAATCAGTTTGAGAGCCACGTGGCAAGTGGGATGACTCAAACATCAAAGCAATAGTACATTGATACGTTTAGGGTACATACATATTTGAATAGGTAATTAAAAGTATTGTGAGGTGACGGCATCAGCATCTGAGTAGATAGGTGGACTCTTGGTTTTTTTTATTGCCAACGTCTGTTGTTTGGTAGTCCATTTTTTGATGAACACCATTTTAGAAAAATCATTGGGTCTTGGCAATATTTAACCATTTTCATGCTATATGGTTTCCAATTGGTATTTGTAAAGAAGTCATAATGGCTCTAAGAGTTTACGCCCCGGAGGTGTAAACGTTTTTCAGACAACTTTAATATGAGTTTCTACGAAAAGCACGTTCCCAACTTTGGTCACGGTGAACCCAGAAAAAACCACGGGGCCCGTTTCCGGGCACGGCTTACAAACTCACTATGCCGTACACCAACCGGCCTAGGACGGTCACTGCCATTTCGACAGCAAAACATTGGTATTTAAGAGTGCATGTATAAAACAAAGGTTTTAGTATTTCTATTTTTAAACACAAGAGTATTTTGTCCAACCCTGAGAATTGTAAATAAAGTAAGCATACTTACTAAAGACGTTTCACAAAGTAGTTTACTGCCCTTCACGAGATTACCAATCGTCATATGGAAATATGTGTTACCACTACTCCAATTGGAAATTCGTGTGAACGGGTGTGTGCTTAGAACATCCTACAAAAAAGTATTTGTAAATAATATTAAATTCAACACACACAACCAAGAAAAGATTGATTACTTACTTTTGTTTGCTGGTTAATTAAATTAACACCATGTTTGTTAATGGCAATTAAGAGATATTCTGGATAATTAGGTTCAGTTGTTTGTTTAACTTCGAAAAAGGCAGACCCAAACGTTGCCCAACGATGAATGATTTTTAAAAAATTAATTTTGGCATCCTCAGGACTCATCCCTCCATCCAGGTTGTAAGCATTCACAATAGCCTATAATTATTATAAACGACTATCATACATTTGCAACCATAAATGACCTCAATGATTAAGACCCTTTGAAGTCTGAATCAGTGATCAATAGAATGATCAGCGAGCACTAATAATGAACCAGTGATATGACCTCTGTTAAAATTGTCATTAAATAATAGCAGATATTGTAAGCTGAAACTTTTAAAGTACAATAATGTACAAAAGCAAATCTGACTCCTCGCCAGAAAAAAAAAATCGGACCAGGGAGTGAGCACGAATAAAACATTAAGATTGTTGGAACTTCCCACAAAGCAGATTTGAATCACACAACACAAGCATGAAGCACGAGCTTCGAACACGAGCGTGTTAATATGAGGCCCGCAGCGATAATCGACATGTCAAATTAAACAGCTTTGAGTGCAGGCACGGCGAAAACTATGAGTTTCTTAAATTTCACCCAAAAACCTGGCTAAAAATGTCAAAATAGGTGATTCTGTGTGTGCCACCTGGAACCCTTCTGCACAACTGCAAATAACGTCACCGCCTCCCACATGGTGCGTAACAGCTTCAAGTTTTGGAACTCGATATCAGGTTACACTAGCATTTTATAAAAATAAAAATCATTTATGATAGCAAATTATGCCCCGTGAGACATGAATTTCGAGCTGATTGTATTCGTACTGAGTTGAATTGAAAAACAATTAATTCAAAATGTAGCTTGTAGCATTACATGAGCCACGCCATGATAGGGTAAACTGGGTCAGTGGCTCAGCTGAAGCTTATTTGTTTAAATAGATCCTAAAATTAGGCAACTTGCCAGTGAAACGATCCTGGCAGGACTAAAATTAGGACTAAATTTAGCTTAGAATGTAACTGTGACTTCTTGACTGATGATTGTGTGCAGCATATTTTATTTCTGATGAAGACCCAGTTAAGCCTAATGTATGTTCATATCTTGTTGTTTAGAGGAGCAAGATGACTGCAAAGCATCACAATTGCATAACAGTAGTTGTTAAGAGGCTATGTCGCAAAATTGCTTCGAAAAATCTCTGCAGAGAGCGCTAGCATCGTTTTTCTATTGAGCCCACAGACCCGATGTTAAAGAAGAAAACGTTGGTTTTTAAAATACACAGTCACTGCAATATGTTTATTTTTCTTATTTAAAGTTGTCCAATATTAAGTTTTCATAGTTCAATGTGTACTTTAAATATATGCTGGTCACGTGATATAATGACACAAAATTGGTAAGTGCTGTTATATTTTTAAAAACTATTTCAAAAGACGCGAATTTCTAACTCTTATCTTAAACTCCATTGAGTGCCTAAAACTAATTGTGCCAAAATGTGATTTTTATCTGGTTTTTAAAATGATTTTTACGTATTTCTACGAGCATTTTAATGAATGTTTTTTTCTTATTTGGGCATACTCAATGGAGTTTAACATAAGAGTCAGAAATTCACAATTTTAAAATAGTTTTTAAAAACATAACCACACTTAGCAATTTTTTGTCATTCTATCGCTGGATCAGCATATATTTAAGGTGCACATTGCACTTTGAAAACTTAATATTGGACAACTTTAAATAAGAAAAATAAACATACTGCCGAAACTGTGTATTTTAAAAACTAACGTCCCTTCTTTAACATCGGGTCTATGGGCTCAATAGAAAAACCATGCTAGCGATCTTTTCGGAGATTTTTCAAAGTAATTTTGCGATGTAGCCTCTTAAAAAGCCGGAATACATCCTGAGTTGATGCTTGCTAAAATTCTTTATGAATGAGACGATACTCTACTATAGAAAACAATTGAAACAACGTGTTTGTTTCAAGATCGATGCCTAAATTTTGGATCCCAATTGGTCATTTGAAGGTCATTTTCACCAATCGATAATATAGACGAATTTATCAATTGTTTAACAAAACGAACCCGTTTGTAAAGGTCACTGTTTCTTCCCCCCCCAGGTCAGCCTGATTCAGTCTCTCGCAGATGCCCCCCCCCCACGCGGATGCCTGGAACCAATAAGACGAAGTGTTCACCACACGTGATTCATCACGCCATTTCGTGGCTAAGTGTTGACATACGACCGCAACGGTAAAAGTCAGCAGTACATTAGTGCATAGATTACTAGGCGTGTGGCTTAATAGTACTTCATTGCATAAGAACCACCTTCATCACACATTGGATCATTTTGCCATTTTATATAACTCTTAACTAAAAAAAAATAACTGCTCGAAAAAATACTGCCCGGTTACCTCCCGGTTTCCCCTAATCACCAGACACAATAGAAAAGCACACATTTACCTTGAAGCTTTTAGCAAATTAAAAAGTTATTTTTAGTTTTTGCACATGAATACATGGCTACATACCCTTTTCCAATCATTTGTAGACTGCAGTTTAATGAATTCAACTGGTAAAATATCTTTCAACATTTGGCTGCAAAAAAACACAATATTTCAATATCACAAAAAGCATTGTTAAAAAAAATGGAATTTTTTTTAAAAAAGTAATACGGGATATTTTGCAGCTCCTGTTTATTGTCACCAAATTTGACACGAAATATAAGTGCTGCCAAAGTCACAGCTTCATCTTTCGTGCATTTGTGATAACCACGGAGAAATTTAGGAAGTTCCTGCAAATTATTAATAGAAAAAAAAAATGAGATGAACTCTTTTTCCTTAGAAAACATTGCAAATTATTTATTTAAACTCCACGTGTTGTACAACCTGATGATAATGAAATATTATGTCCGCATTTCTGTCTTTGCCAGGTACTGTGTTTGTCCATAATTTCTTCATAAAGAACACCTGATACGTAAATTGTGGAACCAGTCCTTAAAAACAGGAAAATAAACAGAATTAAAAAGCGAAATTGTACTATTGCACGTCAAAGAAAACACTAACTTATGAGGTCACATCACAAAATTACTTCGAAAAATCTCCACAAAGAGCGCTAGCATCGTTTTTCTATTGCGCCCATAGACCCAATGTTAAAGACAAATGTTAATTTTTAAAATACACACTCGTGGCAATATGTTTATTTTTCATATTTAAAGTTGTCCAATATTAAGTTTTCTAAGTGCAATGTGCGCCTTAAATATATGCTGATCGAGTGATAGAATAACAAAATATTGGCAAGTACGGTTAACGTCGGTTATATTTTTAAAAACTATTTCAAAATCATGAAATTTCAACTCTTATGTTAAACTCTATTGAGTACGTCCAAATAAGAAAAAAACATCCATTAAAATGCTCGTAAAAATACCTAAAAATAATTTTAAAAAACCCGAAAAAAAAATCAGCACGTGCGTTAGCAATGTCAATCAGCAATAAAGCTAATCAGCAATGTGTTAGCTTCACTGTGGTTTAATTGAGGGTTTTTAAAATAATTTTTACGTATTTTTACGAGCATTTTAATGGATGTTTTTTTTTTCTTATTTGAAATAGTTTTTAAAAATATAACCGTACTTATAGTACCAATTTTTTGTCATTATATCACTCGATCAGCATCGTCCCAAACCACAGTTTAGTGATATATGTAAAGCATTGTATGTGGGAAGGGGTGACAACTCAAGGAAAATTAGAGATTTTTGCCAAGACTAACTCTTATTATTGATCTTTTTTCCAGAGGGTTATATGACAATAGAATGCTCTTCCTAAACAGACTATTGAGGATTACATTAATGAATTGTGGGTTTCAATTTTCCTGACTGCATTTATATTTTTTTTATATTTGCAATGCAAGTTATCTTTTGTAGATATTATATATTGACAATGCATCTCGCAGCATTTGGATCTTAAGATCCCTCTGCCATAAGCCAACCGGCTGCTTGCAGAGTATTTTTTGTAATTGTAATTGTAAAAAAAATCTGCCAATAACTAGCAGTCATTACGTATGTGCCAATATGCCCCTGTTGCCAATAGCCCCCCCCCCCCCCAGTCTACCCTACTAGACACATACTCGCAAATTAATAGACATTATTTGTAACGGTGTATGTGGATTGCAATGAAATGTGATTACATGAAACCCCACAAAAAGGGATGGTTTTAAAATGTAGACACCTCTCGTACTCGTGATTATTTTGTCTTTCAGGTGCAAAGGGAAGACAGACTTGAATGAGTTTTAGAAAATAGGAAAGTAGCTCAATCACTTAAACTTTAAAAGCGCCACGGACGTCAATGGGGCGATATATACGCACTGTAAACGTTTGCAAAAAATAGTTTTTAAAAATATAATTAGCGTCTTAATTAAAATATAAAAGGTAGGTCATGAATAAGAAAACAAAATTAACTTACTTTGATAATCTGTCATATTCTGTTTAAATGAACACAAGAGGAGTTTTTAGCCCGACTCAGTAGTCACTACAACTGAACATCTCTGACAGATCTATTTTTCCGTTCAGTCGCCCTCCAAACAGAAAAAGTTTGCAAGTCGTTTGTATGGTTCAGGTGTTTTCGCCTCTTGTGATCGTTTCATTGAAATTTCAACAAGTAATCATGACTACAGTGGGACAAATCCTAAATTTTCTCGAATCTGAATCCTAAAAGGTGATGATATTGGTGATCCGGGTACCACAGAAATTGCAACAATCTTCTGTTGTACGTCAATGGAGTTAAAACTAATGTTACCAAAGTTTTAACAGTTTTTTAGGTTAGGATTTGAAAGAGGCGGCAGACAAAAAAAAGCGCGAAGATACGATTTTCCGAATCTCGAATATTTTTCACGATTCGCTGGATTCGAGAATTAGAATGGCCCATCCCTAATCATGACATACCTTTTATATTTTATAAGTCGTTAGAAATATTTTTAAAAACATTTCTTCGTAAACGATAGTTTTAACGATGTCAGCGCCCTTATATTGCCCCATTGACGTCAGCGCCCTTATATTGCCACATTGACGTCCGCAGCGCGTTTTATAGACCCTATATACACGAGCGTATATTTCGGAAAAGCTCTTAAGGGTAATTTAATGTTGATATCTATAGAATAAGCTTTTAATGTAAGTTTGAAAATGAACCACCTTTAAGCATATGCTTAGGAAACGATATTTTCTAATTTATGTCTATCAACAAAAAATACCCTTAATTGATTGAACTATCGTTCTAGTTTCTAAAAACTTCTCCTAACTCTACTCCTAAAACAGCATAATCAGAGTTAAAAAATCAGCTGTTCATAAACCACCTTAAGTTATTTTACTTGTGTAAAAAAAACTAAAAGTCGTAAAGTGAGCTGCACTAAGTTACGATTGCAAAATACGACAAAATTCGTTTTTTGTTACCTATTAAAACGGAAATTCACTAATTAACAGACGTGGACAGAAATAAACTAGCTTGGAAACTTACCTTCACGATTGGGTCTAGCTTTCTTTATCCAATCAGTTAAATGTCTGACAAAATCAAAGAAAAAATCTCCCTCTGGCACACTAATAACTTTGTCAGCAATCTTCACGAAAAGGCTAAAGCCTTCAGATGACTTCAAATTCAGTCTTTGAGCAATGCTACAGCAAAAATCCTTAGCTCTGGTACTTGAATCAACTTCAAAAGCCTAAAAATAAATAATAACACAAAAACGAGTGTTTGTAAAAATGTCTCAATAATCTTTATTAACATGAAACATTGGCTTTATACTTCGTCCGTATCGTCTGGGAAATAAACTTTGTGAAAAATCTGTGTTGTCTTGTGCTGTATTGCTTCAACTTCAACTTGATGTGGTGGATACTTTCGCTGTCCATTTCTTGAAACAAAAATACAAAAATCTTAACAGTATTTTTAAAATGTAAAGAATGAGAATATTAGTATTACGAACAGAGATAGAGCGACGTCATCGGCATAGGCAGACATTTTAAAAACAGCATAACTACTGAGATATTTTTTGTAAATATAGTCAATAGATACCCAACTATTGCTAAAATAATTTTTTAAAGTCACTAAAATCATAAAAACTTAAAAATGAAGTGACTTTTCATGAATCACCATTTCAAAAGATGAAAGTTTATCCCTTTAGTCTAGTAGTTAGTTGCCAATGTTGTCACAAATAAACCTAGCCGGTATGTCGTGATCCCCTCAGAATGCTAGCCAGGAGGTGTCCGACTCCTCACTGTCCCTCCCTCCCCGTGCGTACGAATACTTCTCGGAGCATGGTCGCTTGGACCTGATTGCATCTTGGAGGTGTACACAGGTCCAAGCCTATGAAAGGACCGCGTTTTCCTTTGTTTGGCGTTCATTCTGTTTCTCAAATTTGTTCGTGCTTTGTCACATTGATTTTATCCGTTACAAAACAATGGGCCCATGGACGCTTCATTTTTAAACCAACTTTCATCTTTGGGTTCTTTATGTTTCTCCCCAAAGATGATTGAAGTGCTTGTAACAAGAAACTGTGTTGTCTTCATTTGTCTTTAATTCTTTGGGACAATCGGAGACACAATAGGGCAAGGAGGTAAAACAACTCCATCGAAACGAGACGATTCCAGAGGGAGGTGGTGACCACCTCTCTAGAATCTCATCCTCTGCAGGAAGTCATCGATCACCCACTGCCATCCGTTACATTATGTCTTTCCAACCTTCCTCCAGTATGGTAACCATACGAGGGAGGAAGGTGAGCAAGTCAACAAACAGCGGAAAACCCAAGATCGTCGCAGTGACGCCGTGTATGTGAATAAAAGATCAACCCCAACACGTGTATAAAAAAAATGGTACAAGGTTAATGCTCACACTCCTATAAATATCCTACATTTTTTAAGGCCAAGTTGTCATTTTTCACACCATGCTTTTATATATTTGCAGTTCCTATCAATAAACTGGCAATCATTATCAGAATTCAGATAACATTAAGTTATTGTCTCATTAGTAACCAACCTGCATTAAAAGATGATTGACAGGAATGTCACCGAGGTGTCCAACTCTGGCAAGATACCAAAGTTGGGTATATGTAAACCAGCATCTTTCATGTAACTAGAGGTATACAAAACATAGCATCCAAAGGCTATGTATGACTGAACTCGCGTCGGTCTTTATGGGTAACTTTTTTATTAGTTTTATTGTTCAACTCTTTGAAGCCTAAGTTTTGTAAATATTTTTGCTTGTTTTTATACCTTGCCTATGGGCAGAAAAAACATACTAACTGTCATATCTGCTTTGTTTGCTTTCCCTTACTTCTGCCAGAGAAGAGCACGAATCTTCTCTCTGCACTTGCATTTCTTATCCACAAACATCCACACATCCACATCCACAAACACCGCAAGACCACTAGAATCCAACCGTTCCTGTCCGACACGCTGATTGTCGCTGTGTTCTGATTTTGAACTACATCTTCATGTTTTTGATGGTTCAGTTTGCTGTGGTAAATTGCTTCAGGTACAGTTTAAAAAATTGGAGTGGGACACATTTAAAGTGCATTTTTGTTTTGGTTTGAGATATTAAGATTTCTATCTATGAAATACACATTGCTTGCATCAAAAATTAAAATTAAAAACAAATGATAAAATAAAAAAGTAGATGAAACAAACCGAAGAGTTTTCTGTAATCGAAGCAGTGAATCATTTGCAATTGGATGACGTCTTGTTCTCAAAAACATCGTTAACTCCTTAAGTAAATTTTGACTACAAGAAAATAATCCTGTCGAGAGCCACATCAACTCCCAACCACGGTCTTCACTCAATCTAAAATGAAAATAACAGCATGATTAGAAAAAATAATTATTAATTATGTCAAAAATAAGATGAAGCGTAAAACAGTCAGATGTCTATTTATACCTGTTTCGATTATCTGTAAGTTGCTTCATTATTTGGCAGTAGATTTCATCTCGCAAGATTTCCTAAATATAAATGGAACACGTGCAAATTAAGTTATAATTACAGATGCAGTTAACAAACTTAGTTAAGTCAATGTGTGGTATGACTAAAACTGAGTATCCTACTGCCAGTCTCTCCACTTATTTTAAACAATGGCGGTAAGCACTTTTAATCAGTGAGGCACAAAAGAAGTGGCTAGAAAGAAACGAAAGAAAGTTGGGAAGGGGGCGGGAAAACACTTTTTTATCTCTTTGGAAGTAAATTAGGGTTGGTTATGTTCGGTTAGGTTAGGATCAGTTACGTTCGGTTTGGATCATTTAGGTTAGGTTAACGAAAAAAGTATTTTCCCTCCCCATTCTCAACTTGGTTTCGTTTTTTCTAACACTTCCTCAATGCAACACTGATTCCAGGCGTTTACCGCCTTTGTTTAAAATAGTGGCGACACTTGCTGCAGGATACTCGCAGGAGATTGCACCCGCAGCATGCCCTAGACGGTGCTGCCTCGGCTGCAGATTACTTTGGGCTGCTCAGATTTCTACCACATACATAGGCCTTATTTGCTGCTTGAAGAGTAATGAATCATTCAGTTTCAAATGATACAGGTCACACATCAGTGACGCACATAAGTACATAGCATAAAGTCAATTCGAACAAAATAAAACCAACAGCACAAAAAATCCCAAAATAAAACAAGACAAAAAAATCATGATTCTTACATTAAGGTGGCTTTATACATATTTATTTTGTTTCTGTTCCCCCAGATGGCGCGCCTGTGTGGCTGTTAATGTTCTATAGGAGGTCTCTTCATAACCCTGCGGTTTTAGAAACTAGAATAGCCGGTGTTAATCTTAAACATTTTTTTTCTTCTTCATGATGATGTCTTTAATAATAAACTTTTTACGACAGTTTGTAAAAGGTGAAAATGTCAATGAAAAATCCCCAAAACCGGATATTTTAAAACTGCTATAAAATGCTTATTTTTTTTTAAAAAAAGATATTGCCATGAAAAAACTTAAAATAAGACTTTTACTATTCTAGTTTTGCAAACAATTTGAATTTTTTCATAATGTTGTTTTTTTTTTTTACAAAAAACGTTCGTTTGACGTTTTTGCATCCACATTTTTTTTCACAAAAAACGTATCTGGAGCATAGTATTAGCCACTGCAGTGTCGCCTTAAAGGGGGGAGAAGCAACATGAATATCTATAAAGCCACCGTAAGTGTACCTTCATAATAAATATAACGTTCCGAAAAAAAAACTTACATATCGTAGTGGTCCCTCAAAAATTTGATCGGTAAGCTCGTTTCCTGAACGTGTTCTTCGGGATGGGAGATCACCCATATACTTCAAAATAGGTGAATGTTGTTAAGAAATAACAAAAAAAAAACTCATTACGAGTTATTATTTCAGTAGCATATTTTAAACTTATTTTGCATTTTAAATTTTATATTTGCTTATCGTGACCAGCACATATCGCACTTTCGCTGAAAGAGTGGCAGAACTTTTTTTTGGGGGGAAAATGAGTTTAAAGTTAAGAGAAGATCCATGGCTTACTTTGCTGATCTTTTCAAGTGCAAGAAGCGTTTTAAGTATTCACATTATCGGTTTATTTGGCTCCTCTACAATAGATTGAGATAGAAAAAAAAACGCAACTTTAAACTTATTTTCCCGAAAAAGTGTTTTTTTTTAGTTGTGCCACTTCCCGCCGAGGTGCGCTAGGGGGTCAAAAATGAAGCTATCAAAGAGATCACGTACAGCAAAATCTCTTTAGATCACGATAATCCGGACTGGCTTTTATCATAATACAAATCTTTTTAAGAGCATTTGTATTTTTGACTTTTACCATCCAGATTCTGAATATCCAGATTATTTGTTCTTTAGGTAATCCGGGCGAGGTCTGGCAGTCCCATTTAGTCTATGTAATCGAGATTCTACTATACAAACACTTTAAGAAGCTACATAGAAAGATTACTTCGGGAAATTTCCACAAAGAGCGCTAGCATCGTTTTTCTATTGACCCATAGGCCCAACGTTAAAGGTTAAAATGTTAATTTCTAAAATACACAGTCGCACGGCAATATGTTTATTTTTCATATTTAAAGCTGTCCAATATTAAGTTTTCAAAGTGCAATGTGCACCTTAAATATATGCTGATCACGTGATAGAATGACAAAAAATTGGTAAGTGCTGTTATATTTTTAAAAACTATTTCAAAATGGCGAATTTCTAACTTTTATGTTAAACTCCATTGAGTAGGCATCCATTAAAATGCTCGTAAAAATACCTAAAAATAATTTTTTAAAAAAACACAATTATGCCACAATGACGCCAACACATGTGTTTTTTTAATGATTTTTTAAAATTATTTTTTTATGTATTTGTGCGAACATTTTAATGGATGTTTTTTGGGCTTACTCAATGGAGTTTAACATAAGAGTTAGAAATTCGCAATTTTGAAATAGTTTTTAAAAATATAACCACACTCACCAATTTTTTTTCTCATTCTATCACTTGCACATATATTTAAGGTGCACATTGCACTTTGAAATCTTAATATTGAACAACTTTAAATATAAAAAATAAACATTGTCGCGACTGTGTATTTTAAAAACTAACGTTTCTTCTTTAACTGATGTCTACGGGTTCATTAGAAAAACGATGCTAGCGCTCTTTGAGGAGACATTTCGAAGTAGCTTTGTGATGTAGCCTCTTAAAACAACAAACAAGGAATGGTTCATTGACATCAATAACCAATAAGATAAAAAGGATATCACTATAGGCAAAACACGCCTCTTCGCTTAGTTCTTGCTTGTCTATCAGCTTCTTCAACAGCGGCTGCTTCAAAGGGTCTCTTGAATGTTTCCAAAGTTCCTCTCGGTCCTTACGCTTTACATTAGAAAGAGTTAGCGCCTTGGTAAGTGTGCGCTTTGGAGGTAGGCGATAGTGGTCCATTGCATACTCTTCCAGAGTATGAGGCCTCTCCTGAGGCTCTGTCCCATTGGCTTGATGTGTTCCATATGATCGCTTACTAGTTGTTGAACCGTCTTGTGAAAACATTGTCTAATGGGATTAACCAAATTAATTGTGTTAATCTGACAAAATAATAACATAACTATTGTCGAAATTGGGTTTTAAAAACAATAAACAAACACTTACCAAAATTTCTGACGGTGGCTTTGTTAGTGTTGGAATGACATACACTGACTCAGCAGGAAAATCTCCTCTTTCTCCTGTTCTCTCACACCTTCCAACACACCAGCCGGAATTTAAAACCATTTCACCAACAATATCATCTTCCAGTGCAATTAAATCTCCTTGAGAAAAACTAAGGAATGACGAACTATCTGAAAAGTTAAAAGATAATATAAATTACAATAAAAATAAGGTTAATAACAGTGTTGAAAAAAAGGAAAATCTTTGTTTCAAAATGCACTAAAAAGGGAAAAAAATTTACTCGACCAACCAAAGCATCATATTAAAAGGCTAGATCACAAAATTACTTCGAAAACCCTCCACAAGAAGCGCCGGCTATGCCCTATGCCCTAGCTAAACCCTATGTTAAAGAAGAAACCCTAATTTTTAAAATTTACAGTCGCGGCAATGTGTTTCTTTTTCATATTTAAAGTTGTCCAATATTAATTTTTCAAAATGCAATGTGCACCTTAAATATATGAGGATCGAGTGGTAGAATGACAAAAAATTGTTAAGTGCGGATATATTTTTATAAACTATTTTGTAACGAATTCACCGTCTGGAATTCGCTCGTTTAGTGAAACACCCTGTAATAAAGAATGTATTGTTAAAAGTTCTCACCTCATGCTTGGGGGTGGCTGGGAGGCCATCGGGACGATGACTCCCTGCCCTCCAAGATGAGAAGAATAGCCAAGAGGACTGCATCGATGGTTTTAATAGGATAGATCCTAGAAGAACCAACGATGCAGAACTCTTGGACGTGAGAATCTTTACAAAGTTGTTATTAGAAGGATCGATGGAGATCCTTCTTAATTGTTATATTTTTATACATCTTATAGCTGTTGACCTTTTTAATTAATAGATTACTTTCAGGTCCGAGTGTGTCCAAGAGACTTGGACACACCCGGCGCCTTTGTTATTGCAATCAGATGTTTCTATTGTATTATTGGTATAAATACAGGAGTATGTAGATTGAGAGACAGACAGATTTTGTACTTTGAAGATAGAAGCAACGTATGCCATATCTCTCTCAATCTACAGTGACTCGCTGTTTATTGTGAATAAAGATAGATATAATTTCAACTTATAAAATTCGATGTGTGGGACTTTATGTTACAGCCGCCACATAGCCCATGATTCGACCAGCCGAGAAGGAAGCCTCCAGCAGCCACGTGTACGAAGACATATCTACGCTATTTTCTACCTCTGGACTCCTGAGGTACCGACCCTTGTGTCCCTGGTGGTTAAGTATCCAACACAGGAGCCAATCGACCGAAAGACTTAATCATTAACATCCAATCGACACTTTCGAATGGCGAACAGAGATCTCTTTGCTAACTGTACGAAAACGGGAATGTTACAATTTCAAAATCGTGAATTTCTAACTCGTATAAAAAATTTCATTGAGTACGCGCTCCTAAAAAAAAAGCATCCATTAAAATGCTCGTAAAAATACCTAAAAATAATTAAAAAAAAAACAGAAAAAAATCAGCACGTGCGCCAATGTCTTGGCTTCACTGTGGTTTTTTAAAATTATTTTTTAGGTATTTTTATGAGCATTTTAATGGATGTTTTTTGCTTATGAGCGAGGAATTCAATAGAGTTTAAATTAAGAGGTAGAAATTCACGATTTTGAAATAGTTGTTAAAAATATTATTTGTTATTATATCAATCGATCAGCATATATTTAAGGTGCACATTGCACTTTGAAAACTTAATATTGGACAACTTTAAATATGGAAAATAAACATATTGCCGCGACCTGTGTATTTTAAAAATTTAACATTTTATCTTTAAAATGAAACTCAATAAATATGAGTGTAGAAAAGTAATTTTGTCAAAAGTAATGAATTACTGTAATTAAAATTACGTTTTTCGGTAATTAGTAATTCTACACATTACTTTTTAAACCATGTAATTTGTTACTATAATTATCTTTTGTTAGAAATCTAATATACAATTATTTTTGTTTATATGTTAATGCCTCATGAGTCAATGATTAATTGATCACTCACGAGATATAATTTGGACTACTCTAAAGTTACGGAACTTTCACTCTTAGACGTAACACATTAGAAAATGTTCTTATTTTGTATGGCTCGCTTTGTTCACCAGAATTTATAATATATATATATTTCATTGTATTTTCACCCTGGATAACACTGAATTAAAAAGAAAATTGGTATTTAGTCTGAACCTGATTAAAAAAACAGCAAAATAACATGACGTTTACGAATGGATAGTCCAGCACAGCCCAGCGGTTTTAAATATATATTTTCTGTAAAAAGAACTTATTTTCAAATTTAGTTTTTGACCCCCACCCCTACCCAAGATGCCTCTTTTAATATATAATTTTTTATTGCAGATGTGAAGGAAAAAACCCAAACAATATGGTAAAATGTAAACATTGTACGAGTAATAACTACAAACAAGCACACACCAGTAACATCCTGCTGCATCTTAGTGGTCTGCAAATGTTTTCGCAGATAAATGTGGTCAGCTGACTGATAAACTTTTTAGTTATAATTGCTACTAAAATGTAATAAAGATTTGTTTTGAAAATTAATTCAATTACTTTGAGAAAAATGAGTAAATGCATTTAATTGCACTTAATTTTTTTTACTGAAGTAATTAGTAATTGCAATTCATTACCCAACACTGAGACACTAAGACAATAGAAATTAAATTTCTATGAAACAAGCCTTTGTAAAAGTAATTTCAAACAATACCTATGGGTTTGTGTTCCTGAAGTGCAATAACAAATTTGGATCTTTTCTTTAGACCTTCAAGAAAGTAGACAACAAGGTCTCGAATATCTTCAGAATTCGGTGACTGGAAACTAAACTCCTCTCCTCTAATTGTGGACAAAGTGAAGGTTTGTACAAAAACTTTGTTTGTTCTAAAACAAAACAAAAAATAAATAAAGGTTTAAAACATTTGAGAAAAGATAAAATTCGTAAAAAAAAAAGTCAAATAAGTCTTACTTTTCACTAATAATGTTGGTGATTTCAGGGAATGACAGTTCCAGAAGAACCTGTTCTTGATCATCAACAACATAAACCCCTGTCCAGTTGACTGCAATAATTACGTCATTCTTTGGTAAATTTGGTCCGGCACAACGAAATGCTTCATAAAACCGTGAAAATAGCAAAGGCCACTTGAGCTTTGCATAGCTAACTATATCCTCTTTGACACGTTGAGCTCCTACTTTGTCTTTAAAATAGTAACTCTAGGCATAAAAAAACGAAAACATAGTTTATACAGAATATGTATGTCGCAACTACAGTTGTAAAAACGTTAATTTTATCAAACGATTAAAAATATTTGCCATTTTTCAATATATATGGCACTAAATAGATAGCATCCTTGGAATGAGTAGAATATTTCAGATTTGTTGAATGTTGAAGGTGGTCTCATTCCCAAGATGTATGATAAAAAATAATTCCACAATTGGATCGAAAATTATTTGAATTAATGTGGCATTTTTGGTTAGACTCTAGTGATTTCATTTTGTAATTTGTTCTTATTTAAAACCGGGTCTTATAATGGGAATGCTGCTAGTCATTTATAAATTTGCTCAAGTTTATACAAGAGGGTGCGATTTTGATGATCGACAGAACGGTCGGAAGCAGGGCCGGTTCTAGGCGTAGGTGACGTAGGCGGTTCCTACGGCGGCACATTCTTAAGGGCGGCATTTTCTGGAGCAGATAATAGTTATTTTCTTAAAAAAAATTTGTCTAAGAAATTTTACATAGACTGTGAAGAAATAATAGCCTTGCGGAGATGTCTTAACAATGCATGTTGTAATCCACTTGAATATTTAAGCAAATGTAACGTTGTTGAATTATTCCATAATCTCTTCATAGCGCATCGAATACTGCTAACGTTGCCTATCACAGTTGCCAACACTGAACGAAGCTTTTAAAAGATGAAACTCATCAAATCAGGTCTGAGATCACAAATGTCGCAGGCTCGTTTAGTTGGTCTAGATACGGTATTGATCGAGAAGAAAATTGCAGATCAACTGAATATGGAAGAGCTAATTCGAGAGTTTGCAGTATTAAAAGCCAGAAGAGTGAATTTCTCATAATCTAGTGGGGTAACTGACGGGAGACGGGAGCAAATTCACAGGCAATTGTGCCCAGCATTAGAATTTCTTTTCCTAAGCCCTTTTATGACGTCAGACCAAGTAACAAACCCAATTAGAAATTGATGACGTTCATAAAAGGGCTGAGCAAAAGAAATTCTAATGCTGGGCACAATTGCCCGTGATAAAGTCTAGTTTAATTTTGCTACTATTATCCCCTCCCCTTTTAAAAAAATGAGTTTTTCATTTTCTCTGTTGTGCACATGCGCGTCGTTTGTTCTTTTTTTTACTCCTTTCATTTCAATTTCAGGCACCCCCTCCCACTTTTTTCTCCCTCCACGTTTCTCTCTCTCTCTCTCTCCCCCCTTCTACACTTTCCAACCTTTTCCCCTCTCCAATTTAATATCATGGGGTTCTTGGATAGGGAGTGTGCAACATATAGTTGACCTTGAGAAAAAAAGCGGTTCATTTATTCATTTAAATTTATATAAAATACCAACGTGCTTTCAAGGTTTTTGTCTTTGTTTGTACAGTGTTAGGTCAGACAGAAAGAAAGACGAGGCTTAATATTATATATATATATATTTTGCCAGGTCTGTGTCTCTGTGTGTCTTTCTACATGTATACATCTTTCTCTCTTTCTGGGATAACGCTGTACAACCATTGAAGCACATCGGAATTTATATAAATTTGAATAAATGAACTGTTTTTTTTTCTTCTCAAGGTCAACTATATGTTGCACCCTTCCCATCCAAGAACCCCATGATATTAAATTGGAGAGGGGCAAAGGTTGAAAAGTGTAGAGGGGGAGAGAGAAAAGTGAGAGGGGGTGACGAAAAGTGTTGAGGGGGAGAGAGAAAAGTGAGAGGGGGTGACGAAAATTGAAATGAAAGGAATAAAAAAAGGAAAAAACGACGCGCATGCGCACAATTGCCTGTTAATTTTGCTCCCGTCATTTATGACGGGTTACCCCACTAGTATATATATATAATAATAACTATAATGTCAACTACTGAAACTTCATCGTATTATATTGTTTGAACTGGGGGTGCCAACATTACATTCAGCCTACTTACGAAAAATAAATAGAACCGGTCCCGGTCGGAAGGTTAGGTTTAGTTAAATTACGCTTGCTGAAATGGGTCTGGGGGTCCCAGCTCCCCCAGTTTTTAAAGATTACTTCATCAACTTAGACCACTGTTCCAACTGTTCCCTAATTTGATCAACAAGAGCAACGGTCAGAACAATGAACAAATTTGATAAAATACTTCTTTAAAAAATTGGGGGTTGCGCCCACCCAGACCCCCTGTAACAAGCTTAATTTAACTAAACCTAACCTTCCGACTGTTCCCACTGTCGTTCCGACATTACGATTGGACGCCATGACAATTCAACACCATAAACTCGTCATCAATCCAATTCGTTCTTTAATAATTGATCTCACGTAAAATTATTTTTTAATACAACTCGTTGTTCATGCGAACAACTGATTGTTTACAATTCAACATGAAGTCATTTAATGTCCAACTACTGAATGCCAGCACAAGTGACAACCACTGTAACCCACCAGTCACCACCACTACAACTGATTGAAAACGCAATTTAACTTCATTAAAGTTAAACGCATATATAACTCAACATAACAACAATTAAAAAGTCCAAACAACTGAAATTTACAACAATTCAACGCCAACACAAGCACAATTCCACGTCACCATAATTATGTGCAAACAGAATTATTGTCTTAAAGTAAATTGCAAAGCACTAATTGTATACAATGTAGTTGTGACGTTTAATTGTGTTTCTGTTGAATAGTGTCAACACCAACCATACCTCTCCATGATCATCTACCTGACATTGTTGTAAAGTTCTTGATTTTGTCCCGCTGCTGGTAGTAACTTCCTGATGATAGCAGAGATCGGTACCCGATCACTCTGCTATTAAAGAGGTACAGAAAGTCTGAAAAGGCAGGCACACAAGGTTGAAAACACAAACACAAAAAGTCTGATGATGTAGATTTTGAAGATCCAGAAACTCAAAACACTTTTTATTTGTTTTTCATTGAGAGGGTGACAGTTTCCGAAATTTTTTATGATTTAATGGTTTAATTGAGAGGGTGTCAATTTCCAAAAAATATCTTCAGTTTTTTCTTTTGTGTGTTTTTTCTTTGAAGATTCATGAGGTGTGCATTGATCTGGCCTCCAGACGTAATGTTCTCTTTGAAGTTTGTTTTCCACTGTTAACTGTCGGGGTCATTGACGTCCATCCATAGTAAGGGAACATGTTTTTTTTCTTCTTTAATGTCCCTTTTATGGTACTTCTTTTTTATTTTTGGACGTCCTTGACTTGTGGCTTTGTTGTTGTCTCGGGTGCACCACATGGTTGAAAGTTGTTTTGAAGCCACGAGAGGTCTTGGTGAAAGTATTGACGTGGTTGCCAATATGCAAATATTTGTGGCCATGTTGAAAAAATTAAAGTTGTGTAGTTTTGTTGAGTTTTGGTGGTATTTGAGTGTTTTAGAGGCGTTGTTGATGTTGTCGGTTATTTATTCGTTGGGGGTTCTTTTATCCCCTCCCCACCTCTTGACAACTGTCCTCAGTTGTTCCTCTCAAATTCCTCAGTCATTTGATGATTTGTAGTGTTTATGTCTATGGCAGCCATAGATTAAACATTACTGGATTATTGTTTATTTTGTCACGTTCGGTTCTCACTAGCGTTGGTGGCCAACTGCAGATCACCATCATCACTTCCGGAGCAGAGGTCTTAGATTTCCCCAGAGGCACTGGTAGATATACCAGGAGCCTCTGATGAAAGTCTCTCCCAGAGCCTATCTGATGTGCTTCGATGCACTTCTGTCGGAGTGTAGACTCGAAGAAATCATCCTCTAAGTATACTTTGTTAGTCGCCATGGACACAGCGAGGTGCAGAGCTCGGCCCAGATCTCAGCCTAAGATAGCCTCGGGCTCGCCGGCAATCACCCTTGCACAGTGTGGGTGTCTAGTTGAACAGTCGCGGCGAGTCGTCCCAGCAATCTTAAGGCCTCCACCCCGTGAACGTCCGATGAGATTAGGACAGGCTTGATCACGAACTTGTGTTCTTGTGCAAGTGCGACTGTGATGACGCTGCCCATAGCTCTGGTGTCCGCGAGCATTCATATAACTTTTCCAATGATCATGACGGTGATCCGGGGGTTCCTGTCGCTAGCATCATAATCGCCAACTTCCAGAGGTGAACACCTGGTGGAACACTGTCTTCATGAGTTTCCGGCAGCAGGAGTGGCCCTTCGTCAGTGGTTGGGTGCCTGGAGCCATGACAGCTACCGTTTTTTTCTCACGGTACCCATCTACTTCCACTGATGTCGTAAGAATGTCAAGCGTGTCCTGCCAGGTGATCAGATCGTCCGAGGTCCACATATGTTCGGGAGCTCGGTTGATCACATGAATCGGTACCATCTCAGGCGCTGTGGCGGTTGGAGCTGCTGCTAGGGGGATCTGACGAATTTGTCCCCTAGAAAGACCAGTACGAACTCAGTTCCGTTCTCTGTGATGATGTCCGCCTTAGGCACTTCCTCCTTGGTGTCATATCCGGTCATCGGTTCTCCAAACTGCTTTATAGGGACCTTCTTTGGTTGTCGACACTCACGGAGAAAATGCCCCAACTTCCCACAATTGTAACACGTTGACTCGCCCTTGTCAAATGTACATGTGTTGTCTTGTTTGTGTCTGTCGTAGAGTGTCATCCCGGATTGGTTGGTGGAGTTTGGCTAGGCCGTTTATTATGCCTAGACCGATGTGTAGTGTCTTTAGAGTTGGTGGCTACCGCCTGTTGCTTTTTGTCGGTCTTCGATGCTCCTTTACTAGCATGTGGATCAGCTGCTGCTTTGGGTTCCATCAGCCATTTATTCAAGGAGTGCAAAACTACCTCCATACTGAGGATGGCATTCGCAATGTCGTTGGTGCAAGATGGACGGCATTCTGGATAATTGGGTGCAGAGCGTGGTGCAATTGACTAATGTGCAGCTGGTCATTCAGGTGCTCGTAAACTCGGTCGCCGAGTGTCAAACTTCAAAATGAAGGCTTGTGTACTCTCACCTTCCATCTGGAGCATCTCTGTATACTGCGTCTCTAAGATGGCTAGTTGGTTGGGTTTTCCAAACACGTTCACCATCTGCACTCTCAGCTCGGTCCAAGGTATACTTCGATATTCATACCTCAGTTTGCTCAGCCACGTACTGACAGCCCCGGTGAGGCACCCAGTGAGAAACTCCTCCTTGTGATGGTCATACAGGTGGGCCACTTCCTCGAATTCTTCCAAGAGACGGAAACCTGTCAATCCATCAAATTTTTTGATTGTGTCGGGTGGGTGGCAACCATTATACTTCTTATTGAAGTCTTCAACTGAGTTCTTCCTGGGAGTGGGCCTGTAAATGCCATCTTGAATGTTGGCCATCCCAGTGTGCATTTGTTCTGCCCCTCATGGTGGAAATCGTTGCATGTAAACTGAAGGGCCTTCCATGTCGAATCTTGGTTCTGAGCTTGATCTTGCTGTCGTTCCGGGGGTGCCGAGTGGCGACCACTACGTGCAGCCTGGACAAGTGTTGAGATTCAGCATGTGTCAGTCAGTAGTGCATGCAGTTGTTCCGCACGTTCATCTCTATGGCATGGACCATCTGACTGGTCTCAACGCGATTGTTCGTTTATTCGCGGTGTGCAGCCAGTCAGCATGGCACGGTGGATGACATGGGTGTGGCATGTAGTGTGTTGTGTTGATCGTAACGCATCCCATGGTGCTCTTCATAACCATAATAAGAAGTTGAAGAGGCGTCAGAGTCGTTATGATGTCGGCATACGTGTGTCATTTGTCGTGGTAAAGTCGGTGTATTCCGGTCGACCAGGGCATTGTTGAGAGTGGCCATTTGTGTTCTTAGACTGCCCAATTGTAGTAAAACCTCATCAAGGCTGCTGCCGACGGGTTGTGGCAGTGGTGTCGCAGTGGTAATGATAGGATTGTCCTGCGAATTCTCGTAAGAGCCCTGGTGATCAATCAGGTCGTCAGAGGATCCGTGTGCAGCAGCCATGATTGGTGATGAGGCATTTATGGTGTGTATATGGGGTGATGAACGAGTCCGGCAAAGTCCAGGCCGGTGTGTGCAGCTCCGAGGGTTCTCGAGTACACTCCGAGTGATGCTTGTCGGTTCTGGATTGTTGTCCAGTATTAGGTGGCTCGTTCAACACGTGGTCGTCGTAGATTTGTAGGTCGGCTTACATCGGCGTGCATCGGTAAATCGCGTTTTTGTTGATAACCAACACCCTCGTACTCTTATACACCGAGTAACGATGGTTTACCTACGCTTAACGTGTGTAACAGTCGTCTTTCAGTCCGATGGCGTTGTTTTTCAGTCCAGTGGTGTCAGATAGTTGTGTTGGTTGTAATGTTCTCAGTTGGGCATGTGTTTACTGATGGTTCCCAACTGGTGCAGTGTTGTGAATTCTTTATTGAGCTGTGTCAGATTTTAGAAGGATCTCCCTCTACATGTGGTATATGGCGACCACATGGAAGATATGAGAGTTCTAAAATCCTCAATAAGAAACAGCAGATGCACAATGCAAAATCTGAGCGTGGTGCCCACTCAATCAAAGATTGCACTGCAAGAAATTGGCAAACAATACGAAGAGTGAAGCTAGAAATGCGGTAATTGCACGCTTGTAGGTTCACTTTGAATTAAGGAGTAGGAGTGTGTGTGAAGAACACAGTAAATTCTGGTATGGTAACCACATGTCTCAGAATTTGATTTATTGAAAGGTAGAACAAATGTTTAGATAGATGAATTTTGGTGTCCTCACTGACGGATGGCTCTGGATGAAAAGACAGAGACAAGAGGAAGTGAGGAAATATGATGAGTGATGAGAGGAAATCCGGCAGGCGGCTTGTGATGTGGCCACTTCCAGTTGTTGAATAATTGTATTGTCCAAAAAGAAGAAAGCCGCAAGTTGGTGCTTTGTAGTCACCAGGAGGAAGTACACAAAAAGAGAAAAAATCCAAAAAAAAAAGAAATTTTCTCCAAAAGAGGAACTCCACCAGGGGGCACGCAAGTGCAGACCCTCTCGAAGAGAAGAAAAAAACAAAAAGGGAAGAGAAGAATCAACAGTGTGCTCACATGGAGCAAAAAACCGCTCTGCTGGCACCTTTTCGAAGAACTTTTGATCAATCCAAGATGGTGGCCGGCTTCAATGATGTCCAACAGAGAGAGAGAGTTCATGTGAGCGTTCACTGAGGTGATGAAGGCGAGTTGATTTGAATGCTTGGGATGCAGGTGTCCCAAGAGAAACAAGTTGTAGACAAAAGAACAAAAGAAGGGGACAAAAGAACAAAAGAAGTGGGACAAGACAGTCCCACGTGGCAAGATAAGTTTTAAGCCTTGTTAATCATCAAACAATGATACGGAGTTTGATAAAAAATGTACTTGAAAATTAAAACAAAGGGCGAAGAATAATAGGCATTTTGACACACGTTTCTCAAAAGGCCTATTAAAAGGTGTAAAGACAAGTAGATGAGCTTTGTTTATTTATCGCACAATGATACGGAGTTTTGACTAAATAAATGCATCTCAGAGATTGAAAAAGGATGTGTCTGAGGTTTGCCTATTTACCAACCAATGATACAGAGGGGGGTCAAATAGGGTGCCCCTCAAAATGAAATAAGAGTTAGGACAAAAGGGATGATGAGGAGAACATAAAACACAAAATGCACAAACAAAGACGGAAACACGTGTGTCCATAACCGTTGCCTCCGTGTTCCCTGAGTGCTGAGCGAATGGCAGAGAAAAGTTCTTTCTACACCTGCCTCTTAGGACGGGACAATAGAACCGTGCAGTCGACCAGTGATGTGTGTTCACTAAGTCTCCTTCAACACATGTTTTAACAGAATCGGCGCCACGCGATTGACCTTTGATGCGATCACTGGTCTCTTTCAACACATGGCTCCTACATGAAAAGGACGGACGAAGGATCGTGAGGCACAATCACGAAACTTAAGACGATGGACATCTTCTATAGACCGGTTGGAGAAGGCAAAATGGAGGCATACCCCCCTGCACATCCACCAAATGTGAGCTTTTGATGGCGTCCTTTGAATATTTACCAATTCATTATGCTGTTTTTCTATACCTCGTTTCTTCGCTTGATCGCACGGTGGCAGCTCGGAGAAGACTCGAGCTATAAAAGTGGTCGGATGGCGATAGATTGTGATCATCCTTCTGTATAGGGGTGTAATCTGCACAGAAGGATGGTGACCATCTCTTCTGGCCGCCATTGGTGTACATCTTCCTTGATGGTTGGAAGATGTTGCTCCTTCGGGATCCATATGTCTCCTTGCCTTGTGGTGTCTCCGGCTTGTCTAGAGAAGGGTTAGTTTCAGAACAAGTAGACAACGCAGTTTCTCACTGCAAACACTTTATTGATTCTTTGTACGGAAACATAAAGATTACAAGAATGAATGTTCATTATTAAAGGTGCGTCCACAGGTCCATGATGTGATATGAATAGAAAATCAGACATAGTACAAAAATAGAGCAAGAGTGGACGAAGAACAAAGAGGAACATGGTCTTTTTATACCTTGGACCTGTGTACACCTATGAGGTGTAACCAGGTCCAAGTAACCATGGTCCTGAGAGTATTAATCTGCCACTTGAATATTAATTAAGAGAGGAGGGAGGGACAAGCATGAGTTGTTTACCCCCAGGCTATGGTTTTGGCGGGATCACAAGTTACTACAAATTTAATATTTAATATTTATTCAGTAAATATTAAATATTCATTTAATATTTAATTTATTTGTATCGGGATATTGACATTTGTCCTATACACACTAGCCATATGGACATTTGCCCTGAAGCCAGTTGCCCTAAAACCATTTGCCCTAAATTTAAATTTTAAGTGGCGGATTGATACACTTAGGACCATGGTCACTTGGACCTGGTTACACCTCGTAGGTATACACAGGTCCAAGGTATAAAAAGACCATGTTCCTCTTAATTCTTCGTTCACTCTTTTGCCCTGTCTTTGTACTACGTAGATTACTATATCCATATCACATCATGGGCCCGTGGAAGCACCTTTAATTGATAACTATTCTCTCTTGTAATGTTACTGTTTCTATACAAGAGTGAATAAAAGTGTTTACAATATGAAACTGCATTGTCTACTGTTTTGAAACTAACCCTTCTCTAGGGCAAGAAGGCATAGAGATCCCGAAAGAGCAACAACATCTTCCAACCACGAGGAAGATGCACATCAATGGCAGCCAGAAGAGATGGTCACCATCCTTCTGAGCAGATTGCACCCCTATGCAGAAGGATGACTACAATCCAACACCATCCGACTACTTCTATGGCTCGAATCTTCTCCATGCGGTCACCGCCCAATCAAGAGAAGAGACGAGCTATAGAAAACGAGTATAATGAATTAGTAAATATTCATGAGGTCGCCATAAAAAATAAATAATGATGTGAATTTACACTAATGATTATGGCAAACGTCCTTTTAGGGCAAGTCGTTTTAGGGCAAACGTCTCGTTAATGCAAACGGTTTTTAGGGCAAATGTCTCTTTAAGGCAAATGGTTTTAAGGCATGTGTCTTTACGGCAAATGTCTCTTTAGGGCAAATGTTTTTGGCAAGTGTCTATAGAGCAAATGTCCCTTTAGGGCAAACGGCTTTAGGAAAAATGTCTCACACCCATTCTTGTTAATGAATAATAAAAGATTCTTATAAGGATTCGAGAACCTTTTAGGATTCGGATTCGAGAAAATTTAGGATTAAACCATAAAATGTTTTTTTTTAGAAAAAAAAATTACTACACTCACTACAAGACACTGCCACACTGGGAAGTATATATTTTTGCATTTTGCACATTGTGCATATTTTCATTTTTTATTCAAAGATCAAATACTAATGTAAAATAAATATTAAAATAATTAAACTAATAATTCCATTAACCGAAATCACCTGAATAATGTGTGGGAAGCAGTGATAAACAGACATAAAACCATCAGTTACAATCATAGACCATGTATAAGGGTAGACGGAGCAATAGTGTGTTGTTCATAGTCATATGACAAGCTGGGTGATAGCTTTGGTCAATTTGAATTTGCCAATAGGAATGCTGTACTTTTATTTTTGCCTCATATAAAACCCACTCTTCAGAATCCGTTATTCTAATACTGCATTCCTATTATCCAATTCAAACTTACCAAAGCTATTGCCAACGATATTCACGTGACAGGTACCTCTGCATCATGTTGGTCTCAAGGTTATTGCAGGTGCTCCTCCATCTACCCTATTCATGGTCTAAAGTCACAGTCTGCAACTCCCACGACCTTTATGAGTCACAGTATAACCTATGTAGTGGAGCATGTTGTGGGAATGAAGTCTAATTTTTGTTTGCGAATTAAAAACCAATAGATTTGAAGTGTGGTAATTTTAATTATTTATTTACTACATGTTATGTCAAATCATGCAAGCAGAAATGCTGGTGATAAAAAAAACATACCTTCTTATAGGCATTGGTGACCTGATTTCCCCACCTTTCGACACTCTTTTCTCCTCCCTGTAGGCAATAATCAGGAATGTAATTAGAAAGAAGACCATGCAGGTGTTCACGACCGATTTCACTGCCGAATTCAATATAATATTGTTGAGCTGCTATCATAGCTAAGTCGTCTTCCTAAAAACATAAAAAAGACACAAACTGCATTAATTATGCAATATTTCGACTATTTGTCCCACTGCCACATACCACCATCAAACTCGAATATACAAAACTTACAAACCATGCAAAAAAATACTCAACATTCGAGTTGTTAAAAAAGAAACAAATTTATATTTACCTTTTCACACCTATATTCTCCAAATTTGACACCTCGCACTACTTGCTGATAAATAAGATTTGTCGAGATTGGATCTTCTGCTGGGTTGTGCCAGGGAGAAAATATTTCCTTTCGAAAAAATAACCTCCAAGGTGCGTTTCTTTCCTGAGCGCCTTGCTCTTTGGCATACTGCTCACATTGTGAAATGGCATCCATGACATGATCACCGCCACTTCCTAAAGATGACACTTTGTCAAACAAAGCTATGTACAAAGAAAAGCCAAACTGGTCCTGAAGACCAATCTTCTCAGCTAAGTGATTGCATAATTCTTGGGCTGTTGTTGCCGAGTCTGCAAGTAGTGTCTTAGTTGTTCCTGTAATTAAACAAAATGCATTTTATAAAATATTGCAATAAAAATTCATTTACCTAATGCAATAATAATAAGTTAATAACTCACACCTGACTGAATTTTGTTTTGTGGAACTGTCTAAATGCACAATGTAATTGTGGAACCGGGGTAAAAGTATTACTTGATCACCATTTGCATCGGCATCGGCAAAACTACACCATCGGCAACGGCTATTTATCAGGCCGATTTACATTAAAATAGGAAAATGTTCTCAGTGATGATATATCATTATAATGTAGTAATGACTTAATAAATCATTAATACTGTATAATGCTATTGATTAATCATTGTGCACATTCTGATATTCACCAATTTATTTAGCAGTGTGACATCATGCCCATAAAAATATATTACTTAATGTCAGGACCGGATCTGGGGGGCGCTCTGGGTTATCTGCTCCTGGCGCCAGGTCAAAGGGCGTCAAACAAAGTTTTTCCCCCCGTTGTTTTTTCTTTGCTTGAATGAGGAAAATAAAAAACCTTTTCCTCTTTGGAGGGAGAGATACGTGTACTATGTCAGATCAGCATCTGTGTCCACCATCATCTATATGAGATGATTCCTGGCTGACACCTCCACTCTAGGTGGGCCAGTCTGTGGCATACAATGTTTATGTTCAGTTTTGGCAAATGTGCACATTTACTGGGTGTTCAGCAGTCTGACACTTGGGAGCCACAAGTAACTCCAAAGTCTAATTCATGAACCCAAAGCTAATCCAGACGTGACCATTTTAACATCCAGCAAACACATTCCACCATGATGCTTCCCATACATGTATGTAAAATTGTGAGCAATCCTTCGGATCCACAACATTTGGCTTTATTTTAGTAGGGTTCCACAAAGAAAAAAGACACTGTCTGTTTATATTGGCACAAGGCTTTCAACCAAGAAAAAGTTAAACAAAAACGTTGAAGCAGAAAGTTGTCCCGTTAAAACAGATGCTGTAGGTTATCTCTAATTCATATCATCTAACTGGTCACATTTGAAAAAGAAACCTTTCTGCTGCTGTTTCGTCAGACCACAACTACCAGTGCCAAAACTCTTTCCCAGGTGAGCACTTCCCACCCTTGGCTTTTTTTCTTAGGTTGGGTATTTTTACTTTTTTGATTTTTGCGATTGTTCAGCCACCAAGGCCAATGGTCTCCAAACTTATTTCGTCGTGCACACCTACTTCCTAAAAAACGAGCACCCCCCACCCAGAAAAAAACCAAGTTACATAAAGGCATTCATTTTTTTGTTTAGCTCCTTCTCATACATACGAGATTTTAACATAGAAGTCTATAAAAAAATTCGCTGCAAAGTTAATTTTTTGCCTGTCTTCTTGTAAATGCCTAGCACAATTATCAATCAAATTGAATAAACATAACACGAGTGGAGACCACAAATCCGAGAGCTACTAGCTTGCACTTTCGCTTCTGGGGCTTGACCCATACGTGAAAGTAACAGACCTTAATCCAGTATATCTGTTTCCACAATGTTGGCTCACGCTAAACAATGAGTACTGTCAAAATGAGTTATACAGAATGCATCGGAACTAGCGAAGAACACCAAAGTTGCATACATAAAATGCATGTCTGTACGGCCTCATAGTTAATTTGAATTTCATAGGATAATATCAATTTGAGAATGACGTCCAACCTTTGTCCGGTGTGATGAATTGAATTCATAAACAAACTTAATGAAGTGAATGACAGTTTTGGAGTGCCTAATCAAACCGAAACTGACCCGTGAGCAAAACAGCTTAAATTCATGTATCAGATAAATTAAATTCTTCTAACATTATTTTATAACAATCATAAGCATTTTGTAATATATGAACATAAAATAAAAAGGAAACAAACCATCCATAAAAGTGACCGGCAGCATTAATGGCTTCTTTGACTTTGTAGCTTGAAGCTCCAGCCAACTTGGTGGTTGGTTTCTTGTGCTGTTGGCAAATGTTCTCGTTAGACGTTCTTCACAATATGGAGCATAACCAGGAGGCCCCTCACGAATGAAAGATTGCAAATATTTCACAAACTGATAAAAAGAAAATAACGAATGCAGTTGAAGACAAAACTTGGATCAATAAAATATCAAACTGTTTACAAAATTGAACATTTCAGAAATGCTATGTTAAGGGGGTACAGACATAGTGCAACAAAACGTTAACCCTTTAATTTGCTTAAAGTTTTTCAAGTTTGTTTTGTATTAAGAGGTTACATCAGTAAATTACTTCGAAAAATCACCGCAAAGAGCGCTAGCATAGTTTTTCTATTGAGTCCATAGACCCGATATGTTAAAGAAGAAACGTTAGGTTTTAAAATACACAGTTGCGACAATATGTTTATTTTTTAAATTTAAAGTTGTCCAATATTAAGTTTTCGAAGTGCAATGCACACCTTAAATATATGTTGATAGAATGACAAAAAATTGTTAAGTGCAGTTATATTTTTAAAAACTGTTTCAAAATCGCGAATTTCTAACTCTTATGTTAAACTCCATTAAGTATGCTCAAATAAGAAAAAAAAAAACATCCATTAGAAATGTTCATAAAAATACCTAAAAGTAATTTTAAAAAAACAGAAAAAATCAGCTGGCTTCAATGTGGTTTAATTGTGTTTTTTTTTAATTATTTTTAGGTATTTTTACAAGCATTTTAATGGATGTTTTTTGTCATTCTATCACTCGATCAGCAAATATTTAAGGTGAACATTGCACTTTGAAAACTTAATAGTGGACAACTTTAAATATGAAAAATGAACATATTGCCACGACTACGTATTTTAAAAATTAACATTTTGTCTTTAACATTGGGTCTATAGACTCGATAGAAAAATGATGCTAGCTCTCTTTGAGAAGATTTTTCGAAGTAGTTTTGTGATGTAGCCTCTTAAATGTTTTTCATAATTGTAATTGGGGTTCAATTCACTGACTTAATAAAAGTATTACCGTTCCAAAGCAGCTGTAAGAATTATCATCAATGATAGTTTATTCCAATCAACAACTTTTTTAAAAAAAATATTCAGGAAGTGAGTTCAATACCCTTTTTTACAATTACAATTACAAAAAATACTCTGCAAGCAGCCGGTTGACCCATAGCAGAGGGACCTTAAGACCCATTATTGGGTAAGGATACCCCACGTTAGAACCACTGACGTAGTTCTTCGAGGAAACCTTATTTATTACTACATAAAGGCAGTCATTACTGAATATCAGACTGAAATTTAAACACAATTTTGCCACACATAAAAATGTTGTGAATTGCTTGAAAGAAATTGAGGAATGACACACTTTCGAAATATAAAACATCTCAGTCCAAGTGTAAAATGCACTTAATACCTTTTCTGATGGAGCAAAGCAACCGATACACAGTGACAGTAATATCCAACCACGTGCATGCGAACTTTTTCCTGGATTATTACTCAGCTGCTTGCAAATCTGGCTGTACACTTCATCACTATAAATAATAAAAAAAATCGGTTTTTTGAAAAAAGTTTCCAAAAACAACAACAATCCTATAATTACTCCATCTTTTTATAATTAAGATGGAATACAGGAAATCAACGCCAATACAAATTGAACAAAAACAGCAACAAATTATCATAACGAAAATACACTTACCGTAATTCAGCACGCAGAATACCATGCCCAATAATGAAATGAAGTTTTTCTAAATTCGATGTTGGTCTAGACTCCAACCAGCTGTTATAACTTTCAACCGTATAGTCATCTTCCTGAATTTTACGGCGAACATCTTCTGTTAACTTGTTCTTTCGTTTTAAAGTCAGAGACACTAGCTTATTCCGTATGCTTCTTGGTTTGTCCTTTATTGAGCCAGCCTGAAGATAAAATGATACAGATACTGGTAAATTAAGATCATAAGCCATAAACCCAATTATTGACAAATAATACATACACTGTTTTCTAAAGCGAGCAACTGAGCCTCCTGAAATTCTTTCGATTTTACAAAGTTGCGTCCCAATGTGGCCGTAACCTTGCTCATCACAGAAGTGTTATCCGTATCCATTGTATGAAATTTTGGTTCTGGCAAGTCACCCATGAACCGAAGGATTGTTATCCAAAGAGCAAGTGCAGCCTAGTTGGATATAAAACGCAGTCAATTACAATTAAAATTAGAAAAATACTGCACAAGCAGCCAGTTGGCCTATGGCAGAGAGATCTTAAGATCCAATTGCTGCAAGATGCATTGTCAATATATAAGTACAAAAAATAACCTACATTGCAAATATAAAAAATATAAATGCAGTCATGAAAATTTAAACCCACAATTCATTAATGATATCATCAATAGCCTGTCGTATAACCCTCAGAAAAAAGACCAGTAATAAGACTTAGTCTTGGCAAAAATCTCTGTATTTCCTTTAGTGGTCACCCCTTCCCCACAAGACTGCGGTTTGGTACATTGACCACATACAATTTTCTTAAACATACATAAAGTAATTTCTAATCTACGATAAGTTAAACTATCCCAATAAAGCCCCACCAGCATTTCAGTAACATTATTGGTAAAATTATATCTGCCACAAACAAGTCTCGCTGCCCTACTATGGTCCATTTTCATTGCATGAGTTAACACTATAGAGTGGGGATTTCACACACTGCAGCAATACTCAAGATGAGGCCAAATCAGCACATTGTAAGCAACAATTTTAACTTGCTCGAGACAAGATGCTGCTTCGAAGATAGATTGCTTGTCAATGTACCCCCAAGTATTTATAAGAATTAACATTCTGAACATTACTATTCAAAACAAGAAAAAGTCAATGGATTTCTACCCCGTGTTGCCCTCATCACATTGGATTTCCCATGATTCAACTGAAGTTGCCATGAAACACAACAACTTTCAATTGTCTTCAAGCCTACCCCTAGTGATTCACAGTCGAGGGTGTTTTGTACCTCCCTATAAATTAAAGTATCAGCAATAAACCTACAGTTACTGCTAACCATACTGCTGAGGTCATTACTGAAAACCAGAAATGAAAGAGGACCTAACACACTGCCCTGTGGAACCCCAGATGTAACACCCATCCACCCAGACTGAGACCCATCAATAACAATATTCTGCTTTCAATCACAGAGAAATATCCCAATACAAATGCAAACTTGCCCCCAGACCATAACCACTAAGTTTAGACAAACCAGGTCAACCTGTTGATCCTTATCCAAACATTTCTGTAAATCATCTACTAACAGTATAAGTTGACCCTCTTGGAAATTTTATATCAGGATTCTGTAGAATTTTATCTACATGTTTCTGCAGAGGCCTTCTGACTAAAATTGGAACACTGTTTCTTCAGGAATGTCTATGTTAATTATATTATGCAGAATCTTTCTGCAGAGTTATGCAGACTATCTCTGCAGAGTTATGCAGACTATCTCTGCAGAGTTATGCAGACTATCTCTGCAGAGTTATGCAGACTATCTCTGCAGAGTTATGCAGACTATCTCTGCAGAGTTATGCAGACTATCTCTGCAGAGTTATGCAGACTATCTCTGCAGAGTTATGCAGACTATCTCTGCAGAGTTATGCAGACTATCTCTGCAGAGTTATGCAGACTATCTCTGCAGAGTTATGCAGACTATCTCTGCAGAGTTATGCAGACTATCTCTGCAGAGTTATGCAGACTATCTCTGCAGAGTTATGCAGACTATCTCTGCAGAGTTATGCAGACTATCTCTGCAGAGTTATGCAGACTATCTCTGCAGAGTTATGCAGACTATCTCTGCAGAGTTATGCAGACTATCTCTGCAGAGTTATGCAGACTATCTCTGCAGAGTTATGCAGACTATCTCTGCAGAGTTATGCAGACTATCTCTGCAGAGTTATGCAGACTATCTCTGCAGAGTTATGCAGACTATCTCTGCAGAGTTAAGCAGACTATCTCCGCAGAGTTATGCAGACTATCTCTGCAGAGTTAAGCAGACTATCTCCGCAGAGTTATGCAGACTATCTCTGCAGAGTTAAGCAGACTATCTCTGCAGAGTTAAGCAGACTATCTCTGCAGAGTTATGCAGACTATCTCTGCAGAATATGGCAGAATATTTCTGCAGCTATGTTTCTGAACATACAATCATCCTTTTCACGAAACCCTAACCCTGCAAATTAATTTAACCGCAGTGAAAACAATGCCTACACTTAAAAATAGAAAGTTTAAATGAAAAAATAAAAATGTTATTAATCAATCCAAAATGGTGACAACATGTCCAGGGAAAAACCAATAAGTTGTTTTATTAATCAACATACTGTAAGTAAAGACACAAAAAATATGCTTTTAGCTTTGGATGTGGTTTGGAAGAGGTTGTAACCATTATTTCATTTCATTGTTTAGCATATTGTCTGTCTTGCTTCAGGAAAGTTAAATTATGTTAAAAATAGAAAGGGTTTATTCAGAATATATGCTGGTCTACTGGATAGAAGACCAGAAATATTCTGTTGTCTCTAGACGAAAAATTAACGAAGAGCAGGTTAGACAAAAAACTTATATGGAGCTCATTGGCTTAGAAATTTGGGTGAAATGGAGAACAAAAGCTAATAAAGCCAATGTTATACAATTTGGTAGGTTTATACTTTTAATTCTAATGAGTAATACCTGCTGTGATTGATCATCCTTCTCAAGTTACTGGCCAACATCTGACAACAAATACATGCAATTCAAAATTCATGTTTTTCTTGCATCCTACATATTATGTACAAGATCATATAATATACAGTGAATTATAATTATTTTTATAACAATAATTTAAAGTATAAACTTAACAAATTGTATAACATTGGCTTTATTAGCCTTTGTTCTCCATTTCACACAAATTTCTAAGCCAATGAGCTCCATATAAGTTTTTTGTCTAACCTGCACTTCATTATTTTTTTGTCTAGAGACAACAAAATATTTATGGTCTTCTATCCAGTAGACCAGCATGTATTCTCAATAAACCCCTTCTATTTTCAAAAATTAAGAAAATTTACCTTTTCTGAAGCAAGACAGACAATAAGCTAAACAATGTAATGAAATAACCATTACAAACTGAAGTCATACACCCACACTTCCAAAACTAAACAAACGACTCAAAATAAACACCCACTCAAAAAATGAAATAACTGAACATAACTGAACTCAAAAGGGAAAATCCCCAAATACATTTGTCAATGTTTTAACCATGTATTAGGATTTTCAAAGGAGATTTTATGCACAGTAATCAGAGAAATTCTGCAGAATAAAAGTATTAAAATGGCAATTATTTCTGCAGGTTTTCTCTGTTGGGTTTTGAGTACACAACTAATGTTGTGCAATGTTTTCTGCAGAATAGTTCTGCAGAATTTAACTATGTAACAGCATTACAATTTCCAGATGACATGTTATGCACGATGTGCAGATAAATTCTGCAGAATAAACATTAAAATGGCAATTATTTCTGCAGCTTTAATCTGTTGGGTTTGAGTACACAGCTAATGCTGTGCAATATTTCCTGTAGAATTGTTCTGCAGATTTAACTATTGTATTAGCATTACAATTTCCAAGTGAAATGTTATACACAGTGCGCAGATAAATTCTACAGAATAAAAATATGAATAATTTCAAAAGTTCTGCAGAAAGTCAATGCACAGTAAGAAAAGGAATAAAACCTTACAGAATTCTGCATGATTTTTCCAGGAGGGAGTGTACAGTAATTGTTACAGTATGTAATAGTATGTTATAGCATTGTAATACATATTGAAAGTTTAATAGAGTTGAGCAACCACTAATTGGACCACCCTAATGTGTATCAGTTTTTAGAAAAAATCCATTGGGATACTCTCCTAAACTAACAAAAAAGTAGAAATGGTGCCACAAATGAAGGGCTAAGAATCATAGCATTACACCACTACGATTCTCAGTCCTTCATCTGGGGCACTCTTAACACTTTTCATTTAGTATAATAGTAGTATAAGTCCTTATTTACAGTATTTTTAATTAGGTGGCAGCAATTGTTAATGAAAAAATTCAACTTGTTGGGATCTAAAATCATCATGTAACTTATTTTTTTTATATTTTTGTTGACACACACTACTATTGTGACAGGTCTTTTTCGTCTTGGTAGAATCTACTCAATTTGGCGGTACGAGCGAGTTTTCACTCATATCTTAAGTGGTTGGCTAAGTCCCTTATTCTATATGGCCCGGGAGGACTAGGCCAATATAATACCTAGTTAACACGTCCTCACTAGTCTCTTTGCAAAGACTCACACAGTTTTGAAGAAGTGTTTGAAGTCTAAAGCTGCAATTGATGATGAATGCAAAGTTGTGGAAAATAAATAAATTCACTACTAGTTTTAACGTAAATAGGAATTTATTTCATAGATAAAAACAATATTCAGAACTTGGTTTAACACACAAAAATCGTTTCTAGAATCTATCCCAAATAGGTTCTGTATTTCAGAAAATGAATTCTCTAGAAATCTATCCCAAGTCGGGCATAGATTCTGTCTTTAAAAGAATGAACCTCAAACATAAAAACACGTCTCTATTTATACCCTGAGAATCCACAAGTCGGATTCTATAGACCATAGACCAATCAAAAGATCGGTCTATTTGCCAAACTGCTGACTCCCACGTTTTTCTAAGAAGGGGAAAAACGTAAACAACTTCAAATTAACCCCTATAAGATCCACTCATATGGAAGTGGAATACAATGGGAATGAGGGGAGAAACGATAAGGTCAAGTTAAAAATAGAATCTGGGTCAATCGGTACCTAACTGTATCGAGTGGCCCAGAAGCTACAAACAAAATACACAATGTAACATAAGTTTGAAACCCCAAAATAAACGGCGCTAAATAAAATAAAAAGGTGCGGGCCCAAAACGTCTCACTATGATTCCTATCCCCTCAAATGTTGCATGTACGAGCAGTGTGAAAAGAATAGATCCACCCAACTTATTTGAAGCCAAATCACACTTACATTGTTGGATGCATGTTATTTTATTCATTTAATTTTGTTTTGTCCACTGACTCCATGTTCCATATATTGAACTTTGTCTGTTGGCTCCCCAAAATAATAAAATAATAAGCTCATTGCACACATAATCTAAAACCATCCAATAACTGAAAAATGCATTTTCAATCTAAAAACAGTAACAACCCTAGAAATCTTTACCTATGCACCTACAAAAAACAATTAAATCATGGGCTGGAACAACGTTGTAACTGAATTTTTTTTTGAAAATGCCATAAACCGTTCTTATTCCACATAAGGTACTTTGAAGTAAGCTTACTTCCCAGCTGTTTGTTTTAGTGTTTCTAAGTGATAGAAGGTGCCATCAATGGATTAGCAAAGAACAGAAGTCACAACCCTTTTGGCATCGAAAACTCGAATTTTACTTTTTTTGTCAGTTACAACGCTGTTTCAGCCCACGCTTCAATTATTGTTTTCTTAATTGCGATTTTGCTTGGATGGTGATGGATGTTATGCACACTATTTACAATACAATTATCACAGATGCAAAAGTATGAAAGAAAAAAAATTGGGCTCACTGCTTTGCCACACCTTATTTTTGTGCATGCACATTAAACTTTTGCATTCAAATAAATACTAATTTATATTAAAATAAATTAAACATACCATCCTGTCCCCTTGTGTCTGTAACAATAACAGTGATTGCTTTAGTGGTTTTTTCATGAAAAGATGATTCACATTGCCTTGAAAATACGTGGCAGCAAACTTCTGAAACTTGTACTCGCTGAGGTCTTCTAGGTGAGTTTTTTGCATTGGAACTGATGAAATGACATCATCACTATTCCTCATAGCATCCTCACGTGATTTCTCGAAATCCTGTCGACCAAAAAAGCCAAAAGTAAAATAAGCAAACTGTCAATGTAATAATATCCAGTGATTGGGCCAAACCCACTGTGAGGCATGTACCACATACTGAATAAAAACTTTTCTTGGGGACATATTTCGATGTAACAGCAGAATGTTCAAAGCCGTGTATTCTTCTATCATTAGTAAACCCATCGTCCTATTTGATCTCCTATACAGAATAGCGTGCAAGAAAACCAAAATCGCATAGTTTTGGTCACTTGTACCTAAGGTGAATCAACAATAGAATTTTCTTCCAGAGGAGGTTGTGCATGGGAAACTTTTTCATTCAGCTAAATATTACATTTCCTTGGAAATTGTTATTGAAGGTAATAGAAGTTTATATTGACGAAGCAATTCTATGCTGCTTTTGGACTAAATAGTCGCCTTACCATATGCCATCTCGGCAGGCCTGGATTAACACTTTTGGGGGCCCTGTGCCAAGTAGAACCTGAGGGCCTTAGAAGTTAGTTCCCGAATGAATGATTATGAGGAGATTTTTCGAAGTAATTTAGTGATGTAGCCTCTTAAATAGCGTGCAAATTTAAAGCGTAAATGTCAAAAATTACAATACATAAAAAATAAAAATTAACGCACAATTATGTGTGAAACTTTTAATTGTTTTGTACCGAGACCTATCTTTTATAACATTCTAGTTACTTATTTTATTGAATGTAAAATAAATGTTTGCAAAGTGTACAAAGTTTTACCTTAAAAGCTGAAGGTGCCGGAGCTTCACCAGATGAGTCTCCCTTATATTGTAGAAAATCAAACATAGCATCAACCAATTTAGAATCATCAACAGGTTCATCCTGACGGCGTTCAGCATCTTTAATGGCGGCCTTTTTCTGCTCTATCTTCCTTTTCTCATCCAGTTCCAATTCGTATTCCTTTTGTTGTAACTCGGCCAGACGCCCTCTAAACTTTTGGTCCGCAATTTCTTTTGCTTTTTTCGGATCCATCTTCTTGCGAAGCAATGCTTCTTCTTGATCTCGATATCGCAAAGCTTCAAGACGATGTCTTTGCTCAACTTTCATCCGTCTGTACTTCTTTTCTGCAATATAACGCCTAACGTGTGACTGGATTTTAATAGCTGCATTTATTCTCCTCAGTACATCTCGTCGAATCGTGTACCCACGACAACGTGCCTTGAAAAAAAATTTTTTAAATGAAAATTTTTAAAATGATACATAATTTACTAACATCTAAAATTGTAATTACCTGCAGACCAACAATGTGACCTCGTAAGTGACGAAAGCAATGCGAAAGTACACGAGATCGTACTAGCGCCTGAAGGCGAAGGAAACCATTCCTAATAGCTCTGTATCGCTTCTTGAGCCGATATGCTCTGAAGGCAGTTTGAATGATAATCGCACTTTTTCGCATTTGAAGAAACCGCCTGCGATGCACCCATCCACGAATACAGCGTTGGATGATTATGATCTTACGTGTAAGGACCCGATCACGTTCTTGTTCGAGAAACAAGTCTTGAGCATCCTAAGTAGAAATACAAAAAAAAAACAAGTTTAAATCTTAAAAGTCATGCAAGTCTGTTGAAAAATGTTGAGAAAGTGAATTTGTGAAAAGTTGAGGATTTCAACGGTGTGTAAGGTACGATTATTTTGGATGATTTTAAAATTAAGGGATCACGAAGCTACTTCGAAAAACCACCACAAAGAGCGCTAACATCGTTTTTCTATTGAGCGCATAGACACAATGTTAATGAAAAAATGTTAATTATTAAAATACATAGTTGTGGCAATATTATGTTTATTTTTCCAATTTAAAGTTGTCCAAAATTAAGTTGTCAAAGTGCAACGTTCACCTTAAATATATGTTGATCCAGTGATATAATGACAAAAAATTAATAAGTGGGTTATATTTTTAAAAACTATTTCAAAATCGCGAATTTCAAACACTTTATGTTAAATTCCAAAGAGGATGGCCAAATAAGAAAAAAAAACATCAATTAAAATGCTCATAAAATAATTTTAAAAAACCAGAAAAAAATCAGCACAGGCGCCAATGTGTTGGCTTCACTGTGGTTTAATTGTGGTTTTTTAAGATTATTTTTAGGTATTTTTTACGAGCATTTTAATTGATGTTTTTTGCTTGTTTGGGCTCAATGGAGTTAGAAATTCGCGATTTTGAACTTGTTTTTGGTATATAGGTATATAGGATCATGCAAGAAAAGGGGATAACAAAGGATTCAGGGAACCCTATAGACCTCCATTGCTTTAATATACGCTTTCATATATCAAACAACCAGTTTTCTATCATTGTTACATGCGTATGCACATGCACACGCATGCTCGCAATGTGTACGCACGTTTATACACGTGTATGCACATGTATGCACGTGTGCGCATGTGTACGAATGCATGCACATGCATGCACGTACGCACATGTATGCACGTGCGCGAATGTGTACACACGTGTATGCACATGTATGCACGTGCACACACATGTATGGATGTTGACACACGTGTGCGCATGTCGACGCACGTGCGCGCACATGTCTGCACACGTGTATGCACGTCTGCACATGTGTACCTGCATGTCTGCACGTGTACACACACGTGTGCACGTGTGCACATGTATGCACGTGTGCACATGTATGCACGTGTGCACATGTATGCACGTGTGCACATGTATGCACGTGTGCACATGTATGCACGTGTGCACATGTATGCACGTGTGCACATGTATGCACGTGTGCACATGTATGCACGTGTGCACATGTATGCACGTGTGCACATGTATGCACGTGTGCACATGTATGCACGTGTGCACATGTATGCACGTGTGCACATGTATGCACGTGTGCACATGTATGCACGTGTGCACATGTGTACACATATGTACACATGTATGCACGTGTGCACATGTTTATGCAGATGTACTTGCGTGTGCGAATGTGTATACTCATGTTCGTGCATGTGCACATACGTGCACGTGCGTACACGTGTGTACACATGCGTGCACGTGCGTACATGTGCATACCCATGCACACACGCATGTACATGTGCGGACACGTGCGTACACATGCGTGCACGTGCATACATGTGCATACCCATGCACACACGCATGTACATGTGCGGACACATGCGCATGCGCACACGCACATACATGTGCATACACATGCGCACACACACGTAAATGTGTGTAAACATGTGCACATGTGTATACACACATTTACGTGCGTGTACACACTTGTGCACATGTATACACTATACACATGTGCGGATGTGTATACAACTGTATACACGTGTGCACATATGTATGTGTTGTAATTTGAATTTGGTCAACTAAGTTGTTTGAATTTGCCACTAGAGGTTTGCCACTAGGGTTTTTTTGTGTTGGGGGTTTGAAACTGATGTTGAGATCAGTGTTTGTGATGATTCCAGGATGAGAAGTAGGGTGAAATAATATTACCTGAATTTAAGTCTTCATGAAATATATTTTGATACATTGTAAGTTTATAATAAAATAAGAATCAGAAAGTTAATATAAAATTTAGTACGTACTATTTTTTTAAAAAAATATTATGTTTGTAAAAAATCGAATTTTCATATATCAGTTCATCGCCAGAATGTGTACATCATTTTACGTCTGATGACATTTTATTGTAGGTGGCCCAGTTTTAGAGTTGTTCGACCCACAAAAAATTATGACCAAAAACTCAAAATTTGTTTCTAAAAAATTCATAAAAAAATAACCCCTGGGTAAGATTTTCTGATTTTACACCAGGAATCAAATAAAAAAATATTGCATGTCTTAATCACATTCCTTCTTGAGTTGTTCGACCCACAAAATCGGGGTTCCGGACATACAGACTTACAGACATCCTGGTTACCCCGTTTCTTACATGATCCATTGCTCCATTTCTCTAAATAGATGTCTGTAAGTCTGTATGCCTGGATTCCCGAGTTTGTGGGTCGAACAACTCAAGAACGAAATGAGATAAAGACATGCAGTATTTTTTATTTGATTCAGTGGGTCAATATCCTGACACAAAATCAGAAAATTTTACCCAGTTGTTATTTTTTTTATGAATTTTTTAGAAACAAATTTTGAGTTTTTGGTCATAATTTTTTGTGGGTCGAACAACTCTAAAATGGGGCCACCTACAACAAAATGTCATCAGACCTAAAATGATGTACACATTCTGAAGATGAAACAGGGACTTCATAAATAAATTTTCGATTTTTTAAAAACGTAATTTTTTTTAAAAAAAAAATCAAGATTCTTCCTCTTTCCAGTTGTAGCATTTGAAAGGGGGGCTATTCCTATTATTTAGGAGGGGTGTTCCATTCTATGTTCTGTTATTATTATTATTATTATTATTATTATTATTATTATTATATATATATATATATATTAAGCCAGGTCTGTGTATGTGTGTGTGTGTGTGGAGTAACATCGGAATTTATATAAATTTGAATAAATGAACTGCTTTTTTTCTTAAGGTCAACTATATGTTGAACTCTTCCCATCCAAGAACCCCATAATATTAAATTGGAGGGGGGGGGGAGAAATGTGGAGGGAGGAAAAGTGGGAGGGGGTGACTGTAATTGAAATTAAAGAAGTAAAAAAAGGAAAAAACAACGCGCATGCACACACCAAGGAAAATGAAAATCTCATTTTCTCTTTCAAATATAAAAAGGGGAGGGGATAGAATTTCTTTTGTTCCGCCCTTTTATGAACGTCATCAATTTCTAATTGGTGTTACTTGGTCTGACGTCATAAAAGGGCGGAGGAAAAGAAATTCTAATGCTGGGCACAATTGCCTGTGAATTTTGCTCCCGTCATTTATGACGGGTTACCCCACTAGTTATATATATTAAGCCCCAGGTATATTCTTTTGTCTCCTTGCTTCCTTACTTCATTCTCTCAGTAACGCTGTATAAAACAAGAACAAAAACCTTGAAGCACGTCGGGATTTATATAAATTTAAATAAATAAATGAACCGCTTTCTTTCTCAAGGTCAAGATTATGTTGTGCTCTCACCATCTAAGAACCCCATGATATTAGAGGGGAAAAATTGGAAAGGGGATGGGGAGGGGAGGAGAGAGAGAAAGAGAAACATGGAGGGGGAAAAACATGGAGGGGAAAAAAGGTGGAGGGGAAAAAGGGGAGGGAAAAAAGGAGGGGGAAAAGGGGGCAGGGGAAACTGAAATTGAAATGAAAGGAGTAAAAAAAGAAACAAACGACGCGCATGCGCACACCAGAGAAAATGAAAAGCTCATTTTCTCTTTCAAATAAAAAACGGGAGGGGATAATAGTAGCAAAATTAAACTGGAATTTATCACGGGCAATTGTGCCTAGCATTAGAATTTCTTTTGCTCCGCCCTTTTATGAACGTCGTCAATTTCTAATTGATTTGTTACTTGGTCTGACGTCATAAAAGGGAGGAGGAAAAGAAATTCTAATGCTGGGCACAATTGCCTGTGAATTTTGCTCCCATCATTTATGACAGGTTACACACCACTAGTTTTTATATATTAATATACATTTACGAGGTAAGTGATAAATGTTTATGATATAATGATTTAATCCACAGCTATGGCACATACATAATATTTTGTTTTTTAAAAAAACTTACTTTCAAAAACACTTTACTAGTTCCAAGTTGAAAGTCTGCATTCTTAAGTATGGCTGTACATATCTTGTTTGTTGCAGCTTTACAGTCAACTTTGTGAGCCGGTCCAATGCCAGATATAAGAAAACAGTAGCGGTCAACAAACTCCCTGTATGTATGACGTATGGGATACCCTGCTCTGCGAATTCGAATTGTTTCCATCATGCCTGAATATCGCAACTGCTTGCAACATAGTTCTCTATCAAACATCTTAAAAAAGACAAATATGTTCATTATTTAGAAATTTACTTCAAAACTCAGAAGAATTTTTTTGTTTGTACTTTTGTTAAACTTTCTGTTAAGTGGATAAAAACATACCACGCTTTCTTTATGTTACCAAACTCTATAGGTTCTGGAAATATGCTGGTAGGCCAGATTTAGTGTAATTTGAAAAAGTCCTCGCGGACCAAATACAATCAAGGCGTGGCCAGATGCGGCCCGCGGGCCATACGTATATAGTATTCATAATTTAAAATACTTATAAAATATTCTTACCAAGGGCCGTTTATATTCATTTGGTTTGATGCAGCGAATAAAAAACGGCTGACAATTCCCAAGAGTTTTCATGAGCGAGTCCAACGACTTTTTAAATTGTGTACTTAGAGTAGGAGCACGCTTTCTTGTTTCTGATCCCTGCCAAATGGAAAAAAAAAGTATGAGTAAAGGACGGGTTCACAAATCAAGAAAATCAAGCTTAAGATGTAAATAGATATAAAAATAAAATAAAAGTTTCACTCGTTATACGTGTTTCTTTGCATTCAAGAGTGATCACTGATCATACAATACAACAAAAACATTTCAAGGACATCTTTAGTTTATAGAAGTAGGGGGGCAATACAGAATACCAGGGCCCCGTAACAACTGCTACAAGTCCAACTAGTAGTTAGAAATAGTTCACACTTGTACAGTGCATTTCAGATACATAGACGCACCCCAAAAATTGGTTATATCTTGAGTTAAACTTGATGGATTCGCCTGAAATTTTCAACATAAAGAGACCATCTTATATTATAAACTTTCTGCTAGGCAGAAAGTTTTTTCTTAAAAAGGTTAAAATTAAAAAAATTAAAACTGGAAAATGACCATTTCATAATTATAGATGCACTAACGAACTTTTCACTTTTATTAATTATTGTGACAAAATAACATTCTGAACACAACAGTACAATTAAAATTAACAAGGTATATGACTATCCTGATGTTTTAGAACTTAAACATTCTTTTCTACATACTTTAAACGACTTCAGAAAAGTATTGTGATTTTTTCCTTGCATCCTTCTAATATGAAGAAAAAAATAAAAACCATCAGAATCATCGAGGTTGAATTTTTTCCACTGGTGGTGGGAGCCTGACAATATGCGAAGTGTTTAGCACCTTTGGAATGAGGAGTTTTGCTTTTATTTCAACCAAAGCAAATATCAGTGATTATCAGACAATGTTATGAGGGTATCTACTGCCATAAAACATAGATTCCATAGCATTAGCTTAGTATTCCAGCAAGAAAATGCCCCAGTTTCCTCCAATAACATGACAAAGGAATGGTTATGGAACCAAAATATCACCACTCTCGAATGGCTAGCGTATCCCCTGGACATATATCCTGTAGAAAACTTTTGGGACATTATTGTACGTGGTAATTAAGAAGATTACAGAAGCGTCGGACGTTTTTTTGACAGACGACACTATGATTGCAGTGTCTGACGTCAGAGGCGCCACTTGTATTGAATTAGCATAGACATATGCTAATTTAAATTTCAAACATATACAGTTAGGTTTGGTATCCATTATCTGGAGACATACAAGTTTTTAAAATGTGATTAAAACTGTAATAAATATTAGATTGTTTAATGGAATTAATAAAGATTTTTCAGACTAAATATTTTTAATTAAGTATTTAAAAAGGTGTTTTTTTTCTATGCAAAATCTCATAGGAAAAAAAAGCTACATATTCGGTATCCATTATCTTTTTTTTACAAAGGAGATAATAGTAAAATAAAAAAATGTGGTGGTAGATTTATGTTTTCTATAAAACAAGTAAATTTCATTACCTAATTGCATGTGTATATTTTTATATTGAAGTAAAAGTCGTAATGGGCCAATTTTTTCAGATCAATAAGAATCTGATTGAGTCAAGGCCTGGTTAGAGAGTACATGACATCACATTACACATAATATTCTATTATGTAAACTATGTGTATGTTTTGTTTTAGGTAGAAAATGTTGACCCGCCATGTTTGTTTTTGCTGGGTGTAAGTGATGTCTAAAAATTCATTTACTCTACTTCCATGTATGCTAGAAGAAATTTGATGAATTCCTCTAAAAGATCTGGTGGAGTTTTATAAACATAAAATTTCATGCAGAAATATGTATTTATAACCTTAGATGCTTACCTTGAAGTTCATGAAAAACCCCATTGGCATCAAATAATTACGGCTATGTCCTGTACTATAGAGCATAGCAAGGGCACCCAATTTCAAATTGTACAGTTACTATAGAATTATTATGGAGACTATAGTATCTCAATGGCAACTGTCAAATTTGAAATGGGCATGCTCATTCTTCTAAAAGGTGGGATGGGAGCAAGAAAGAGCAAGAAAAGAAGACATGGCATAACATTTTAGATTGTGTTCCTCTCAAAAATAGCCTCTATGGCACCTTATAGAAGGTTATGTCTAACCTAGGTGGTCGGTTGCCATGGAAACAGCCAGCCTACATTTTATAAAAAAAGGCAATACAAAAAAAAACAATGTATTTTCTATAGAGAAAACATCATGCCATGTATATATATATATATACACATGGCTCGCAAGCCAATCCATAAGGTTCGCAAGCCATTCCGCAAGGTTCGCAAGCCATTCCGCAAAGGTTCGCAAGCCATTCCGCAAAGGTTCGCAAGCCATTCCGCAAAGGTTCGCAAGCCATTCCGCAAAGGTTCGCAAGCCATTCCGCAAAGGTTCGCAAGCCATTCCGCAAAGGTTCGCAAGCCATTCCGCAAAGGTTCGCAAGCCATTCCGCAAAGGTTCGCAAGCCATTCCGCAAAGGTTCGCAAGCCATTCCGCAAAGGTTCGCAAGCCATTCCGCAAAGGTTCGCAAGCCATTCCGCAAAGGTTCGCAAGCCATTCCGCAAAGGTTCGCAAGCCATTCCGCAAAGGTTCGCAAGCCATTCCGCAAAGGTTTGCAATTCATCCCGTAAGGTTTGCAGGCCTTTCCGTATGGTTTGCAAGCCTTTCCATAAGCCATCCTGAATTTTGTCTATTGCCTAGGAAAATCTGTATTTAACACATTGCCTGAAAAGTTAGTGATTTTGCAAATTGCCTGAAAAGTTAGTCATTTTAAAGATTGCCTAGGAAATTCCGTATTTAACACATTGCCTGAAAAGTTAGTGATTTTGCAAAGTGCCTGAAGGTAGTCATTTTGAAGATTGCCTGGAAAGTTTGTGATTTTACACATTCTCTGAAAAGTTAACAATTTTGCTCATTGCCCTGAAGTAGGAATTTTGCACATTGCCTAAAACACTGAATTTTGTCTATTGCCTGAGAAATTCTGAATTTAACACATTGCCTGAAAAGTTAAAAAAATTGGCACACTGCCTAGAAAATTAATTATTTTGCATATTGCCTGAAAAGTTAGTCATTTTAAAGATTGCCTGGAAAGTTTGTGATTTTTACACATTTTATGAAAAGTCGATAATTTTGCACATTGCCTGAAGTTAGGAATTTTGCACAATGCCTAAAACTCTCAATTTTGTCTATTGCCTGGGAAATTCTGGATTTAACACATTGCCTGATAATTAGTATGCACATGACTAAATTGCTGAATTTTGAATATTTACTAGCAAAAGTGTGATTTTGCAGATTGCCTAGGCATTTTATACATTGGCCGTAACATACATATTTATTCATACAGGGTGACAATTACTGAGCTATATGATAAAAGAAATTAATTATTCAAAAAGCTATTGAGTTCAAACATTGTATGCAATTGTAAACATAACTACAGATAATTGGATTTAGTTTATGACATGTTAGATATGCATGCCATCAATGGCTATGATGTGGCGCAGACGAATAGCAAAATTCTGCACAACATCAATGCTTTCAATGACCTTCTGAATGGCAGTTTTGAGCTCAGCGATAGTTTTGGGTTTTTTTGTGTAAACTTTGTCTTTAATATTGCCCCACAAAAATGAGTCACAACGTTTGAGATCGGGCTGTTATTGCTGGAATAGTAGGTCTTGATGATGGATATCTGCTCAGAAACGCTGTATTTTGACATTTTCACTAAAAAATAAAATGCCCTGCATTCAACTGCCAAATTTGAACTGAATCTCGCCAACGGTTCGAAAGTTATCAAGGTTTCTTTTCATATAGCTCAATAATTGTCACCCTGTATATATACACACACACATACATATAAATAAATAATGGTCAATATGACGTCATGTTCAAAAATAGCATTTGAATGTGACACTACATACATCCTTGGATATATTAGATGACATGATGTTTCTCTATATAGAAAATACATTATTATTATTTTTGTAATGTCTCCCTTGTTTATAAAATGTAGGCTGTCTGTTTGTTGAGACATATCCTCCTATCAGGAGTTATGAGAGGCGAGGAATACAATTGAAATTTTATGCAGTCTCTTCTTTTCCTTCTTGCTGTTATATAATTTTTAAATTTACCCATCCCACCTTTTAGCAGAAAAATGGCTCCAATTTTAAATTTGACAATTACTATTGCGATACTATAGACTCTATAGTAACTCTATAGCAAATGCCTACAACTTGAAATTTGATGCCAACGGTTTTTTTCATGAACTTGAAGGTAAGTTTCTAACGTTATATATGAATATTTCAGCATGAAATTTTAGATATTTATAAAACTCCACCAGATCTTTTAGTTGGACTGAACAGATTTTTTCTAGCATGCATGGAAGTAGAGAAAATTAAGTTTTTGTCAGCACTTACACCCACCAAAAACAAACATGGCGGGTCAACATTTTGCAGGTAAAACATAGTTTTCGTAACAAAATATAATAAAAAAATATACATCCATTGTAGCCTCTAATGCATCCTCCACAAAAAATTACCATAAATACATAAGCTGTATGTCATATTAGAGAATAACCATAACGTCCTACATACATCATAAACGATGCGAGCACCCTCTATGAATATTTTTCAGAAATTAACTTACTTAACAGGCCTCTTAAGCAGAATGCCATGTTTATGCGACAATATCAAAGCTGAAAAGTGCCATTTTAGCTGCTTCGGGCGGAATTTCTGTAAACGTGTTTATAAATCTAGTTCAAAGTATGTAGAAAAGAATGTTTTAAGTTCTAAATCAGGATAGTCATATACCTTGTTAATTTTAATTGTACTGTTGTGTTCAGAATGTTATTTTGTCACAATAATTAATAAAAGTGAAAAGTTCCTTAATGTGTCTATAATTATGAAACGGTCATTTTCCAGTTTTTAATTTTTTTAATTTTAACCTTTTTAAGAAAAAAGTTTCTGCCTAGCAGAAAGTTTATAATATAAGATGGTCTCTTTATGTTGAAAATTGCAGGCGAATCCATAACGTTTAACTCAAGATATAACCAATTTTCGCGGTGCATCTATATATCTGAAACGCACTGTATATATTCTGTAACACAACTGTAACACACTTGTAGCTACAAGCATGGGCTTTGTAGCTACAAGTGAAATTCCACTATTGTAACCAGGGGCCTGTTTCTCAAAAGTCCAAGCCTTGTAATACAAATGAATTCTACGGAGCCCAGTAAAGGACATGCATCACAAAGTCACTACACAACTACAGCTTGTAGATACGCATTATCAATACATAATAACTACAAAAAAATAACCTGCACTGCAAATATAAAAAATATAAATGTAGTCATGAAAATTTAAACCCACAATTCATTAATAACATCATCAATAGCCTGTTTAGGAAGAGCATTCCATTGCCGTATAACCTTGGCAAAAAAAGACCAATAATAAGAGTTAGTCTTGGCAAAAATCTCTCTAATTTTCCTTGAGTGGCCACCCCTTCCCACATACAATACTTTACACATATCACTGGACAGGTTTGGGACATTGCGAACATACAATTTTCTTAAACGTACATAAACTAATTTCTGATCTACGATGAGGTAAACTATCCTACTGAAGCCCCACCAGCATTTCATTAACACTATCGGTAAACTTATATCTGCCACAGACAAATCTCGCTGCCCTATGCTGCACCATTTCCAACGTTAACGCTAGAGTGGGGATTCTACACACTGCAGCAAGATAAGGTCGAATCAGCGCATTGTAAGCAACAGTTTTAACATGCTCAAGGCAAGGCCCCAATGATCGTTGACAAAAACGAAGCATTTGTATTGCCTTGCTAGTGACATTCTCAACATGCTGCTTCCAACGTATTCTGCCCCCACGTATTCATAAGAATTAACATTCTCAAGTAGTTTGTTACTCAAAACATAAGGAAAAGTCAATAGATTTCTACCCCGTGTTATTCTCATCACACTGCACTTTCCTCGATTCAACTGAAGTTGCCATGGAACACACCAACGTTCAAATATTTAATAGGTTGAGGCCAGACAATAGCAGAACGACGAATATAATGCTGGTTACGAACAGTGTAGACAGTTTTCCAAACATTTCTCTGTAACAAAATATGTTTGTTGTTCTGTTCGGCACCGATCCACCAGTTGTCAAGTGGTTTTTGCGACTCACATCAAAGGATGTTCGTTTTCAGGCCAGAAGATGTTTGGACGTCTCGGCAAATACTTCCCCGAACATCCGTTATGAGTTTACTAACTGAGAACACAAACATGTTCTGTTCAAATTTTTACACTGCAATGGCCACAGTGAACAGAACAACGAACAAGTTCTTTCGAAATGTTAACAAACATGTTCGGTTTCGTTGTTGCGCAAAACAAATTTGTATATTGTTGAGTATTATGAAAAAAGTGTAGTAAACAGAATGCAAAGAATAGGCTACATGAAATAACTTAAGAAAGTTTAGATAATTCTGAAGTTAAAAGATCCAATACAAAGAAAAAAGGAGAAAAAAAAAACAGTAAGAAATACAGGTAGAAGATAAAAGTTTATTTGTACGTACCACACATAGCACAACAAAACACACACAAAACATTAGCAAAGTTGAAAAAGGTCCATATAGTGTTATCAGGTAGACATCTCCAGTAAGTTTCGAGATAAAGCATATTATGTATGGGGGAAAAAAGATGGAAAAATTGTCCCTCGGGAGCGATTACTAGTAGTGAAAAGAAAGAATCCATTGAAAATAATTGATGAGAAAAAATGGAAAGAGAATTAATAATGTCAAGTATTGTAATTAGCTCAATTTCAAATGAAAAGAATAATAAGGATGGTTATTGTTGCAATCAAGTAGCAACGAAAATAAAAGAACCTAAAACATTTACGCCTAACTTGGTTACTAAACTAAAAAGAAAAAACGTATACGAAGTCAATTTATGAAGGTAGAGCAATCCGAGACATAAACCAACGGGATAAAAATAACTGCAGTAAATAACTGAGTGTCTTATTCCTTTTTTCTCTTGTCACCTTTGACAACGGTTTTAGTTCAATTTGATTCAACTAAGTATGCCTGCAACCAGCTCGAAAGCCATGTGGAGGGGATTAATGCCCCGATCATAAATGATTGTCATTTAGACAAAATAAGATATCATTGTTAAATCGAAATCGCCCTAATGAAGAACTATCTACTTGAAGAAAATTTCATAGTTTAATAACATTTGAGCATCTTTGAGTTCCCTTGTCTACCATTAAGGGCCTTTCTAGTTAATAGGCCATTAAGCAGGACAGTTATCAACAGTCAGCAAGCACCGAAATGGACAAGGCTTTGCTCGTTTCTTCTGGCTGGTAATAATTCCCATTGCAGTTCATGAAGCATAGTAGATATGGTATCGGTATACATGCATTTTCCTTTTACAAATCTTGCATCCCTATGCTGTACCATTCCAATTCATGTTTTATGTTAATTTCAAATGGGTTCCAAACTGTAGAACAATAATTAATCTAATATAGGTCTAACTAAGCGAAAGAAACAAACCTCTTTGACAATTTTTTACAATTTTTAAGAGTGTTTTGAAGAAACCGCGGCCTTTGATTAGCCTTGCAGACTACTTTGGTTATATCGTACCTCGGCTAGAAGAGTGGCACAAAATGAGTTTAAAGTTGCATTTTTCTATCTTATTCTATTGTAGGGGAGCCAAATAAATGGATATTGACCCTTTCCATCACCAGTCAGGCAGGGCATATGCCACTCATAGTCACCAATTTTGATGAAAATTAAATTGTGTAGAGATTACAAAATAATTACTCTTATTTTTTTTTTGCCATATGACCATTATTTCTTGAGAAAAAAATTCCCAAGGTTTGGGTATCGAACGCAAAAATGCATTTTTCTGTAAAATTTTAAAACTCAATATCTCGTAAACCGTAAGACAGATTTGTATGCTATAAATCTAGTGTGGTGATACTTCAATAAGTATCATGCATACAATTAAGCCAATAACTGACATGGTACTTATTCACTCAATTGACGTTCTAGCAAAAGTGAAATTACAGCAATCACACGGTTGTGTTCATACCTTTTAAGTATTTCTAACTGCATGCACATTTGTTGCATGGTGTTTCAGAAGACCACCTACATACCATGTAATGTAATCGTATAAAGCAATTTTCTGTGTATTTTAGTTTTGCCTTGGTTTTGTTGAAATTCACAAGATTTGAAACATGTTTTTCCAAATGTTTATTTTCTAATTTAACGGCATAATTTAATTACTTTAAAATATTATATCAGTGTCATTCAATTACTGTTAAAATATTTTCTATGCTTTGCTTATTTTATAACTAGTAAAAAATGTAGTGCAAAAAACTATGCATTTCTCCATAGAAAATACATTGTCTCTATAGGAAATATTATTTCGGGTGTGACACTGGAATTCATTGGCTTTTTTATTGTTTTAAGATTGCCATGTACAGTCCAACGAATTACCAATAAATATTATTTTATTGACTGACGTTCTTTTCTCCATTATTTTGAGTCGGTTTCTATATTTTTGCTTGTGATGTCACGGTTGTGGGACCCTTCTGAACGGTGGCGTTCCATGGGAACAGGAAAAAGGTACAAAACAGAGGACTGCTATACAGTCATATGAATTGTGAACAGTAATATTTTTGCATGTGAATAAGAATGGATTGAACTAGTACCTTTTAAAAATGCATTACAATACATCAGAATCAGTCTAACAAAAAACCTGTTAAGTAAAATTAATTGCAAATTAAAACAATCGAATTTGAGGAAGGGATTGTGACGACCTGGACTGGCCCCTTCTGGTTATTTGAAGGAGCAGATGAAACTGCCGATGGTGGTCTGCTAGGCAGTGTAGAGTAAGCGGCCAGGCAGACGCCATATTGGTGCCAGCAGGCCTCTCACCATTCAATAAAACGGGTGAGAGGTCAGATGGTACCACTGTTACCCCAGGTGAAGTTGCCTGGGGGTTTATAATGGCCAGGCCGGCCATTATAGGGGGCAGTGTGTAGTAACTACAGAGTGCACTTGGACAGTGACAACAACTTATTGGAGGCCAGGTCGGGCTCCAGGTGAATGACCTCAGTACTGTGGTTTATTGTTTGGTGTTATGTAACGGGGTTCCTGCTGGCCAAGGTGGCCAGAAGATTACTTAAATACCTTCGTTACCACTGAGTAAGTGTAACTAAATATTTTCTTGTTTTTCACTTTGCCACCGTTCTTATTTATATTTGCTGGGGTTGTATTTGCTCTAGCCTCTGTTATTTATTTGAAAAGTATCTCACTACTTTTTATTTCCCAAATATTTAACAGTATGTAATCATCTGCTGTTATTTTGCCTTTCTCGTACTAAATAACCCGCAAAGTGAGAATTGATCTAAACAATGTATAACAGTGATAGATGAAATCATTAAGCCACCATGGCTTAAATCAATAAGTCGATTCTATAACACTATTCAGCATTTTCTAAAAAAAAAAGTTAGAACATCCAGACAAAAGAAAACATAGTGGAACAATCATAATTTAAAACTTTCTGGTCCAGGTGGATAAAAATTGTATTTTTTATGATAATAATAGACATACCATTCCAATATCCTGGTGAAAAATTTGAAGTACAAATTTGTTTTTAGTTGAGTGGATTAATTGCATGAGATCTGCACTAAATGTATCACGATTCTTCTCCAAGAAACCTAGTACGATTAAATTAAAACGTTGTAAAAAAACCCGGCTTTAATACGAAAAAAATTAAAACGAACCCCTAGTATCATAAAACACGACACCGGCAAAATGATTGAGACCAAAAGATGTATTGATGTCAGATTTCGGCTTCAGGTAATTCCTGTTATTTCCATGCTGTTTGTGAAGTTTGTTTAGCAGGGTTTGATCAGTTCCCTAAAATGATAAAAAGTATAAAAATTTTCATACTGACACACACTAGTGAAATGTTGTGCACCTTTGGGAATTTGCTTTCTTCATCTACAAGTGCCATGATATTGAGTGACTTCACAGCAATCATGTCCAATGCATCCTGATTATCAACAAATTCAATGTGCTGCCAACTGATTGCTTCTAAATTGTACTCTTCTTGCTCCAATTTAAAAATATGCCTCACAAAAAACTGTTGCAGGTTCTCATTTGCATAGTTAATGCAGAACTGTTCAAAACTAATGCAATAAAAATAATGAAAAAGAAATTAAGATGAAACTCATGCTGCAAAACACATAATCAATTCGATAACGAATGCAAGTTATCACAAACATAATAACAAAAAAAAACATTCTTGGTGTTAAGAGCCTAGATACAGCGATTAATTACAGATTTCTCGGGTGTAGGCGCTGCGATAATTTTTGATTTAAAAATGGTTTTTTAACGTTTTTTCTCCAGGTTTGAAGTAACATAATAATTAACAGTAAAATAATTTCACGTGCTAAGTTTATAAAAAGGAAACATCATGAAGCCAATAGATTAATGCACGTGCTAATTATTTTGTTATTGTTTTAAGTCGTTATAACAAGAGTTCGCCAAATGTTTGTGGGGCGGTTTTTTGGTCCTATGGGATTTAACATGGAGTTATAAAACGAACGATTTTGAGCCTTGTTTAAAATTCGAAGGACCTTTTCAAAATTTGTATGAAGCGAGCACTAAAAGTACAATACATTTTTATTGCATGTTGCGCTTTACTGTATTTTAATTGAGCGATTGTGAGACTATGTCTTGCAAGTTTAGTAACACCATACAGTACCACTCATTTGTCTCGTTATCGTCTGCTGAAACCAACAAGATCGAGGTGTATCTAGGATACAACAATAGGTGCAACAATAATCGAAGACAACAATGAAGTGGCATATAATCATAACATTTTAGTTCCTACGGTAAGCAGGGGTGATTTTGTGACAGTTTGAGACTTTTTCACTCGTAGCAAGATTCTTTTAAATTGAACTCAAAACTAACTATTAATTTTAGTTGTCCCATCTTTCTTCTGAATAATTCATGTGTCTATCAAATCTATAACTGTAACAACAGCGGACTTATTTACATTAACATTTGTCACAAACTTACCCCTCAATGTGGGGTGACTTTGTGACAGGTGCGATATTGGTAGTAAACACATGGAAAAGAGAAGATGTCACCAAGTAACCCACAACCTTTATTTAGACTTAATTACACATTTTTGTTTTAGAATTAACAACTAATTAAATCACATTTTATCATAAAAATAGTAGAAACTTAAGTGAGAATTTTCCTAGATGATCTCATGGTCATTCCAACTCTTTTCTTTTTACAACCCCATCTGTTTATATGTTTGGGCAGATCGATCAGCACAAGTACTTCTTAACTCAAATACAAGATTTCATCTGGGGTTGATGGCCATTTTCAATTCTTTCTGCCTCTTTCTATTGCTCTAACCATGTAATTCATCCAGGGAAGAGTTCAGTATCAAAGGTGACGGCTTCATGATCATCTACTTTGAAGCCGATCTCTTTGAAGTATCCCTGAGAGATAACTTTTATAACCAAATTTATGTCCCCGCTAACCTTATTTTTCAAATTTTATCGTATCTGAACAAAAACTCTTAAAACAAACGTCATTTTACAACATATTGTAGGTAACCATGATTATCTTCAACAATAATTGCCTCCCTTAGCGCGTATGCAACTGTATCAAACTTCACTGAACAAAGTTTCCGAAAATATTATGAACAATGCCCATGCAGTGTTCCACAAAAAAAGGCTTGGTGCCACCTACAATCGGGCTGAAGAACCATGCCAGCCAATAGGTGGCATCATATACGGAACCATTAGTTGCCACTATTTTTTGCCTATCGTTATCTACTAATTGTTAATTTAAAACAAGCAAAACGACTTCAGAAATTCAAAAGACCATTACCTCAAGAATGACATATTAACCCACTAGTTCACAATAAAACCCAATACAACCTTCTAATCAGCTCAACAGCCACATGACAGCTGGGGTAATTCAAATATCAAAGCCATACCAATTTGATATGAATATAAAATACACGTAATTGAAGAAGGAAGGTGACAACATTGGTCCCTCTGAGTACAGAGGCAGACTTTTTGGTTTATTTTATTACGAATGTCTGTTGCAGAGTTGGAGATTATTTGAATAATACTATTTGTGAATACGAATATGGTATTCAATTGTTAGTTTCAGGCCAGTGGCGTAGTAAGCTTTACCATTTGTGCTATTAACTTGTCTTATTTGAAGTGGCATACCTTAATGTAGGCACTATTCGAAAGTATCCCCTGCTGTCATATCCATAGATGCGACATAAACTGGCTGCTTCACTCACTTAGCGAAATTACATATTAAGATATTTATGAATTTTGTCTTCATCAAAAAACATTTGTATAAGCTTATGTAAAGAAGTAGGCAAAGTGCAAGATCTTTCAATAGAGAGCATACAAAATTAAATCATAGTCAGTTTTGCACAACACCATTGGCGAGCCTACCTATACATGTTTCACCACTGCCAAGTGGATGAAAACTGACTATTCTTTGTTATAGTCTTTTATAGCTTCTTATCGAAGCGTATTGTTGACTTGTGCTGTCTTTAATTGATGGCTAAGTCCATTCGGCTTTGTAATCATTTTTCTTCTTTTTTTATTTCAAATTCAAGCCAATTTCTACTTATTGTTGTTTGTTTACACATATAGTAGGCGTAGTGTCTTTGCCTGTTGGTAAATCTACTTATTTCTATAAAAAAACATGGAGAAATAAACAAAAATATCTGTAACCTGTTATGAGTGAAGTTCTCAAAACCAAAAATATCTAAAACACCAATTGAGCTTCTTGTGTAGTTGGTTGCAGACTTGGGTTTATAAATGGCAGAATTGATTTTTCCTACAATCCAAATGAACATCCGTCCATAAATTCCCTTGACAAAGGCATCGCGTACATCAAGAGACTGAATTGCACTGAGGGGTGCAACAACTGTGTCTCCTTGTGCAAAAATGGTTCGAGAAACCAATGCTTCTGTCAGGTTCTGTGCATTAACCTTGCAAAAAATGATTGTTTATTAATAACAGAAAACAGTGGATAACTAAATAAAGTAGAATACTTCAAGTAACTTTGCTGCCTTCGAGGCACAACTTGGGTCAATTAATTCTGTGGAATCCAAGTTGTCTACAACAATTGCTAATTTATGAGCGAGCAAAATATGAAAAAAAAGTGAATCATAAAATAAAAACTTAAAAACAGAAACAAAAACATACCCTTGAACTTTACATTGCCAAGCTGAAGTAAAGCTGACAAAATCTTGAGCACGTCCCAGATTTCACCATCAGAGAACAGAAGCACTTTCATGGCAGAACGTATATCGGAAAAATCTGCAGCATCATTTCGAGCATCACAATGAATAGATCCACCCTTTATTAATGAACATAAGTTAGTCATCACGATAAAATTAAATGTGTTATACAAACATTTTACGCATGTTATATTATAATATTTATATATATTTATATATACTTATATATATTATTATATATATATTTTGCCAGGTCTGTGTCTCTGTGTGTCTTTCTACATGTATATATCTTTCTCTCTTTCTGGGATAACGCTGTACAACCATTGAAGCACATCGAAATTTATATAAATTTGAATAAATGAACTGTTTTTTTTCTCAAGGTCAACTACAAGTTGCACCCTTCCCATCCAAGAACCCCATCATATTAAATTGGAGAGGGGAAAAGGTTGAAAAGTGTAGAGGGGGGGGGGGGAAAGAGAAAAGTGGGAGGGGGAGAGAGAAAAGTGAGAGGGGGAGAGAGAAAAGTGAGAGGGGGAGAGAGAAAAGTGGGAGGGGGAGAGAGAAAAGTGGGAGGGGGAGAGAGAAAAGTGGGAGGGGGAGAGAGAAAAGTGGGAGGGGGAGAGAGAAAAGTGGGAGGGGGTGACGAAAATTGAAACGAAAGGAGTAAAAAAAGGAAAAAAACGACGCGCATGCGCACAATTGCCTGTTAATTTTGCTCCCGTCAGTTATGACGGGTTACCCCACTAGTTTATATATATTTATATATATTTATATATATTTATATATATTTATATATATTTATATATATTTATATATATATTAAGCCAGGTCTGTGTGTGAGTGTGTGTGTCACAAAAAACCTTGAAGTACGTCGGAATTTATATAAATTTAAATGAATAAATGAACCACTTTTTTTCTCAAGGTCAACTATATGACCATGATATTAAATAGTAGGGGAGAAGGTTAGAAAGTGTAGATGGGGAGAGAGAAACGTGGAGGGGGAAAAAGTGGAAGGGTGGAAACTGAAATTGAAATGAAAGGAGTAAAAAAAGAAAAAACGACGCGCATGCGGACAATTGCCTGTGAATTTTGCTGTTTATATATATTATATTATATTACTAGTGGGGTAACCCATCATAAATGACGGGAGCAAAATTCACAAGCAATTAAGTGTGCGCATGCGCTTCGTTTTTTCTTTTTTTTTTTTACTCATTTCATTTCAATTTCAGTCACCTCTCCCACTTTTTCCCCCCCTTCTACACTTTCCAAACTTTTCCCCTCTCCAATTTAATACCATGGGGTTCTTGGATGGGGAGTGTGCAACATATAGTTGACCTTGAGAAAAAAAAAGCTGTTCATTTCTTCATTTATTTAAATTTATATAAATTCCGATGTGCGCATGCGCGTCGTCATTTCAATTTCAGTCACCCCCTCCCACTTTTCTCTCTCTCCCCTTCTACACTTTCCAAACTTTTCCCCTCACCACCTCCCACTTTTCTCTCTCCCTTCCCCCCCTTTCTACACTTTTCAAACGAAGAGTTCAACATATAGTTGACCTTGAGAAAAAAAAAACGGTTCATTTATTAAAATTTATATAAATTCCGACGTGCTTCAATGGTTTTTGTTACTCCACACACACGCACAGACCTGGGATATTATAAATATATAATATTATATTATATTATAATATATTATATATATACTAGTGGGGTAACCCGTCATAAATGACGGGAGCAAAATTCACAAGCAATTGTGCCCAGCATTAGAATTTCTTTTCCTCCGCCCTTTTATGCCATCAGACCAAGTAACAAACCCAACAACCCAATTCATAAAAGGGCGGAGCAAAAAAATTCTAGTTTAATTTTGCTACTATTATCCTCTCCCCTTTTTATATTTGAAAGAGAAAATGAGCGTTTCATTTTCTCTGGTGTGCACATGCACGTCGTTTTTTCCTTTTTTTACTCCTTTCATTTCAATTTCCGTCACCCCCCTCTCACTTTTCTCTCTCCCCCTCTACACTTTCCAACCTTTTCCCCTCTCCAATTTAATATCATCGGGTTCTTGGATGGGAAGGGTGCAACATATAGTTGACCTTGAGAAAAAAAAAAACCGGTTCATTTATTCATTTAAATTTATATAAATTCCGACGTGGTTCAAGGGTTAAAACGTTACTCACATGAAAAGGACAGACCTGGCATATATATAAATATATATATAAATATATGTATATTATAATATATGTTATATTATATGTTATATATTTTGGGTTATACATGTAGACATTTGTCCTAAAGACACTTGCCCTAAAGCTATTTGCCCTAAAAGTATGTTTCCCTAAAACCATTTGCCTACATTCGGAGAAATTTTGAAATAAACACTGTATCAGATGTATCTAGGCTCTTCACGAAACTTAGGATAGTCCTTAGATTAGAAGAGAACTAGGTTCAGGCGAGGGCATTGAGTTTAACTCTGTCTACATACCAAATGGACAACTAAACTTACTTATTACGTCTGCCATTTCTGTGATTTTCATAGGTTTTGACATTAGTTCGATTTTGATTTTTACATAAAACATACTAACTACCTGAGTGAGATAGTGATACTTTGTAGCATCCTGAAGGTCCAATTTCTGTTTCTCTTCCCTGTTCAGACCAGCAAGCATGCAATAAAAGACATGGTAGTTTCTTTCATCTTTTGCCTAATTCGTAAAATTTATTATCACTTTCATTAAAACAAACTGAATTATTACATAATCATGCACAATTTGCCTGATTTGATTCTGGTTTAGTGCTGCTTACATACTAGTGCCGCACATTAAAATTTTATACGTATTTCTCCACTAATTATTTGTGCCGTTTGTGCCGCAAGAATTTTATTCCAATTAATTGGCTAACTCTCGTGAGGGTCCCCCGGTAGCTTAGTCATTTCTCCTGCCACTAGAGGACAGCAGATTGCTCTGTAGTAGTAGTTCTTTTTATTACTGACCCCCTGGATATCATCGCAATTCTGGTGGACCATTATGGTAAAAAATCTAAGAACGGCATATTTTCGTTGTTCGTGCGGGGCAAACTGGATACCAGAAGGAGGATTTGTTCCAATCGTTTCAATTTTAATTACTTTTAAGTCAGCATGGCAGACCTAACTAAGAAAAGCCTGCAGGCATAGTTTGTATATAATTTTAGTTAATTATTTTATCACCGTATCTGCTGGATTTCTGCCGTATTTATTGCCTGAACGCGCGTACATTTTGCATGATCTTTGTGGGAACATTGTCACCACACTTGGTACCATTGGTCCACTGGACTTCGAGACTCAGAAACCGGGTTCCGCCAATGCATGGCAAATGGTACATCTATGTTGACAAACAAAACGTTTTTTGTTTTTTCAGAACAAAGCCACATGTACCAGAAACGTAGAAATGTAGCACAAACAATTTTTGGAGAACAAGATATAAAATTCTAAAGTGTTAGCCTGGATCCACTTCAAGATGACAAAACAAACTCATTGTTTAGAGACAAATTGGCAATAATTCTAAAAGATTCCTGCGACATTTGTGTAAAACTTTGTTTTTGTTTTGTCTACAATATTACAAACTATTCCGTGTCCCACCACAAATTGGTAAACATCAAACGGTTTGTGCATTGTCTCGGTACTATGCACCATTTTTTCAACTCTTGTCTGTGTCATGTGGACAGTTAGTATTAAGAGGATACATCACAAAATTACTTCGAGAAATCCCCGCGAGCCCATAGACCCAATGCGGCAATATGTTTATTTTTCAAATTTAAAGTTGTCCAATATTAGTTTTTCAAAGTGTAATGTGCACTCAAAATATATGATGCTCATGTGCTATAATGACCAAAAATTGCTAAGTGCGGTTATATTTTTAAAAACTATTTCAAAATCGCGAATTTCTAACTCTTATGTTAAACTCCATTGAGTACGCAAAAATAAGAAAAAACATCCATTAAAATACGTAAAAATACGTATAAATAATTTAAAAAAAAAAAAAAAAAAAACAGCAGTGCGGCAATGTGTTGGCTTCACTGTGATTTAATTGTGGTTTTTTAAAATTATTTTTTGGTATTTTTAAGAGCATTTTAAAAATTGTTTTTTCTTCTTTTTTGGGCGTACTCAATAGTTTAACATAAAAAGTTAGAAATTTGTGATTTTGAAATAGTTTTTAAAAATATATCCGCACTTAACAATTTGTTGGTGAGCACCATATATTTAGAGTGCACATTACACTTTGAAAAAATAATATTGGACAACTTTAAATATGAAAAATAAACATATTGCCGCGACTATGTATTTTAAAAATTAACATTTTTTCTTTGACATTGGGTCTATGGGCTCAATAGAAAAACGATGCTGTCGCTCTTTGCAGAGATTTTTTGAAGTAATTTTGTGATGTAGCCTCTTAAATAACAACATAACATTTGCATAGTTTACTTACGTAAACACTTTTGTGCACGTCTATGTGGACAGCTTTAGAAACAAAAACAAACCCCAAACTTGTGTTGTGTCAAAAATTTGTTGCGGTTTTTTTTTCTTGAGCAGTGCTGACAGTTGTTTCAGTTTTGTATTGGTTTCAAGATGTGTTTTATTCTGTCGTTTTTGTCTCAACCTCATGTGGTACTTTTGTCAGCTCGATGTGGGGCCCGGCCTGAGAGGCAGATATTTGGACGTGCAAAAGGATTCTGTTGTGTTTTTCATTGTTAACAAACATTAGGGTTTCCATTACCGGTTTTATCGTTACCAGTAAACCGGTATTACCGGTCTATTTTGTTACATTGGTATTACCGGTAAATTGACCTTTCGGTAACACTTTTTATATTAATTTAGATAAAAGAACTGACCAATATTTAAGAACCACTGAGTTTAAAATTAAAATTTCACATAATTATGCTGTGGCAACCTGGTCTGCTCTATTTTTAAATTTTTGGATAGAGCAGACGAATTCCCTATGGTGGTCTGCCTGACAGCTACAGTAGGCTGTTGGGACGGACGCCATTTTGGTGCCAGCAGACCTCTCTCCATGAAGTCTATGGGTGAAAGGTCAGATGTGACCTCTATCCCCTCCAGGTGGAGTTGCCTGGAGGTTTCCTGTGGCCTGGTCAGCCACAGGATCGGGGCAGTTGGTCGTAGGCAGCTGAGGAGACTAGACCTGTGGGTGGAGGTCAGGGAGACCTCCACTGTCCGGCGTTTGGGTCTTTTGTTTTGTGCGTTAGCCATTAGGCCACGATTTTGTATAGTGCCTGGCTGGACGGAGTGTCCAGCCAGTTCAGTAAATATCACCTTTCGTCATAAGTGAAATTAAACACTTCTCATAATTTTACACTTGTGTCGTGTTATTTATTTTGGGGAGTACCGTGGAGGGTGGGTTTTCCGGTCGTCGGGATCTCCGTCTTTTTACCGTCCTATTTCTGCCGGTACTCGTGTCGGCTTCTCAGGCATTCTCGGCGTGGCGACGTGGTTTTTCGTCGTGTCCGTCGTGGGTGGCTCCAGGGAGCCGACACATCCCAAGGATCACCATGCGGAGGCGGCTACGGTACGATCCCGTCCCCATTGTGGAATCGGTGACGGTAAGTTTGTTTTTTGAAATTTACCGCGTATTGTAACGGTCCAGGTGGAACGTTACAATTGGTGGAGGCGCCAGGTATCTGTACCCCGCCTCTCGCACTGTTAATTGCCGTGGGTTCAACCGTTTAGTTGGTCAAATCACCGTGCGGTGAAAGTACGCCACTGGGCGCGGACTTTAGTCCGTGGAACAGCGGCGGAAACCACTGTTTACCGCACCTTACCGTTGGAATACAGTGGGGCGGACTTCGGTCCGTTGTACCGTGGTGAACGGTAAATTTACCGTCGAATTACCGTGGGGCGCAGACCACAGTCCGTGATACGGTGGTTTTCGGAGGTGCACGGTGTTTTTACCGCAAGTACACCGTGGGGTGCGTACTTTTGTCCGTAGAACCGTGATAGAAAGTGGTAAAATGTCGGTTATCGTGAAGTACACCGTGGGGAGCGGACTTTTATCCGTTGGACCGCGGTCGAAACTGGTAAAGTCAAACTTTGACCGTCCATTACCGTGGGATACGGACTTTTGTCCGTGAAATCGCGGTTTCGCACGGTTCCATCCATTCGTTACGGTATTTTACGGACTTTTGTCCGTGAGTTTACCGTGTTCGATGGTGGAAATCCGCTATCTGGTGGTTTTGTCCAGTTTTGACCGTAGAGGTACGGTGAAAAATGGAGCCAAACCCGAAAGTACCGACGGAAGGTCAGGAAATTGGAACAGGTGCGGGTTTGGAGTTACGCAGCCGCGTAGTCAACCGTTCCCTTGGGGCGGAAGGCGGAGTTCCCTTGGAGACAGGAGAACGAGGCGGCAGCGTGGACGGTGATTTCCGGTATGAGTGGGTCACGGTGTGGAAATGCCGCAGTGACATTCTCCCCGGAAAATATCCGTTGGAAGACAGTGGATCCGACGGTGATCTCATTGAGGATGGCGATCAGCCACGGCCGATTGTCCAGGCTTCCACCGCCGCCATCCGGTTGGACATGGCGGTCAATCGGCGGAAATCCTGCATTAGACTGCACGGGAGGGTCGGGCCTTTTTGGCCAGGCTATCCGAGCAGCAGCTCATTGAAAGGTAGACCCTCGGTTTTCACTGTCACCCTTGTGTGAAGGCGCACGAAAGGAGGCGCCCCTGGTGCAAGCCAGGCTGGTACCTCCGCGGGAAGCACCCAGGCTGTCTCCTAGGGGGACGGGCCAGGGAGTTCCTCCCGCACCCGGACAGCAGACGGTACCCTCGGAAGCTGAGTCTGAGTCTGACGTTTCGCGGAACCGGAGCAGGCAACCTCGCAGGGTTAGCACCGCTGCTTGGGTGTGTAATGACCCGACTTGGGTCCGAAACAACACCACAGCAAATCTTCCCAAACTTACCGGATCCAGACTCCGTTAGGGGCCGGGATCGTAACGCGGGCTGCCCTCCTGACGACGTGTCCGGGTGGTGCCGGCCAACCGGAGCCTGCCTCGCCAAATGTCGACGGTCGGATGACCGCCGAGCCACGACGAGAACCTACGGTGACCGCCCGATGGGTCCACCATAGAAACCGGCGCGTGAAGAACCGGCCGACAAGACGGAAACAAAGTGGAACAGGACGGTGGTGGTACGGCGACTCCCAACCATGAACCCCCACCCTCCTCGCGGAACTTCCCCAAAGAATGACACGACACACAGTGGTTGAAAGTGAAAAATAAAGATATAATTTATTCACCAATAAATTAATAAAACACTCCCTGTTGTATAGGCAATATCTGCTGGATGAAATCATCCAGCAGAGAGCCAATCAAAGATGATAATTTATTCAAGATAAATCAATAGAATAAAACATTCACTATTTATAGAAGTAATCTGCTGGACAGTGGTCCAGCAGAGAAAACACAAAAGATGACTCTACTTCAGAGAACCAAGAGATGAATGGTGGTCATCTTGGCCATTTGTTGATGTGGAGCACAAAACCAACACATCCACCTTCATCCAAGGGTCTCACACACACTGTCCAGAATATAATGGCCGCCGCCATTATATACCCCCAGGCTCCTCCACCTGGAGGAGGACAGTGACCCTTGCTGGCCATTTTGTCATCTGCCTGGCAGCTAATTAGCCAGCCTAGCAGACGACACAGGAGATTTAGTTTCGCTCCACCAAAGGAGCAAAACTGGGTCATCAAAGGCGCCCACTCCAGCAGTTGCGGCGGAGGTTCAGGCGTTCGGGTTTTTTAACCCGGTCCACTCTTTTGCTCGTTACTACGGCAGAGAGGACTTGGCGCCTTTTTTCCGCAAGTTCAAAGCGAAGGCTCGAGCTCAGTGCTGGGTGGACGAGTAACGATGCAGTTTCTTTACGTTTCTGCTGGATGGTCTGACGGAAGAGTATTACGCCACTTTGGTGGAAACTCTCCCAGACCTGACCTGGACTGAGCTGAAGGACACTATGCGTAGCCGCTTCAGCACGAGTAACCAGGCTCACCTCTGTTTCAGCGAATTCGAAACAATGAAACAGGGGACTACCGAGTCTGTGCAGGCATTCTATTGGTGGTTCCTGGAACTGTTCGACCGAGTGTCTCCGGGCGAAGACGAGAGCTGTTGGCTCATTCGCTTCAAACGGAAACTCATGACGGCCATCATTGATCAGTTGATCGGTTGTAAGGCCGGTATCGGGCTGGCGCCCAGTCCTCTGGAACCACGGCTAGTTCTGGGAGCTCTGCCAAGGCATTGTCTTCGAGCCAAACGGGTGCGAAGGCCGCTGCACCTTCCAAGTCGGACAAGGCAGGGGCCAAAACCAGAGGCAAGAAGAAGGCAGGTTCTGGTGGAGTTCTGGTGGTTCTAGGCGATCGTCTCTTGGAGATGATCGTAGACACCGGGGCCGACGTGTTGGTCTTAAGCATTGCGGTGGCACGAGTGATGGAGTTGCCTATAAAGGAACTGGTGGTTCCTTCATTCTTCTTGGAATGGGTGGGCACTCCATCGAGGTCGTAGGGGTTGCGAATGTGGAACTGACCATCCACAGGAAAACCATCAAGGTGCCTCTCTTTCTGGTTAAAGGAGAGGGCGAAGCGTTGTTAGGCATTGATCACGCCGCACACTTCGGTTTGATGGTAGATATTGTGCACCGGAAGGTCTACTTCCGGGAGGATGTCTGGACTGCGAATCCAGACGCCCTCCAAGCTGCATTCACCGATCGAGCGCTTGGGGAACCTAGGGAGGTGGAAGCAATTCCACCGCCGATACCGGAGGCTCTGCTCAGGGACGGCAACTCCCAGTGGTCCCGCCTGCACTCGAGAAGGTTGATGGGTGGGTGAACATTGTTTCACCCGAGCTGCCCGAGACCAGAAGCTCTAATGGGCGCGGAGAAGTTTGTTCTCTGCGACTGAGGGAGAATGTCTGGCTACCAGCCCACGTACGATGTGTCGTATCTGTGATGTTGGTAGAGCATGACGGCCATGGCCAGCTGCTTCTCGTGGAGCCGCAACGGAAAGCCTTAGGTGGACGCGGTGTGTTGGCAGTGGCAGGTATTGCTGCAGCCAACCGGCTTGGTACGTACGATATCTGGCTCAAGAACGTGGGAAATGCACCCATTGCCCTGAAACAGGAAAGGGAGACCCCACTCAGGCGACCGTTTGAACAGGGAAGGCCTCGTCTAAGTTGAGAGGGGTGTCCGGAGATGGAAGCCAGGTCCTCAATGTGATGACGGCTCCCACTCTCCAAAAGTGTCTTAAGATTGGACCCAATCTGAAGCCTGAAGAGGTGAGACGGCTTCGGGAGTTCCTGCTGAAACGCCGGGATCATTTCGCGTTCGACTTTACGGAGTTGGGTGAAACCTCTCTTGTCGAACATACGATCGATACCGGTGGGCAACCTCCAGTGCATGAAGGATTGCGTCGAACCGCTCCAGCGGCCAGGGCGATCGAGAAAAGAGGTGGCGAAGATGTTGGATGCAGGGGTTATCCAACCTTCGCGTAGTCCCTACGCGAGCCCTATCTTGCTTGTTCGCAAGAAGGATGGTGGCTTCCGTTTTTGTGTGGACTACCGGAAACTGAATGCCCAGACTAAGCTGGATCAGTATCCGTTACCTCGCATCGATGATGTTCTCGATTCGCTTGCTGGTGCGAAGTTCTTTGCTACCTTGAACCTGGCTAGTGGTTACTGGCAGGTTCGGATGGCTGAGCCAGACATTGAGTAGACGGCATTCATTTGCTCTCAAGGTCTGTTTGAGTTTCTGAAAATGCCTTTCGGACTCTGTAATGCGCCAGGCACCATGCAGAGCGCTAGACCTCTTATTGGCAGGACATAAGTGGGAGACTTGTCTGGTGTACCTGGACGATATCATCTTTGGGAACACTTTCGAGCAGTTTCTCGACACTCCACTGTCCTTGGACTGTTACGAGGGGCAGAGCTAAAACTCCAGCCGAAGAAGTGTTTCTTTGGCTTTGACAAGGTTTGTTATCTCGGTCACGTAGTGAGTGTCGAAGGAGTTGCTCCGGACCCAGATCTCGTATGGGCAGTCCAGGAGTTTGATGTCCCGACGACGGTGACAGGCATCCGCAGTTTTCTCGGACTTGTCGGTTACTATCGGAGGTTCATCAAGGACTTTGCCAAGGTGGCAAGGCCTTTGCATAATCTGACGAAGAAGGATGCGTCCTTCAAGTGGTCTGATCAGTGCAAACTAGCGTTTGCTCGGTTAAAGGTATTTTTAACCGAAGCGCCGGTACTCACCATGTACGATCCTCGAGGGGAGATAATGATCCATACCGACGCTAGTGGGTACGGCTTGGGAGTCATAGTCTACCAGAAGTTGCCGGAGGACAGGGTCCCTCGAGTTCTGGCCTACTCAAGCCGGCTCATGAAAGGAGCAGAAACATGGTATTCAGTCACCGAGCAGGAGTGCTTGGCGGTCCTGTTTGCCGTGGGTAAATTCCGTCCTTACCTCTTTAACCGGGAGTTCGTGATAGTAACGGATCACTACGCTCTTTGCTATCTGCAGACAGCCAAGAACCTGCAAGGCAGGTTGGGGCGTTGGCAGATGCAGCTTCAAGAGTACCGGTTTAAGGTTCAGTATAGGAAGGGGACATTGCACGTGGATGCCGACGCTTTGAGTCGGTATCCTGATCGTGATGTGGCGGACCTTTCCCTACCTGAATATGTCGAGGCTGACATAGGTGAGGTGATTTACCGAATCCGCTCGGAGGTGGATTGGGTCAAGGAGCAAGAGGCCGATGGCTGATGCTCCAAGGTGAAGAGTGAAATCTTCGGCAGACAACTTGTATGCCATCAGATCCATCCAGGATCGGTTAAGAACTGTGCTGGTAGTTCCGAAGTCATGCAGAGCTTTCTGTTTTAGGAAGCTACATGACATTCCCGAAGCTGGTCACTTCGGGATATGTAAGACCTACCAGAGACTGTGCTCACGCTTCTACTGGGTTGGTATGAAGCGGGAAACGGCCGAATATGTTAAGTCATGTTTGGTGTGTCAAAGAGCCCGACAGTTCGCTTGAAGTCAGGGATTTCTCCAACCGATTGTGCCGGAGTACCCAGTTGATACCTGGGGAATGGACTTCGTTGGGCCGTTTCCTGCCTAAGTGGGTGGAGTCACCTATGTCTTGATCATGGTTGACTATTTCACCCGGTACGGTGTGGCAAGGGCAGTACAAAGGGCCACGGCCGCCTGTATTGTGAAGTTCCTGAAGGACAAGATCCTTTCGGTGTATGGCACGCCGAAAGCTCGTGAGCCTCGGATGTAGATTGATAACCTCCTTCCAAACAGTCCAGTCCGCGACTTGCCCGACCAGCAAGCCGTGGAGGAGCAGGTGCGTCAATGTTTGACGGCTGCTCAGAGAAGGCAAAAAGAACGGTATTACGCTGGCCGTGTGCAGCCTCCTCTATATCAGCCTGGAGATCAGGTGTGGATTAGAGATCAGGCAGGGAAGCTCGGCCAGGCGAAGAAATGGAGCTTGGCTTACAAAGCTGAGAGGGGTACAGTGGTCGCGCAGTATTCCAACCTGGTCTACGAGATAGAGTTCGTAGATGGGTATGGTCGGAAGGTGCGAGACCGGTTTCATGTAGATAACCTGAAACAGTACATACCCAGCTGCACCGTGAGGGAGGAAGATGGACTTGGTGTCTCTGACACCTCTTTCGATGCAGGCAGTGAGGCCACGGAGGCTTCGGCGGAGAGTAGAGAAACTCCGGTGCCAAAGCCACCGTTCACCGGCCGAAGGCGGTGAATCATGGTTTTGACCGTGATTTACCGACTTTGGATGGTGAGAACGAGAATTCGCACGGTGGAAGTCCGTGGAATTCACTTTTCAACAGTGGAAACTGGTTTTAAACGGTTTGTTCCCTTTTCAATAGAATTTCCTAGATTGGTCTAGGGTGGTGGAGGACAGCGAGGACGTCTCTTTGGGAACGTCCTTGGTCATAGACAAGAAGATGGAGGTCGAAACCACCGTTGATTCGGTGGTTGACACTTCAAAGCAGTGGCGGAGTCGTAACTCGTAACCCGGTCCAGCAAACATTTGCAATTTTGGATGTTGTGGGACTGGATGCCAGGATAGTTCGTATATCCCGACGTGCAGCCCCATTCATCCAACATTTGCTGGGATGTGACCTGGGAGGTATGGCAGGTCAGCTTATTACTGAGCCATTACCAGGGTGTGAAACCGAACCCACGGTAGCCCTGGTTGACCTCCTGACAAGTCGGAAGCTTCGCACGCATTCGCAACTCCAGGATATTCCTTTCGAGGAATTCAGAGCCCTGGAAGAAAACCGTCTTAGGGGGACAATCTTCGATCATGGTTTTGGGTGGCATAACACCCAGATGTGCCTGTGGTGGGCACATCGGTGGGCTGCGGAGTGGATGGGCTCCACTTTCACGACACCGCCAGAGAAGCCGTCCGGTACCTAAGAAGGTCAGGTTCAAGGGAACAATCCTGGCTGGCTCGACCGACCTGTTCCCGACGCGAAACAGGGAAGTTGAGAGGATTGTGGCAACCTGGTCTGCTCTATTTTTAAATTTTTGGATAGAGCAGACGAATTCCCTATGGTGGTCTGCCTGACAGCTACAGTAGGCTGTTGGGAGGAACACCATTTTGGTGCCAGCAGACCTCTCTCCATGAAGTCTATGGGTGAGAGGTCAGATGTGACCTCTGTCCCCTCCAGGTGGAGTTGCCTGGAGGCTTCCTGTGGCCTAGTCAGCCACAGGATCGGGGCAGTTGGTCGTAGGCAGCTGAGGAGACTAGACCTGTGGGTGGAGGTCAGGGAGACCTCCACTGTCTGGCATTTGGGTCTTTTGTTTTGTGTGTTGGCCATTAGGCCACGATTTTGTATAGTGCCTGGCTGGACGGAGTGTCCAGCCAGTTCTGTAACTATCACCTTTCGTCGTAAGTGAAATTAAACACTTCTCATCATTTTACACTTGTGTCGTGTAATTTATTTTGGGGAGTACCGTGGAGGGTGGGTTTTCCGGTCGTAGGGATCTCCACCGTCTTTTCACCGTCCTATTTCGGCCGGTACTCGTGTCGGCTTCTCAGGCATTCTCGGCGTGGCGACGTGGTTTTTCGTCATATCTGTCGTGGGTGGCTCCAGGGAGACGACACATCCCAAGGATTACCGTGCGGAGGCGGCTACGGGGACGATCCCGTCCCCGTTGTGGAGCCGGTGACAGTAAGTTTGTTTTTTGAAATTTACCGCGTATTGTAACGGTCCAGGCGGGACGTTACAATGCGCAGAAACCGAGTTTTTTTCAAAAACTGAAGTGAAAAAAAAATGGTATCCGTATACACTTGTAACCATTTACGAAAGTCGCAGTAAGATCCTGAGGTAAATGTTCATATAGTTAAATTGCTTTCCGTGCATTATATACCGTACATACATTACTTATGTACTAAATTAACGCAACATCTTCATTTGTTATGCTTGTGATATATGAAACAATTATTATATATAAAAATAAAAAAGTGACAATCAGATGAAACAAAAAAAACCTAAACAAAAAATTGGAATTTGCATAGACAAAAAAAACCCACCTATTTTATTTAACATGATTTTTTTAATTATTATGTAATTATTAGTTGTGAATTTATATTTATTTCAATTTTTCTTTATCATGAGAAATTTTGTTTTTTAATTTTTGAGGTTTTTTACAGCAATTATTAAAGTTTTTGCTTTATTACCGAAATTTTCTTGTATTACCAATTTCGACAACGCTGCATTACCGAAAAACCGGTAATGCTATAAAGTGACCGGTAATGGAAACATTACAAAACATAGTTTTGTCCCATACAATTGTAGGAAGGGTAAAAGTTTGTAACAAAAAGTGTGCATGTTTTGTCAGTATGTTGCCGGTCTAGGCAACATACCGAAAAAACATGCACACTTTTTGCCACAGGATAATTTTGTACAAACTAGCTATATAATAATTTTAAGGTATGGCATTTGAAAGATTATCAAAACCTAAAAGTGACAGCAACACATCCTTTTTAATTTTTTTTTTGTGCAAAAACAAACAAACAATAAAATCAGGTATCAAACAAACACATTAAGAAATAAAAAATTGTAATAATTATCAGTATTATGATCCGAATTTGAAAAATTCAAATCATAACACAGATAAGCATAATAACACGTCAATGCTTATTTCAGTTTACTTACCTGGCCAACAATACGTGATTTTTCAAGAAGGTACTGCTCAATTTTAGCTCCCTCAATGATGCCGTCCATATTAAAGTGAATATCGATATATTTACCGAACCGACTGGAATTGTCGTTACGTATTGTTTTTGCATTGCCGAATGCTAGAATACAAATTTACATCGTTTACATTATTAACGCATTAAGATTGCAGTTTGCATGATAAGTTGCAACCTACCTTCTAAAATTGGATTAGCTTCCAGTATCTGTTGTTCAATCCAAGAATGCTGCCCACTAATTGCTGCCAGATATTGTAGAATAAGTTTCGTACTTTCCGTTTTTCCAGCCCCACTCTCGCCACTAAATAAATGATAAGAAAACAATTATACTGAGTATTCATTTATTAAGTATTTAATAATTTAATGAGGTAAGACAAAATAATTCGTTACACAGTCTTCCACTAGGGGCGCTTGCACCGTTAACAAATAATCGTCTTAGAAAAACAGGCTATTAAAATATTTTTAACATCCAAAAACAACAGAAAACTATCGCAAACACAAGAAAATATTACCAGACAAAAAATTTGTATCCCATTAAAAGACACAAAAAAAGAAAAAAATATGTACGGTTTACCATCGATGCCTGTCTACATCAGCATTGGCAAAGCCTTTCCCAGGTGTGGTGTTCGAACCACGGCATTTACCGTCTGAGAATAACGGCTTTTCCCCAGTTTTAGACAATTTCAATTTTTTAAAGCCAATTTTTTTTTCATACAGTCTGCCTTTGCAGTTACACCTTCATTCCATACAGTTACTGTAATTTTCCACGTCCATCATGATGTTTTTCAAAGTGATCATGAATAGAAGCTATTGGTCTTCCCCAAACCTGTTCATTTTTTGTCATTAAGTAAAAAATAGCTGTACATAAAATACACAAACTTAAAAAATTAAAAACTAGTGACTAGAATCCAGATCGCCATATAACAGAAATTGTCATTTGACTTGTGAGATAATACGTCATTTCTGTTTACACTACAGAAGGGGTTATTCCCTAGCAGGTTAACCAAAATCAAAAATGTGGTTGGGTAATATACGAGCTTATTAGTTTCTATTGCAGTCAATTTTATGCTTTCTATACTTCTGGTTTTCTTCACATTACAGTATATGAGTACAAGCTCACATTAAAATTGGCAATGACATGAATGTCACTTTTTAATAAGATAATATTAACAATAGCTTATAGTACTAGATGAAAAGAGCATAATACTAGTTTTCTCCAGTTTTAGTGGTAAAAACCAGTTGTAACTGGTATTTACCAGTGCCTTGTCCTTTACTGGTTTTTCCCGGGATTTTTATTTGGCCCAACGTTTGAAATATTATCATTTGATTTTATTAAAAATGATTTAGCTTAGGCTGCACGTAAAAGGCCACACAAAAACGTTTTAAGCGCTATAAATATCAATGTAAATTCTAACAGACGTATTCGTTTTTACAGTTGTTTGGTATTTCTGCAAAAAAGAAATTTGCACATTTGAAATCAAGTTTATTTAAATTGGCGATGGGTAGCTATACAAAGATTACTTCTCGGCAAAAGAAAATACATCAAACTTTGTGACGACCCAGTCCATCTTCTTTCATGTATTAGAAGGAGCAGACTAAATTGGTGCGATCAGACATCTCACCATTGGGTTCAATGAGTGAGAGGTCAGTTGGTGTCACTGCCCTCCCCCAAGAATAGTTGCCTTGCGGATATAATGGTCAAGTCGGCCATTATTCTGGACGTGTACAGTGGACCTCCAGGTTAATGGCGGCCACGTGTGTCGTCATCTGTTTATATTTAAATAGTGTTGTGTAATTATTTTATCTTGTGTTTATCTTGTTATCTTGTGTTTATTTACTTGTACCCTGTGTTGTGTCTTATTCTTTTGGGAGTTACCACGGGTAAGGGGGAGACTCCGGAGAGGAGTCCACCGACTCATTTCTGTTGTGTTTGGCCAGTTATTCGCTGCCAGTGTGCGGTGAAAACGGCAGTTTTACCGCAAACCTCATCTGTTCGGTGGGACTTCTTCCGTCGACGTGCGGCGAGGGTGGCTCCATGGTGGCCGGCACCACCCAACCGTTCTGTTTGAGGCAACCACCACTGTGATCCCGTCGCTAAGCGGAGTTGGGACTGATAAGTTTTGGGAAAACTTCCAGGGTATTTGGGGCAATCCAGGGCGAGTTGTTACAACTTCGACTTAAAATGAAAACATAGTCAACACCAGTAGCAAAGCAAATTTCGAGGCATTTAGCGTCCCGAAATTTATTTTGTCTGGAGACATGGGCAGTGTTCTGAAAACCGGGACTGGCCAAAAAAATCAGACAAATGAGATCCATAAGTTAATTAAAAGTTATTGAAGAAGAAGCTAAAAAAATCATTCGCACAGCAAGAAGAAACCTTCGCAATACTGTGAATATTTTATTATGCCTGTACTGAAGATAACATTTAAGATTTAAGATAACATTAAAAAAGTTAACAAAACTATATTAGTAGATCATGCTGCCAAGAAGGCTCACGGCAGACATACTAAAGTCCAATTGTAGTATAAACTAAACTTATTCCTCGTTTTTAAGCCTCCTTTTCACAGCAATAGTTCTTTCGCGAGAGTCGCTGTCATGAAAGTTGCAATAGTTCACTCTCACGAAAGCAACTGTCTACATGTCTTGAAGTAACGTGATAGTTCTGTCATGACAGTGCGACGTTTACTCCACAGATATGTTTCAGTCAATAACAGTGTTGCCTCTCCCTACAGAAGCCAAATTTCCCTACAAACTGAATTTTTCCCTACAAGTGGTCACTCAACAACTATTATAGTAATTATCACTGTCGCAATAGTGCTATCAACTATCTAGTTAAACGAGATAGTGTGATAGTGCTATCACAACAATGTGATAGTGACTATAATGAGGTCTGCACGATGATAGTTCTCGCGATAGTTGCTCTCATGACAGCAACTATCATGAAAACTATCATCGTGAAAACGAGGCTTTACAAACATAGCACGATTTCTATAGCAACCAATCAATTAAAACAAGTAAATGCACATGAAATAATATTATTACCTGATAATTATGCACTGATCTTGTTTGTATCGCCTCATCGAAGCATAGGAGTTGTCACCAATGGCAAAAATGTGCGGTGGAAGTTCACCAATTTTCTTATCTCTGTACAATTTAATTTGTTCTGCAGTGTAAATTGGAAGAATTTGATACGGATTGACTGCTACCAAAATGGAGCCTGTGTATGTCTGAAAATCGAAACAAATGTGAGCCCTGAACTCTAGATAAATTCCAGATACAATAAAAATTGAAGAAACTTACATAAATTAGATTATCATTATAACGAATTAAAAGATTCCTTAAAATTCCAGCTTCATGTAAGTCTCCTAACGAAATCATGTCCTCTACTCCTTGAATAGAAGTGGGGTGCATTGCTTTGATACGACGATCCGAATTGAGCCATTGTTCCTGAAAAAAATAATTTCATAGAAGAAAAAAGTATTTTATTACTGATGCTACGGATAGCACATAATGAATCTGTAACAGTGGCGTAAACAAGGAGGGCGGTCCAGGGGACCGAACCACCCCCCTTCTCGAGACTCTATATACATGCCAAAAAGAGCTGTTTATATTTGATATTTTTTTCTCGGTCTTTTTTCTCTCTCTCTTTCTCTCAACCTGTGCCTTCAGAACTCATTTTGTTCCACCACCATAATAGATGTTCAACTAAGCGACTTTTCAGCTAGTCGCCAACTACAGCGCGCAGCGCCATGCCACCCCAGACCACCACGTGGAACATTCCATCTGAGAAACAGCCCATACATGCACTGCCACAACTCCGCCACTTATGGAAGACAACTTAAATGCTCATGCTTCACCATACAATTGAACACGTGTTGTTGTTTGCAAAAAAGTATGCTGGTAAATGAAGCCACCTGAGTGGTGTCTGAATTATGACGCGAGCGCGTTATTCCCCTGGATCCTTTTGTCGCCACATAGAAAGAATTCCTCTTGACTTCTGGCGTGGAACTTATCGAAGTTCTACTAGCCAGTTTTGCATGTCGCAGCATGCCACCTTATAGCGGACGATGCACAATTTGATTTCATATGATGCATACATGAACCTTATTAACTCCCCCCCCCCCCCCGAAAGTTTAAGGGCTAAATGTAATGTATACAATGGGAAGTTCTTTAGGCGATGTAGTGCGGCGCCCACGCTGTAGTGGGTGCATGTTTAGCTTTATTCTGAAGAAATAATTTTGAACCCCCCCCCCCCCCCCCCCATAAAAAAAATCCTGGCTACGCCACTGATCTATAAAACATATTTTTTCGGGTTCCAAATATTCGTTCTAATAACTGTAACACCCTGTATTTCGCCTTGTCTTTAGAATCATAGCCTTTGGGTACCTCGTAAACCAAGTGCTTCTTTTTCGGCCCTTTCGTTACCTTCTAAAACCCCAAATTATAAAGTCACATCCTGGTTCTGGTATCGGCGGATGGATACCCATCGAGGCACAGTCCCTTGGGCATGGGTAAAGTGTAGGTACACACGGGCCTAGGTATAAAGGCCTGTGTCTCGATTGATTCATGGTCTATTCTCTGATATTGAAATATCAAATAACTCATTTAATGGTCCGGTGGCTAAGCAACGCCACAGTCATAAGACTCATAACTCTGCATTTGTCTCGCCTGACTTCATTTATTCTCTTCTCTACAATTGCATACACAGGAAATACCAAAGGGAACAAAACCCCAGGACCATTCAGAATCAAGCCTAAGTCACACACACTCTCAGCGCAAGGCGGTATCTGCCCCAAACTAACAGGATGTAAACTTGAGTCCCGTTACAGGTGCTCTACACTGTTTATTAAACCATTATAACTAGCAATGGGCCATTCGAATCCTCGAATCCTGCAAATCTTGAAAAATATTCGAGATTCGAAAACTCAAATCTTCACGCTTTTTTCGTCTTTCGAATCTTTCGAATCTTTCGAATCGTAACCTAAAATAACTGTTAAAAACTTGAGTAAAATTAGTCTTAACTCCATTGACGTCCAATAGAATCGTTCACTAACAAACAGAAACCGGGGATTGTTGCAATTTCGGTGGTGTCGGATCACCAATATCACCTGGTGGCAACCCTGAGGTTTGGCAGGAGTAGCAACACTGTTTTTTTATTATTAATAATTTAATATTTAATATTATTTTAATTATTTGTATCTTCTTAATGAATAGTACAGGATTCTTACATGAAAGATTCGAGAACCTTTAGGATTCAGATTCGAGAAAATTTAGGATTCGTCCCACCTCTAATCATAATTCATTATTATAATGGCTACGTCCAGAGGTTTCTTTCCCAAAAGCACAAGTCTTGTAATACAAGTAAACTCTACTCGGTCCTGTAAAAACACGTGTCAAAAATTCACAACTTGTCATTACAAATTCTTCATTCCTAATAACAAAATGTGAATTTGCAATGCATTTCCATTACAATTACAATTAGTACTCTGCTAGCAGCCAAATAGGCCTATGGCAGAGAAACATTAAAGTCCACATGCAGCATTAAGCATTGTCAAACACATATACATGCACATATTTTACAAAATGAATATACAAATGTCAATTCCACAAAACAAAATTATCCCCACTCACCACTGCCATTGTCTTATAACTAAGAAAAAAGCCCAATAATACGAATCTGTCCTAGCAAAAACCTCCCTAATTTTTTTTTAGAGTGGTCAGCCCTGCCCATGTATGAATATCACTGGACTGCGGTTTAGAACAATCACCACGTGTAATTTTTCCAAACAATTTCAAACTTAAATCAGCCCTGAGATGTGCCAAACTATGCCATTGTAGCACTGACAGCATCTCAGTGACACAATCTGTAAATTTGTGAATGGGCGTCCACAGAATTTTTTTCCGGGAAGGGGGAGGAGGGGGGGGGGGCAATACTTATTCATGTTTCAAAAAACATAAGTAATTTATTATGTAGTGTGTGATGATGTGCTGTAAGTTTGGGACTTCAAAATAATGACCTCAAGGTTCGCATACACGACGACATCCAGAGGCGATACTTATGCTAGAGCAGTGTCTTTGTCGTCTACACGTACCGCAATTTTTGAGGCTAAAGCAGTGTCATACACCCGTGTCTAGATCAAGCGTCCCCAAAAAGTGTCGCATCTGCCTACATGTCTCTAGGTTTCAGCTATAAATATATGCAGTAATAAAATTAAGACTTCCACAACAAAATAGGGAAGTGCGGACAAAGTGTTCTTAATTAGAAATTTTCAAATTATAAATTCTAAGTTCAAATAGTTTTTGTGTTTTTTTTATATTTGAGCAAAAGGAATTTTCTTTAATAAAGTTATAATACTTTATTAAAGAAAATTACTTTAAAAACTTAAAAACTTTAAATATGAAAAATAAACATATTGCCGCAACTGTTTATTTTAAAAATTAACATTTTTTTCTTTAACATAGGGTCTTTGGGCTCAATAGAAAAACGATGCTAGCGCCCTTTGCGGCGATTTTACGAAGTTATTTTGTGATGTAGCCTCTTAAGCCCCGTGTTTTTTTTTATCGAGGTCTCAAAACACTTCACCTAAAGTTGTTAAAAATCTAAAAAAGGGGGCAAGAAACAGTGCGATTCGTTATTGTTCACAGTGCAAAATAAAAGTACGGTCGTTAAAATGATACTCCCCATAAATAAATAAAACTCACTTTTTCATCGTCGTCTTTCACACGAATTTTGCTTGCTTCGGCAGAGGCGACACGAGCTCCAATGGCCACATCAAATTCTCGACCCGAAACGGGTTCAATCCAAATGTAATCACCCTGATTATATAAAAAAAATATATTTATGTTAAACATGTAGCTTCCATTAAAGAAATCATTATTTTATATATATATAAAAAAATGAAAATGAAAAACACACATTGGTAGACATTAGACCAAATTTGAAATTAAAACTAAACATTTTTAAACTTTAGCTACATGTAACTGTTCCAACAACTGAGAATGAAAACAAAACTGAGCTGTAAATGTACATTCTTTAAAACAGACAGACCAGTCATAAGTAAGATATGTCTATAATAGTTTTGGAAAATAATTCCTACAAATCGAACGGAAGTATACTGAATGTTGGACGGAAGCATAAGTTGGGGGAGGGTCATTGTAGAATGCATAAACCATACAATTTGAAAGTTTTTTTTTTAACAATTTCCTCTTTTTACCTTTTGTTTGTTGTATAAAACAAATGCAATTTCATATAGCAACACAACTAGCAGTGATGCATATCCAACACGCGGGCCATAACATTAAATACCCCCCCCCCAATTGCCCCCTAACAGAAATTTTCAACTTGACATTTAGAGGTTACATCACAAAATTACTTCAAAAAACCTCCGCAAAGAGTGCTAGCATCGTTTTTCTATTGAGCTCATAGACGCAATGTTAAAAGAAAAAATGTTCATTTAAAAAAAAAACAAGTCGCGGCAGTATGTTTCTTTTTCATATTTAAAGCTGTCGAATATTAAGTTTTTAAAGTTCAATGTGCACCTTAAATATATGCTGATCGAGTGATAGAATGACAAAAAATTGGTAAGTGTGGTTCGATTTTTAAAAACTATTTTAAAATCGCGAATTTCAAACTCTTTATGTTAAAATCCATTGAGTACGTGCTTGAAAGCAAAAAAAAATCTATTAAAATGCTCGTAAAAACACGTAAAAATAATTTTAAAAAACCAGCACGTGCACCAATGTGATGGCTTCACTGTGGTTTAACTGTGGTTTTTTTAAAAATTATTTTTAGGTATTTTTACGAGCATTTTAATAGATGTTTTTTTGCTTATGACTTATGAGCGTGTAGGCCCTACTCAATGGAGTTTAACATAAAAGTTAGAAATTCGCGATTTTGAAATACTTTAAAAACAAAATAGAAAAATAATTTCCAATTTTTTGTCATTCTATTATTCGATTAGCATATATTTATAGTGCATATTGCACTTTGAAAACTTAATATTGGACAACTTTAAATATGAAAAATAAACATATTGCCACGACAGTGTATTTCGGGGTGGCTGATTTTTTTTATTTAAATCAGATTTTTTTGATTTTTTTTTCATTTATATGAAATAATATTTTTTTTATGACGATGTTTGCAAAACTGAGTTATAATAACATTGTTAATTGTTAAGTTGTTAGTAAAATAATTGCAAAATAATAAAAAAATGTTAAACATTACTATTTAAAAATAGTATGTTTCAAGCACTTTTTAACATTCTAAACATATAAACACGAGCTTTGCATTGCAGCCTTTTCAGTTCAAAAACAACTCAGTGCCTGAGAAGTAAACTGTGTTAAGTCACTTTTTTTAAAAAAAAAAAAACGATTTTACATCTTCATAAGATGTAAAATTTGTGTTTTTTAAACAGCTAGTCAAGTTCCATCAGAGGTAAACAGTGGTAAGTCCACAGTTTTACACATTGGCCGCTTGATGGTGATATACCATGTTAAGCCCTATTCCTTCAAGGAAGAAAAAAATTTTCAAATTACTCCACTGTAAAATTTAGGTTTGGTGACTTAAAATGGTTTACCCCTTGGGGAATACTTCCTCAAGTATATCTTCTATATCTTCCGAAAAAATAATGCATTAATGAAAGTACTACCACCGGACTTTATTTTATAAACACAGAGAACAATTCCGAGAACTGTTTTATTTTGATTGTATAATTTTCATATTTAAATGAATGCGCATTTTTAAAAAAAAAATCATTTGATTTAAATCACTGCCACCCTGGTGTATTTTAAAAATTAACACTTGTTCTTTAAGATTGGGTCTAAGGGCTCAATAGAAAAACAATGCTAGTGCTCTTTGCAGAGATTTTTCGAAGAAATTTTGTGATATAGCCTCTCAACTAAAATCAGTATCCCAATCACTAACATAACAAGGACAAAAACCTTGAAGCACGTCGGAATGTATATAAATTTAAATGAATAAATGAACCGTTTTTTTTCTCTCTCAAGGTCAAGATTAAACTGAAATTGAAATGAAAGGAGTAAAAAAAGGAACAAACGACGTGCATGCACACACCAGAGAAAATGAAAAGCCCATTTTCTCCTTCAAATATAAAAAGGGGAGGGGATAAGAGTAGCAAAATTAAACTAGAATTTATCACAGGCAATTATGCCCAGCATTAGAATTTCTTTTGCTCCGCCCTTTTATGAACGTCATCAATTTCTAATTGGTTTGTTACTTGGTTTGATGTCACATGCTCCGCCCTTTTCAATTTCTAATTGGTTTGAAATTGGTCTGACGTCATAAAAGGGTGGAGAAAAAGAAATTTTACTGCTGGGCACACTTGCCTGTAAAATATGGACTTAATGCGTTTTGAAAAAAAAAAAGCTCCTCAATTAAGAAAATGAATACCTGAATAGTTACAGGGTAGTTAGAGTTAGGAGGTATGCTCGTTACTAAGGAGATGCCCTATCACATTACCGTTGCTAGGGAGACTTCGGCTATGTTGCCCGTCACCACTGTTATTATGTTACTAGAATGAAAGCCCGTCTTCGACGGGCGTGATAGTCTCACATAATATCTCAGATTGAGAAAATTTCACGATATACAACATTTCGAGTAAATACTTTGTTTGATCCTGGTATAAGTCTGCCTTGCATTGAAGTGTCAATAATTTTTACCTTAAATGAAAAGGGACACCCGTACTCTCTGTCCCATATAAATCCACCAATGCAGTCATGAGCGTGAAAGCATTATAAAAGAGTTAAATGAATAGTTTCTTAAGCAGTGAAAGTATTCCAATGGTAATTTAAACCATTTAAACCAATAAACCCTGATTAAATTTATAAAATAAAAAACAATGTTCATTAAAACTAAAATACAAACCATAAATAATTAGGTGGTAATGTAATCCAGATTAAGTGTAATTGTAAATAGCTGAAAATTATGTTGTTTTCTATTCATAAAGAATGAATTTTGAAATACAAAATTTGCAAATTTCAAAATGAAAGGTGACCTCATTGTAACCCACGTGGGTTAATTTATTCATTGATCAAAAGTATGATGCAATTATTCACGCTTTCCGGGTTGCCAACTTTTTTTGTTCAGGGTTTTTTTTAAATTTGATGATTTTTCACAAAAATAAGATAAACGGAACAAAATTGAAAATTCTAATGTAGCCTACCAAAAAGCCCATGTAAAGATGTATATACTGGTTAATTTTCACGACTCTAGAGTGTGTAGTTTCCGAGAACATTCGTGCACAAAGGGAGGGAGTGAAGGAAGGAGGGAGTGAGGGAGAGAGTCAGCCCTTAGCAAATTATGATATTAGATAGACATATCGAGATTCGAAATAACTTCAAAATGGAAATTTATTTCCAAAAATTCCACAAAGAAGATCTTTAGAAATTTTTTTTTAGAAAACACTGAATGATTTATGCATGAAAGTAAATAGTTTAAACGTAAATTTGAAATTAATAAATTAATTTTGCCAAATTCGTATACATGTATTTATATAAGGACGAAATGTGCACGCACACGTACGCGCGTCCGCGCACGTGCACGCACACGTCCGCGCACGTGCATGCACGTGCGCGCGTCTACGCACGTGTACGCACGTGCGCGCGTCTATGCACGTGTACGCACGTGCGCGCGTCTACGCACGTGTACACACGTGCGCGCATCTACGCACGTGTACACACGTGCGCGCGTCTACGCACATGTACACACGTGCGCGCGTCTACGCACGTGTACACACGTGCGCGCGTCTACGCACATGTACACACGTGCGCGCGTCTACGCACATGTACACACGTGCACGCATGTACGAACATGTCACAAGTGCGCGCGTGCACACACGTATACGCACATATACACATGTGTGTTTATCTACATACACATGTGCGCACATGTATGTACTTGCATACACATGCGCCCACATGTGTACATGTGTGTACACATGTGCACACGTGTGTACACATGCGCACACGTGTGTACATGTGCGTAGACATGCGCGCACGTGTGTACATGTGCGTAGACATGCGCGCACGTGTGTACATGTGCGTAGACATGCGCGCACATGTGAACATGTGCATAGACATGCGCGCACGTGTGAACATGTGCGTAGACATGCGCGCACGTGTGTACATGTGCATACATGCGCGCACGTGTGTACATGTGCATACATGCGCGCACGTGTGTACATGTGCATACAAGCGTGCACGTGTGTACATGTGCATACATGCGCAGATGTGTACATGTGCATACACACGCGCACACGTGTGTACGTTTTTACACATGCGCGCACGTACGTACATGTTTTTACACATGCGCGCACGTACGTACATGTTTTTACACATGCGCACATGTATGTACATGTGTTTACACACGCGCACATGTATGTACATGTGTTTACACACGCGCACATGTATGTACATGTGTTTACACACGCGCACATGTATGTACGTGTGCATACACACATAACAATGAAAAAAAGTTGGTTATTTGATATATGAAAGCACATATTAAAGCAATGGAATATCTATAGAGTTCCTTGAATCCCTTGTTAAATGAAGCATTCATGCTCGCCATGTATGATCCCTGTGGCAAGGTAATGATTCATACAGATGATAGTGGGCATAGTGGTTTACCAGAAGTTACCAGAAGGATGAAGACAAATTAAGTATAGGTGTGGACACGGAACATTGAATTGCGTCAGTTGCGATTCTGTCCCGCAACATTGAATCGGAACAGCCCCGCAACAATGTATTGCAAGAAAGAATCCAGGTGTGTACTAGGCTTTTAAGACTTGCGGCCAATTACGAAAAAACAAAAACTAACTTTAGTATCTAAAAGACAATTCCCCAAAAGTTCTTTATCTAATAGACAATTCAAATAAACAATTACACCTAAAACAAATTCGGTAAATGTTTCATTTAACTTAAATCACAATACACCTAAAGTCCTAAACCATTTCATTTAGTTCTTCAAAACATCATCATCATCATTTCCTGTACCTTATCCCGTAAGCAGCAGGGTCGGCCTTGCTGGTTCTAACTCTCCACTCGTTCCGATTTTGCACCAAACCCCCAGTGACCCCACATGCCACCATATCCCGCTTTACTACCACATCCCAGGTTTGCTTGGGTCTTCCTCTACCCCGTTTTATTCCCAGGTCTCAGTTCATTGCCTGCCTCAGCAGCTCATCTTCTCCACTCCTGAGGACATGCTCAAACCACCGCAGCCTATTTTCCTGCATCTTTTCTACTATATTTGTTACCCCTACACTACCCCTAATAAAATCATTTCTGATCCTATCCCTTCTGGTCACCCCACTCATAAACCTTAGCATTCTCATCTCAGCTACCTGCATTCTATCCTCATGCACCTTCTTGATTGCCCAACATTCTGACCCATACAACATAGCTGGTCTGACTACTGTTTTATAAAACTTTCCCTTCAATTTTATAGGTAACTTCCTGTCACATAAAACCCCACTAGCCTGCCTCCACCTATGCCAACCTGCTTTTATCCGGTTTGTGATGTCTAAGTCTAAGCTCCCATCATCTTGCAGCACAGATCCTAAATATTTGAAGTCATGCACCTGCTGCATTAAACTGTCCCCAAGTCTAATCCCCTCATTCAAATGTTCTTTCCCATCTCACTGAAATTTCATATACTCCGTTTTTGCCCTACTTATTTTCAACCCCTTTGATTCCAAGGCATTCCTAGTCTCCTCTAACCTTATCTCAAGTTCCATTTTGGATTCCCCAACTAAGACTATGTCATCCGCAAACAGCATACACCAGGGGACCTCCTGCCTCACCCCTGCCAGTAACTCATCCAGGACCAAAATGAATAGATACGGACTAAGTGCTGAGCCCTGGTGCACACCAATCCTAACACGAAAACTATCAGAGAACCCCCAAGAAGTCTTAATGCTTGTCCGTGCATCCCTATACATGTCCCTCACCATATCTATATAACTCTCACCCACCCCCTTCTTCTGTAAGACCTCCCACAATAACTTCCGCGGTACTCTGTCATAGGCTTTCTCTAGATCTATAAATACCATGTGTAACTCTTTCTTGGCAGACCGAAACTTCTCAATAACTTGCCTTACGGCAAAAATAGGATGTATTGTGGATTTTCCTGGCATAAACCCAAACTGACTTCCCCCAATTTCAGTTTTACCCCGTAGTCGAGCTTCAATTACTCTCTCCCAAAGCTTCATCGTATGACTCATCAATTTAATACCTCAATAGTTCCCACATTCCTGAACATCACCCTTCCCTTTGAAAATAGGCACTAACCAGCTGTCCCGCCATGCACCTGGCATTCTATCCCCCATAGCCAATCTATTGAATAACTTTGTGAGCCAGGAAATGGCAACATTCCCCAAGACCTTCCACACCTCTACTGGTATCCCATCTGGCCCTAAAGCCTTCCCTAGCTTCATTTTTCGCAATGCCTGAACAATTTCCTCAGCCCTAACCTGCTCCACTTCTTCTCTATCATTATTTCTTCCAGTGAAAGGCTCGTGCTCTACCCACTCATTCATAAGCTTACTAAAATATTCCCCCCACCTGTTCCGTACTGGCTCCCTACCCCACAATAGTTTTCCCCAATTATCCTTGACACTCACCACCTTATCAATATCCCTGCCTTTATTCTCACGAGCCCTAGCTATTCTATATACTGCCATTTCTCCTGCTCTGGTACCTAACTTGGCATACATGTCCGCATATTTCTTATGCTTTGCTAAGGCTACCTGCTGTTTGGCCTCTATCTTGGCACGCTTGTATTCTATCTGGGCCTCAGTGCTTCCATTGTGCCACCAAGTCTTGAAAGCATCTTCATTTTAACTGCCCTCTGTACCTCCTCATCCCACTACCAAGTTTATCTGTCTAATCGAGACCCCCCTACTCGTACTGTCCCTAGTACCTCGTTTCCACAATCACGGATTTGTTGTGCTACCCTTGTCCACAGCTTTCCTGCAGTGCCATCTAAATCCCATGCTATCTTACCTGCCATTTTCTTAAACTCTTCCACCTTGTCTGGTTATGCCCACCACCTAATTGCTGTCTCTCCTCTATGCCTGACCACCTGTTTTGCACCCCTAGGTTTTAGGTCTAACACTACTAGCCTATGTTGTCCCGCTAAGTTTTCACTCGGTATCACTTTACAATCCTTGCACTCATTTCTATCCTCACTCCGAACCATGAAGAGATCAATCTGGGATTCTCCTGCCCTGCTCTTAAAAGTAATCAAATGTTCCTCTCGCTTCTGGAATAGTGTGTTTGCTAAAATTAACTTATATGCCACTGCAGCCTCCAGGATACTCTCCCCTGCTTTATTTCGCTCTCCACAGCCCCACCCACCATGTACCTCTTCATACCCTTCCCTACCTCTACCTACATGTCCATTAAAGTCCCCACCAATTATGACACATTCCTTCCTACTCAGGCCCAATATCAGGTCATCAAACTGTTCCCAGAATGCTAGCTTCCTGGCTGTATCTAATCCAACCTGGGGGCCATATGCACTAACTACATTTATAACACTGCCACCCCAAACTACCTTTACTACTAACAGCCTACTATTTATCCGCCTAACCTCAACCACACTATGTCTGAGTTCCTGATCTAGGACAATTCCCACTCCATTTCTACCCTCCTCACTACTTGCATAAATTAATTTATACCCATCCCCAATGTCCCTGGATTTATCACCTTTCCATCTTGTCTCCTGCAGACATGCAACATTTACCCTCCTAGCCTTTAGCACACTAGATAACTCCCTAGTCGTCCCTGTCAAATTCCAGGTGCCAAACCTAAGTTTAGTACCTCCACTTCTACCACTACTTCCAAGACCTCCTTGTTGTTGATGCTGGACTCGCTTCTTTAGCCCCACCCGTCCACTGTGGGGTAGCCCTTGCCAATTTGTCACAGCCACCGGGCGTTGCAGCTGCGCGTCGCTTATGGCGGGGGACGCCCTAGCCATATTTGGAATACTATTTAGAACCAACATCATATGTTTTGGCAAATCTTTACAACCGGCTGCCAACTTGACGTCGACCCTCCACTTTTGCACCCGGGCTGGGGGGCCGGCAATGGCGTGGTTTGGTTTTGGTCTGCCCTGAGTATTTTATGCCCTCAGTACCCTCCATATCTGGCGGGCATTCCCCTATCCGCCACCTGGGGAGGCACCCGATAGGGGACCAACAACCCCCACGGGCTTCAAAACAGTTCTTCTAAAACATTTTCATCTAAAAATATTTAATTAAACACTATTTTACCTAAATTTAATCACCCCAATATTGAACACCAGAAATATGTTCCACCTAAACATTTTATTCTAAACCATTTTCACCCAAATTATAGTTTACATAAAGTAATTTTAATTTACATGTAAATATTTTTCTTTTAAACCATTTTACCTAAAATATTTTTAATCTAAACATTTTTTTCTCTAAACTATATCACCCTAAAGAAATTAACCTACTACTGTTCACTTAGAGACAATTACCACTAGACATTTCTTTTCAAAATATTGTCAACATTTACTCAACGATTTTTAAATTTTAAAATAAGTCAATAAAACCATAACAAAAAAAATTGAAAATGAAGTAACTTTTCCTGAGTCACCAGGTCAACCTCAGTCAACCAGTCACCCCTCCCTCCATTTTTGTGGCAAATGTTGTCACCTCACATTTAGAGAATTCCTTAATGAAATATAGGAATTCCCTATTCATATTCAACTCAATACAACTTCCATGTGGAATAATTCAAATATTAAATTCATGTAGTACTTTGAAATGAAACACAAAGTGCAACACATTCGAGTAGATTAGTAGACTTTGGAACGTATTGTTGCCAATGTCTGTTGTTTGGTGGCGCATCTATCTGATAAAGTTCATTTACAAGAAGTCAAGTGATTTTTAATTTTTTAAATTATATTAATCACTTATTTTAAATTTTTTAAATTATATTATTTCACTTATTTTTAATTTTTTAAATTATATTAATCACTTAGTTTAAATTTTAAAAATCGTTTTTTGGTAATTCGATGAATAATTCTTGTCAATATTTTGACAAGACATTTCTAGAGTTAATGGGCGGTCTCTTTAAAATAACAATGTCCATGTAAACTGAGATTGTCAAACTTTGCTTTTGTAAGGCACCTTGTTTTCATTTGGTAAAATTCAGGTTAAAAAATGAACTTTAAGCTAGAAAAAAAAACACAAATAATTAATAGTAAAAAAATTACTGTCAAAGTAAATTTAAATAGTTTCGTCATGCCACACTGCCTCCATATCTGAAATCAAAGTGTTATAAATTGTACTTCACATCTGCCAAGTTTGGTGCTTTTTATCACAATGTGCACAATTATCTTGCTAAGCTACTGAACTTAATAAGACTAGGAGGTCGTCTGACTGTGCACTGACCACAAGATCAGTGCAAGTCTACTCAACAAAATCCGGAAATTCTTCGCTGTATGTACCAGTCAAACAAGAAATGACACACATGAAATTTCACAGCCTCAACTCAAAAATACAAAATTATAATATAATAACATTAAAATAGTTAAACAATAAACATATAAGAAGTTAATGAGGCAAGAAATATCAGGTCTCTACAATAAACACGAATGGTAATGCATTAAACAAAAGATAATAGACTTACTCTTGTGACGATCACCATTTTGACTTTGAGAGGAAATACAATCCTAATCTGAAATAAATAAAAAAAAACTATTATAATACTAGTGGGGTAACCCGTCATAAATGACGGAAGCCAAACTCACAGGCAATTGTGTCCAGCATTAGAATTTCTTTTCATTCGCCCTTTTATGACGTCAGACCAAGTAACAAACCAATTAGAAATTGATGACGTACATAAAAGGGCGGAGCAAAAAAAATTCTAATGCTGGGCACAATTGCCTGTGATAAATTCTAGTTTAATTTTGCTACTATTATCCCCTCGCCTTTTTTATATTTGAAAGAGAAAATGAGATTTTCATTTTCTGTGGTGTGCACATTAATTCCTTTTTTTTACTCCTTTCGTTTCAATTTCAGTTTCCCCCTCCCCCTTTTTTGCCCTCCACGTTTCCCTCTCCCCCTCTAAACTTTCCAACCTTTTCCCCTCTCCAATTTAATATTATGGGGTTCTTGGATGGGGAGTGTGCAACATATAGTTGACCTTGAGAAAAAAGCGGTTCATTTATTCATTTAAATTTATATAAATTCCGACGTGGTTCAAGGTTTTTGTCCATAATTGTTTGTACAGCGTTAGTCATAGTGGGGTAACCCGTCATAAATGACGGGAGCAAAATTCACAGGCAATTGTGCGCATGCGCGTCGTTTGTTCCTTTTTTACTCTTTTCATTTCAATTTCAGTCACCCCTCCCCCTTTTTTCCTCCCTCCACGTTTCTCTCCCCCCTCTACACTATCCAACCTTTTCCCCTTCCACGTTTCTCGCTCCCCCTCTACAATTTCCAACCTTTTCCCCTCTCCAAGTTAATATCATGGGGTTCTTGGATGGGGAGTGTGCAACATATAGTTGACCTTTAGAAAAAAAAGCCGTTCATTTATTCAAATTTATATAAATTCCGACGTGCTTCAATGGTTGTACAGCGTTACTTCAGAGACAGATAGATACCCACACAGACCTGGGATATTATATATATATATATATATATATATATATATATATATATATATATATATATATATATATATATATATATATAATATTATATATATATTAATATATTATATATATATATATATATTAACTTTCTATCATAAAACCATATGCTGAAAGGACATTTTTGTGAGTAGTAATTTTTTGTACAAAACTTCGTTCACGGTTATCTGATAAATCAGTAAATGCTCTTGTTTTCCTAAAATGTTATTATTTACCAAAAAATTATAACTATTTAAAAAATAATAAAAAATTTGTTCGATATGATTGCTTGTTATTATCACAAAATTTTAAAATTTAAGAGCCGAGATACACGTCCTCCATCTTGTTGTTTGGAGCAGACAACAACGAGACAAATGAGTGTTTTTATATGATGTTACTTAAACTGCAAGAAATCGACTCACAATCGCTCAATTAAAATACAGTAAAGCTCAAAATGCAATAAAAAGTATTGTTCTTTATGTGCTCGATTTATATAATTTTTGAAAAGGTCCTTCTATTCTTTTAAATAACGTTTAAAATCGTACATTTCTTAACTAGGCCTACATGTTAAGTTCCATAGGAGCAAAACACCGTCCCACAAACGTTAGAAGAACTCTCATTAAGTAGTATTAGCCCAGTGGTATTTTCAGCAAGCATGCGCATTGCCGTCCATTGGTTAATTACTCAGGAAAGTGATGGCAAATGGAAACAACCGTCCCTCTATCGTATTTATCATCTTGTTAGGGGTTCGTGCCTAGTACATTCTCAACATTTTGTTTCTCTTTGTAATGGGGGAGGGGCCTTCTATTTACGTTCGCGCGCTGTAGGCGCGCAAAAAACGCCAGTTTATCGCATTAATTTTAATTTAATTTTATTTATTTTTGGCGACTTCTTAAGGCTCCTATAGTGAACGTCTCATCGGCAGTTTCCATTGGTCATCAACAGATGGTGCTGCTAACGCAAATCTGCAATCACTTTCCTATATAAAACGAAAAGAGGGCAATGCGCATGCTCACTGAAAATACCACTGGGTTAATGCTAGTCTCTCATTAATGATTTAGAACCACCCAAAAATTTAGCACGTACTTACACGTGTTTATTGCCTTCACAGATGATTCTTTTTTCGAAATTCTGAAAGGTCCTTCTATTTTTAAACAAGGTTCAAAATCGATCGTGTTTTTTAACTCCATGTTAAGTCCCATTGGACCAAAAAACCGTCACCCAAACATATGAAGAACTCCCATTAAAAACGACTTAGAACAATCACATAAAAATTAGCACAAGCATTAATCTATTGGCTTCACGATGTTTTCTTTTTATAAGCGTAACACGCATTAAAAAACCATTTTTCAACCAAAAACGATCGCAGCGCCTACATTCGCAGAAATTTTGAACTAAACGCTGTATCTAGGCTCTTAACCGAAATCGTCTGAATAGTGTGTGGTGGGCAGCAGTGATTAACATAAGACATAAAACCTTAGGTTACAATATGAAACTCCAATGACCTTTATGAGTCACAGTATAACCTACGTTGTGAAGCATATTTTGGGAATGAAGTGTAATTTTGGTTTGCAAATTATAAAAACTAGGAATGGGACATGCAAATCCTCGAATCCCGCGAATCTTGAAAAATATTCGAGATTCCAAAACTTGAATCTTCACGCTTTTTTCGTCTTTCAAATCTTTCGAATCCTAACCTAAAAAAACTGTTAACAACTTTGGTAAAATTAGTTTTTAACTCCATCGACGTCCAATAGAGGCGTTCACTGTGTTACCCGATTCACCAATATAACCATGTAACGACCCTGAGTGCCACACTGTTTTTTCTTTCTTAATAATTTAATATTTAATATTATTTCATTTTCTTTAGGGTGGCTGGTTTTTAGGATGAAGGATTCGAGGGATCCAAGAACTATATAGGATTCGGATTCGAGAAAATTTAGGATTCGTCCCACCTCTAATTTTATAGCAGTTTTTTTTTGGGGGGGGGGGGGGGGCGCAACCCCCAGAATGGAAAAAAATCACTTGATTTTATTTTAAAAAAAATGAATCGGTTGTTTCATTGGTATGCCAACATGTTGTTACAGTTGTGTGGGTCTGTTTCAGGTTTTAGAGTTGCCCCACAAGTCATTCTATTCGTCCTTTCATCCTGACCCAAATTAGTATCTCGTCCAGACGAGATTCCAGACGATTTCTTTTCAAAATATTGTCAAGAATCATTCAACGATTGCCAAAACGATTTTTAAAATATAAAATAAGTCAATAAAACCATAAAAAACTTAAAAATGAAGTGACTTTTCATCACTCACCAAACGACGCCATTTTAAATTTCCAAAAACGAAAGACAGGCAATTAGAAAACGGAATAAACAGAAGTTGGCTCCGCCCTTTTTATGACGAACGGCTACTTCTAATTGGTTTGTTGTGTGGTTCGACGTTGAAGAGGGCGGAGCATGTGACGTCAGACTACATAACCAACCAATTAGAAGTTGATTTCGTCATAAAAAGGGCGGAGTCAACTTCTGTTCATCCCGTTTTCTAATTGTCTGTAAACGAAAGTCCCCCCACCCCCTTTTTTGGCAAATGTTGTCACTTCAAATTTCCCATAATTCCTTAATCAAATACATGTATTCCCTATTCATATTCAACTCAATACAACCTTCCATGTGGAATGAAAGCAATGGGAGGTGACAACAGGACAAAAATTCGAGTACACAAGTAGACTTTGGGGGGTTTAGTTGCCAACACCCGTTGTTTGGTGGCACATCTATCTGATAAAGTCCATTTATATGAAGTGAACTGATTTTTATTTTTTTAAATTATATTAATGACTTATTTTAAATTTTAAAAATCGTTTTGGTAATGGATGAATGATTCTTGACAATATTTTGACAAGAAATTTCTGGAGGTAATGGTCTCTTTAAAAGAAAAATTAACAAAAATTCAGATTTCGTTATTTATTATTAGTCAGTATGTTATCAACTTATCAGCTAGAAAATAAGATATACATTACATTACTCACTGTAGTCAAAACTAAAAATAAATTTGAAAATGACTACCTTTTTTTTTTTAGAAAATAATAATTTGTAATTTTTAAGACAATTAATAACTAAAGGACACGTTTTTTAAAACTTAATTATTTCATATTGTTTGTGGTGTAGGGCCTACGTGTCAAAATTAAATTAAATTTTAAAAAAATCCGATTTTTTTCACCCTGTAATTAGAAAAAAAATTCCTCAACTTTCATATTCATTAAATCCTTTTTAGAAAAAAATTCTGCTACCGGGATACTTTAGAATTCAATAAAACATATTTAGAAAAAAAAAATCCACAGCTTCGAAATTAATTAAAAACAAAAATAAACATTTCCGTAAGTTTTAATGAAATAAATTCTAACTACGAGCCTAAACAACTCAGTTTGCACCAAATTGCACGTGCTGCATGACTCCATAGAAGCAATGTTAAGCCTAGTACACACCAAGATTCTTAGTTGCGATACATTGTTGCGGGGCTGCTCCGATACAATGTTGCGGGGAAGAATCGCAACTGACGCGATTCAGACCCGCAACATTGTTCCGTGTCCACGCCTATACTGAATTTCTTTCCGTCCTTCTGGCTTTCGCCATGTCATTATTATACCTGCGGAAGCGGCCCTTTCAATATGTGCTTACACTGTCATTGATCAAGAGGGGCGAATAAAACAGAAACGGTGGTAGGCACTGAGCGCACCAGCTTTTCTCAAATTAGGAGATGGGACCAGGAGTTAGAAATCCCCCAAAACACAATTTAGTAGTGAATTTACACAGAAGGTCCTCAAATAGTTTAACAGTATTTTAAAAACCTAGACTTTAATAATTAATAGCAGACAGAGCTCTTTGAGTCTTCGTCCACGTTTCAAAAGACGTTCACACCATGAAATGTCCCGAAACAATGTTGAAATGTTTCCCAATTCGAAGTGGCTCAAGAAACATGAATCTGAGCTGACGTGATTCAGCCCTGAAACATTGTTGCGGGTCTGAATCGCAACTGACGCGATTCAGACCTGCAACACTGTACCGCAACAAAGTATCCTGATGTGTACTAGTACTACCCTTTAAAGAGACCACCATTACCTCCAGAAATTTCTTTTCAAAATATTGTCAAGAATTATCGAACGATCGTCAAAACGATTTTTTAAATTTTAAAATAAGTCAATAAAACCATAAAAAACTTAAAAATGAAGTGACCTTTTCATGAGACACCAAACGACATTTTAAATTTTCAAAAGCAAAAGTCTCCCCCCCCCCCATTTTTGTGGCAAAGGTTCAGATTTCTAGAACTCCTTAATCAAATACATGTATTCCCTATTCGTATTCAAATCAATACAACCTTCCATGTGGAATAATTCAAATATATTAAATCCATAGTAGGCCTACTTTGAAATGAAAGTAACGTGAGGTGATTGCAACATATTCGAGTAGAGGAGTATACTTTGGGAGGGGTTTGTTGCCAATGTCTGTTGTTTGGTGGCGCATTGATCTGATAAAGTTCATTTACACGAAGTCAACTGATTTTTAATTTTTTAAATTATATTAATCACTTATTTTAAATTTTTTAAATTACATTATTTCACTTATTTTTAATTTTTTAAATTATATTAATCACTTATTTTAAATTTTAAAAATCGTTTTTTGATAATTCGTTGAATAATTCTTGACAATATTTTGACAAGAAATTTCTGGAGGTATTGGTCTCATGGCACTTGAAACGCTGGATTACCTAGGCACTTTAAGAAATAATTCCGCAGCTTTTCCATCAATGAAACAGGACGGATTAAAACGATGAACCGATAAACAGGATCGGGATGAACGGATGAACTTTTGCGTAACTCTAAAACCCGAAACTGAATGCTTATAGAACTGGATGAACAATACACTTTTTTATACATTGTTATTAGGTGAGGTTATGTTAAAACTGAGTTTGTTGCAGGGGGTCTGGGGGAGGGCGAGCCCCCCCCCCCCCCAAATGTAAAAAAATAATTCGATTTAAAACATGATTTGTGTGTTCTGCACCCATGTTAATAGTGTTCATTCATTTCTATATGGATTCTGCATTCAGGTTTTAGGATTACCTATGATGTTCATCCGTTCATCCTGACCCGACCCTGCAGTCTCATATGGGTGACTGAATAAGCGCCAAATTGAACAAACGCCAAACTGAATAAACGCCAAATGGAAGAAACGCCAAACTGAATAACCGCCAAATTTTTGGCTTTTATTCAGTTTGGCGTTTCTTCCATTTGGCGCTTATTCAGTTTGGCGTTTATTCAGTTTGGCGGTTATTCAGGTTTTTTGTAAATTCTGATGGTCCAATTATTGTGAGCTTTTATAGACATCAGACTGTGCAGATTTACAAACAGAACATGCTAACGTAACCTAACCAAACCTAACCTAATCTAACCCAACCTAACAATGTGTTTATCACATTTTGGCGGTTATTCAGTTTGGCGCTTGTTCAGTTTGGCGTTTGTTCCATTTGGCGCTTATTCAGTTTGGCGTTTGTTCCATTTGGCTTTTATTCAGTTTGGCGTTTGTTCCATTTGGCGTTTATTCAGTTTGGCGTTAGTTCAGATTGGCGTTAGTTCAGATTGGCGCTTGATCAGCGCCACCCTCATATGGCACTTGAAACGCTGGATTACCTAGGCACTTTTAAAGAGATAATTCCGCCAACTTTTCCATCAATGAAACACAAATGTATAAGTGGTGAAATTATCAATTTCCGCAAGTATTACACCTGTATAACAGTTCGGCAGAATGCGGAATTCCGCATTATTATACTCACCCCTAGAATTGTTCCTCTTACAATTTATTGAATGAATGTTTTATTTAAACCATCAATAATAAAGGTTAATTAAAGGTCAAATGGGGAGGGGGGGAAGGTTATACAACAAGCTATTACTGTAGTACTTTCCTATGCATATATCGATAAATTTATCCTATATTAAAAATAATAATGAGCAATATATCCGATTATCGACAAATTCGACAAATGTAGAACTGTATAAAAACACCATCATCCAACAGCAATAATTGTTTTTATACAACGAGTAACAATTTCTTTTTCAAACCGTTTCTTTCTTTTTTGTTTTGTTGCTATCAACGATTTTAATTTTGACGTGGCAAACCTGATTTTAAAGGTTATCTCTCTCTCTCTCTTTCTACCGGACGCAGATATAACAACATACACAACTTCAACCATTAATTACCATTGTACACATAAAAAATTAAATGAAATTCTAAAATTTATTACACCTAGATACTTACAAAACGTAATAAGACGGATTTGAAACAACAAAAATTAAAAGTTCGGCCAGCATTGGTGTCGGCAAACACAGATTCCAATATAGCATTTGTTGAGCAACAAACCACAGTAAAAAAAAAATAAACTTTCCTACCGAGCGACCTGTTCTTCTGCTTCACAGCAACTTTACATTACAAACTTTACAAGGTATACAGAATACCTGGAGGGGAGGGGAGGTTCAATGATAACGATGCGCAGCAAAAATAATTATAAACGGTTCTTACGCACATACGTCATAGTGGAGCGATTATACCTTGTACACGCTTGTGTAATAGCCTAGATACACGTCCATCTTGTTGTTTTGAGCAGACGACAACAAGACAAATATGAGTGTTATTATATGGTGTTACTAAAACTGCGAGAAATCGACTCACAATCACTCAATTAAAATTTCATCATAATCGTGCAAGTAATTTGCAAGAAATAAGCAAAAGAACTTACAGACATATCGAAATCTCCATTGGCTTCCATGTTAAAAGTTTAGGTTTAACAGCAACGTTCAGAACAAAATATCAAAAACAACAAAACAATGGGAAATTTAAAAAAAAACTAATTGCAAGCATGTTAAACTACGTACTTATGTCTTTATTTTTTCAAAAATTTACAATAATTGTGCGAGTAACTTCCGAGAAAACGGCAAAAAACATACCGGTGCAGCGATTTTTCCATAAAGTTCTAGGTTAAAGTTTCGTCTGCTAACTTCTTAGGGGCCATCTTTTAGCCTACTGCCACTAGAGGCGCTTATTAGACATATGGCTCATTTCTCCGTAATACAGTGTTCTGTGACCTTGTGAAGTTGCTAAAGGAGCGGACTTTATTCAAGTTTATTGCAAATTTAAATATTTTACCGTGCGTTTAGCAGAAATCTGATTTATTTATTTTTTTACAGTTTTGTTTGTAAAAGAATTACATTTATTCTCGTAATATGTGGTTCGAAATTTTGCCAAGTGCGGGAATCATTTTTGGTTGTTTGGTTGCTCCACAATTTTGTGGTTACGTTATTAACAAGTTAACATTTCATGGAAAGGTACGTAATCTTCTCTTTGGGGTGGGGGGCGGCGGCACTAATAGGCCGAACAACAGCAGGAACGGTCGGAAGTTAGGTTTTCTTAAATTAAGCTTGTTGCGATAGATCTGGGTGGCGCAACCCCGAACTTTTTAAAGAATTATTTCATCAAATGGACCTTATGTCCAATAAGCGCCTCTAGTGGCAGTAGGCCAAAAAGATGCTTCCCCCCCCCAAGAAGTTAGCAGACGAAACTTTAACATAGAACTCTATGGAAAAATCGCTGCACCAGTTAAGTTTTTTGTCTTTTTCTCGCAAATTACTCGCCCAATTTTTGTGAATTGTTTAAAAATAAAGACAAGAGTACTTAGTTTCACATTCATGCATTAGTCTTTTTATATCCGTCGTTTTTGTTTTCGATGTTTTATTCTGAACGTTAACGTTAAACCGAAACGTTTAACATGGTAACCAATGGAGATTTTGATAAGTCGGTAAGTTCTTTTGCTTATTTCTTGCAAATTACTTGCACAATTATCGTGAAATGTTAAAGAAATAAAGATAAATCGGTATTTTTATAATTAATCATTGTTTAATTAACCTTTTAATAACCAACATTCCCATTTTGAGAACACAGTTTCTTGAATTTTTATTTTATACTTAAAATTCAATTTTTATGTGTCTTGTAATTTTTGTTTTCTGTTGTTGTGTTTAAAAACGAGATTAAATATTTAAAATTAGTGTTTGATTATTATTTTTGCTATAACAAAATTTACAACCTATGCAAATTTTTATTTTTTACATGGTTTTGTTAAATATTTTATAAATTTCACATAAACGGTATTTTTATTGTTTTTTTATATATAGAAAGCAAGTTGAATAGATGCACATGCTTGTTGTAAAGTTGGATTACCAAAACATTGATCCATGTTTGTGTTTCTGACAGTTCTTGACAGTGTTCCCATAATGGGAATGTTGGCAATGATAGTTGTGCATTTATAGATAATAACAGACTGGTCACACTGGAAAGCAATGTTACAAATATTTCAGCCCTTTTTATCATTGTTGAATGAAGGATTTTCATTCCACAATTTATTCTAAATATATATATACCCAATTTATTCAATTTCACTTAAACATATAGCACTTCAGTTTTCTTTGATTTACTTTTTAATATAACCATTTGTAGTGTTACTAATATTTTTTTTTGTTATTACTATTAGCTTAATTATATTTATTCCCTAATCATAATCTGTATGTTTAATTCACTTCTGTTATTAGTATAGGCTTATAATAAATACAAAAGTTAAACCCTGACTACTTATTTATCAATAAAAAAGTTTTTTCAAGTTGGTTGCACTTTTTAAGTACTGTAAGTTCTTTGTTTATGTATGTGTGCATGATTTTACGCGTTCTACGCATTGTTTCAAATTTTGCGCATTTTTCACATTTTTTGCACATTTTTGTGCGTTTTACACGTTTTTGCGCGTTTTATGCGCTTTTGTACGTGTTACGCGTTTTTACGCATCTTATGTGTTTTTATATGTTACACATTTTAAGCATTTTGTGCATTTTGCGCATTTCTACACATTTTTTCACAATGTACGCATTTTTGATATTGTAAACATTTCTGTTTATACTGGTTTTTACAATTTGATTTCAGTTTTTTTTAATCAGCTCACCAGTTTTTATTTAGTTCATTTTACAATTGTTTGTTTATTTTATTACCCTTATTTGATGTATATTCAATATTTGGTATGTAGCAAATACTTCAATGTTTTTTAATATTTTCAGTTGTATTAGACTTTACCCCTAGTCTCATAGATCACTTGATTGTTATTATACTCCAAAAGTGCATTTAAACATCAATACAATAAAGGCCCAATTGGAATTTGGAAATATTGGGTTTTTCTTTTTCAAAAGAAGTCAGGCTTATACATAAAAAACACTCTTCACGGGGTGATCATATTTCCTTACATGGAAATTGTAAGTTGCATGTATACATTGAATACTAGACAGAAGTTTCAAAAGGAACCCCTATAGCTAGGGTCACAAAAGGTCCTGACAAACTTGCAGATTTAAAAAAAAACGTTATCCATCCCTCCTCATCCATAAGAGGAAATACATTGAAGACCCCAACTTAAATGTATTTTTTCATAGTTGTAAATCTCTAACTGTCAAGTTTTTATATAAAAATCTTGACTAGCCCATTTACAAAATATTAATTTAATTTAAAAAGTAATCAACCAATCACAAAACTACAATGATTCTTTATGAGAGAGAATCTGTATAAAAGGTCCAACATTTTGGCTAAAAACTCAGCATTTGGCAGTGGACCTGCACCCAACAGCCTCTCAGAAGAATCTTGGACTACAGTGACAAGGAAGAGCTTGGTATAGTATTTCAATTGGAAACTGTATGGTCTTTCTGATACATAAGTTACCATAATCTTTGGATTGTTGGTCTTGTTAGCAGATATTCAGGTTACCATAATCATTGGATTGTTGGTCTAGTTGACTGTTTACCATGATCATTTGATTGTCGGTCTTTTTTGTCTGAAGTCACTTAAGTTACCATGATCCTTGGATTGTCGGTCTTGGTGTCTCACAGTACATAAGTTACCATGATCCTTGGATTGTCGGTTTTGGTGTCTCACAGTACATAAGTTACCATAATCTTTGGATTGTCTGTCTTGTGGTCAACAAACATATAAGATACCATGATCATTTGATTGTTGGTCTTTTGTTTGAACCCACCTAAGTTACCATAATCTTGTGATTGTCGGTCTTTGTATTAGAAGGTTCCTTTGGAAGATAACTGAAAGAATTCCAAAGTCTTCCTTTGTTGTCACAGTTGGAACTATCTACAATGAAAGGGTGGTCTTCTCATATTGTAAGTGAATGAACATTTTTCTATTTTCTGATTGGGGTTATTGTAGTTTGGAATTTCCCAAAATAGCCATTGAACCTTAAACCTATTGGCAAGTAACATAGCCTATTTAGCCAATTATATACCTCTTTAATTGTTTGGTTTTTTTCATCTCTTTCATTTTGGTTCTCATTGGACCTCAACTTATTTGCACCCCTTTTATGCATCAGGCCTCAACAAAGAAGGAAAAACCCGTCCTTACCTTTAAAAATAGAAGCATCATTAACATAAAATATGCACTTTAACTTTATTTAAGTAAATGTCTGTAATTCAAGCATTATGTGTAGTTATTTTGCATTTCTTCTATGTTTGAGTTATAAATCATAATCATGCTATCTTAATTTCAATTTTTGTATAAATAAAATTCATATTATTTAAAAAAGTCAAGTTGATTTGTTTTCTTATAGATCTTCATTGATCTCTTGAACCTTAATACTCAATTATTTGACTTTTCTCATTAATAAAGTAATAAACCTCAGAGAACAGTCAACATCATTAGTTTACATATTCAATCTTTAGAAGTGTTTTTCAGATATGGAAACAAGCACGTTTTACAGGTAAGAGCTAAACTAGTTAGTGTTGAAAGGTTTTTGCATTGTGTTTTATTTCTATTTTTGAAAAGTGGAATGAGAGTAAGGCACCACAGACGGTTGAATGATGCCATTGACTATATGGAGTCTGCTTCAGGAAGGGCCACTGTGGATGTTGTTATTCTTCCACCTAACAGTGGGGATCAAGATGTAGAAAGTGATGAAGAGTTTCTAAATGATGATCTACTGGGATTGCAAACAATGCCTACTGAAGTTGCTGGAAAAATTGAAATCCGTGAACATTTGAGGATAGTTGCAACAGTGATTCTGATGAAGACATGAATAATGCCACGTACAAAAAAACGATGCAGTGAAAATTCAAAATGGAAAAAACAAGAAACTGTGGCAATATCATCTACACCTGAAAATCCATCAAAGGTTGGGAGGAGCATATTTGTAAATCTGAGCTTGATCTATTCTATCTATTTTTCACGCTCGAAATGATAAATGATATTTTACAGCAATTTGAATTTTATGCAAACCATGATAAAAACAATCCGAATTTTCGAACATCTTATGCTGAAATGTGTAAATTCTTAGGCTTGATACTAATTAGTGGATATCACTCACTGCAGGAGAAAATGATTACTGGTCGACAGCCGAAGATTTTTCAGTTTCAATTTTTGGAAAAGCAATGAGCCGTGAATCTTTTCGTCTTTTGAAGCGATATTTACATTTCGTGGACAATCAAAACCTTGGTGAATCAAAAGTAGCAAAAATAGCACCCATTTATGAAAAATTATCAAAGCAGTTGCAGCAATTTGGCGTTTTTCACCAAAATTTCAGCATAGATGAAGAAATGGTCCCATATCATGGACACCATTCTTCAAAAATGTACATAAAAAATAAGCCAATACGTTTGGATTCAAGCTTTGGATGCTATGTGGGGCAGATGGCTATCCTTATTATATTGAGATCTATTGTGGCAAAACGAACAACACAAACTCCTCTTGGCAGTAGGGTTGTAAACAACTTGCTTTTTGTTGTTGAAGATCCAAGTAAACACATTGTTTATTTTGACAACTTTTTCACAAGCTATAATTTACTTCTCACACTAGCAGAGAAAGGCATACAAGCATGTGGTATGATACGTGAAAATCGCACCAAAAATTGCCCTTTGATGTCATCAAAAGAAAAAAAAAAGATCGAGGGTCATTTTATTATCGTTCTGATGGCAATCTGTGTCAAATGGCATGACAATTCGATTGTGACAGTGGCTGTAACCACATTGGTGTTACTCCAATTCATAAAGCAAGACGGAGGGTGAAGCAAGATAAAAACAAAGAAGTCCCACAACCATATTTGATCCGGAAGTATAACGAGGGAATGGGAGGAGTTGACCTGCTTGACCGTTTGCTGTCGTCACACTGGCCAAGATTGAGAAGGAAGAAATGGTGGTGGAATCTCTTTAGCAACGTTCTCAATATGGCTGTTGTTGCAGCATTTCGATATTATCAGCAAATACATCCAGATGAACCAATGTCACACCTGTCATTTCGTAGAGCAGTTGCAATGCTTCTTCTAAACACCAACAACTCACCATGCATACGATTAGGTGGTCCAACAGCTCCTATGCTTGCTGCAATACGATCTGATGGAATCAACCACATGCTGGAGTCATGCAGCCAACGAAGGTGTGTAATGTGCATGAAAAACACAGTCTGAAGTGTAATAAATGTATAAAATGCTTTCATAAAGCTTGTTCAATCCATTTTCACACAAAATAGTTTCAATTTCATTGTTTATACGGTTTCCGATTTAAAAAATTTGTCAAATAAAGTACTTGGAAGTTTATTGTAAAATTGTGTTTTTTGTTATTATGAATATGCAAACGTTCCCATTTTGGGAACATACATTTACCAAAAAAATAAACAATATTTTTAAAAATCAAAAATATTTCCTTCATGAGCTTCCATAGGACCACAAAATAGCAAAATTTGAAACAGTTTGAATCAGTAGATCTATGTTCAGCCATTATTAAGGTTAAATATTTTTCCTGTTTGTCTGTTTTTCGTGTGTTGTTCAAAAAATTCACTCCAACTATTCAAAGTAGGGTTCAGAATAAAACATTGAAAACAAACAAACAACAAGGGCCATTAAAAACCCAATGCATGGGTGTGAAACTACATACTTTTATCTTTATTTCTTTAAAATTTCACGATAATTGTGCAAGTAATTTGCAAGAGTAAGCAAAAGAACTTACCGACTTACCGAAATCTCCATTGGCTTCCATGTTAAAAGTTTCGGTTTAACGTTAACGTTCAGAATAAAACATCGACAACAAAAACAACAAGGGATATTAAAACACTTATGCATGGATGTGAAACTACATACTTTTGTCTTTATTTTTTTTCAAAAATTCACAAAAATTGGGCGAGTAATTTGCGAGAAAACGACAAATAAACTTACCGATGCAGCGATTTTTCCATAGAGTTCTATGTTAAAGTTTCGTCTGCTAACTACTTGGGTGGAGGGTGTCATCTTTTGGACTATTGCCACTAGTGGCGCTTATCGGACATAAGGTCCATTCATTGTTGAGAAGTATTTTAAATACATTGTATTTGTATTTTGAAATTACTTTTTATTTATAGTATTTTATTATTTTAATTACTACAAAATACTATTTAAAAAATTGTTTCTTCCAAAAGATTATTTTTTTTACTTTGACAAAATTAAATTGGCATGCCTTTGTTGAAAAACGAATGTTAAGCCTCGTTTTCACGATGATAGGTGTCAGGATAGTTGCTGTATTGTGAGCAACTATCACGAGAACTATCATAGTGAAAATCACGTGATAGTCAACTATCTCACTGTCGCGATAGCACTATCACACTATCTCGTTTGACTAGATAGTTGATAGTACTGTGACACTCGCGATAGTAATAGTTGTTGTGTGACCGCTTGTAGGGAAATATCCACTTTGTAGGGATATTTGGCTTCTGGAGGGAGAGGCAACACTGTTGTTGGCTCAATGATGTCTATGAAGTAGACGTCACACTGTCGTGGCAGCACTATCACGTTACTTCAAGACGTGTAGACTGTTGCTATCGTGAGAGTGAACTATCACAACTTTCATGGCAGCTACTCTCACAATAGTACTATCGCCGTGAAAACAAGGCTTTAGACATCCAAACAGTGACAAATGCGACCAAAAGTTATTAACTTATTACTCCTCAATACATAAAATGAAGTAAATATTTTAGTATATTGTAAATACTTTTTTGAAAGTAATTTGTATTTTAAATAAAAGTAAAACTTTGTATGTTGTATTTTAATTTAAATACACTGTCATGAAACTATTTTGTATTTTATTTAAAATACTTTTTAAAAATATTTTTCCTCAATACTGATCAAATTAGAATAAGCCTAAACTTCCTCATGGGCTTGTTCTAACTGTTTCGACCATTCTTCCCGACTACCTAACGCTAGTTCATAGCGTTAGGACAGACATCTCTGCCCAGCACTAAAATTTCTTTAGCCCCGGTCTTTTGTGAATGTTAGACCAAATATAAACCAATTAGAAATTGAAAAGGGTAGAGCATATGACATCAGACCAAGTAACAAACCAATTAGAAGTTGATGACGCTCATAAAAGGGCGGGGCTAAGGAAATTTTAGTGCTGGGCAGAACTGCCTCTGCGTTAAGGGTAGTACACACTGGGATGCTTTGTTGTGATACAATGTTGCGGGTCTGAATCGCATTAGTTGCAATTCAGACCTGCAACAATGTTGAAATGTTTCGAAGCTAAATCGCGTCAGCTCAGATTAATGTTTCGTGACTCCCATCAAAATGTTAAACATTTTTAAACATTGTTGCAAAACATTTCATAGTGTTGGACGCTTTTTGAAACGTGAAGAAGACTGAAAGAGCTCAGTTTACTGTTAATTATTAAAAACTAAGCGTTTAAAATACTGTTAAACTACTTGAGGACCTTCTGTGTAAATTCACTACTAAATTGTGTTTTGGGGATTTCTAACTCCTGCCCCATCTCCTAATTTCAGGGTGAACTGAATGTGTTCTCGGTTGAGAAAAGCTTGTGTGCCCAGTCCCCACCACCATTTCGTCTTTCTTGATCAATGACAGTGTAAGCACATATTGAAAGGACCTCATGATGACATGGTGAAAGCCACAAGGACGGAGAGAAACTGAGTTTAGGTGTGGACATGGAACAATGTTGCACGTCTGAATCACGTCAGTTGCGATTCTGCCCCGCAACAATGTATCGCAACAAAGTAACCAGGTGCATACTAGGCTTTAGGGAACACAGGCAGTTGGTAACAAACTCAAACAACCAACCTCAACAAACGTTTCTGGCTGCGCCCAACTGCTTCTTCTGCCACTCTTCAAGCCGAGGTGCGATATGACTATTGCATTGTAAAATATGAAAATGCCCCGTCTATCTGTGTTTCCTGGTCTTGAAGCACGTCGGAATTTATATAAATTTAAATTAATAAATGAACCGCTTTTTTTTCTCAAGGTCAACTATATGTTGCACACTCCCCATCCAAGAACCCCATGATATTAAATTGGAAAGGGGAAAAGGTTGAAATGTGTAGAGGGGAGAAAAACGTGGAGGGGGAAAAAGTGGGCGGGGGTGACTGAAGTTGAAATGAAAGGAGTAAAAAAGAAACAAACGACGCGCATGCGCACACCAGAGAAAATGAAAAACTCATTTTCTCTTTGAAATATAAAAAGGGGAAGGGATAATAGTAGCAAAATTAAACTATAGTTTATCATAGGCAATTGTGCCCAGCATTAGAATTTTTTTTGCTCAGCCCTTTTATGAACGTCATCAATTTCTAATTTGTTTGTTACTTGGTCTGACGTCATAAAAGGGCGGAGGAAAAGAAATTCTAATGCTGGGCACAATTGCCTGTGAATTTCGCTCCCGTTATTTATGACGGATTACCACACTAGTTCATTTATAAAAACTGTACAGCTTTTATAGACATTAATATTTCTATTTCTTTATATTGTTTTAGCCTTATCGAAGATCATTACATGAACTTTATGATCAGAAAATGTATTTCAGGGACGTACGAATTGCAGGGGATGCTTACAAAACAAAGGTGGGTTTCATTCGTCTATGTTATTAAGTGTTTTTTTTTTTAGTAGAGATGCCTCCAATAGTGAGTTTTACTATTCTGTTGATACAAAGGCAGTTCAAATTTAACCTGCATCTTATTTATTTCTGACTAATAGAGAATTTGAGTTAATTTTATAATGTGTACACTGTTTTTCTATATAATAACCCCTTTTTACAATGTGCTTGTCCCACCGTTCTGGCAGCTTTTGTATTTCCGCAGAATGAAATTCGTTTGATTAATGATGCAGCCAATTTTGCACCATATTGATTACTTCTTCATTCAATCCAAATCGCTTGCCTTCCAACACTGCCTGAGGGACCCAAAGAGACAAACGTCATTAGGGGCCAAGTGTGGACTGTACGGAGAGTAAGACAGTACTCCCCAGCCCAATGCAGCCAATGCCTCATGTGTGCTATATAAGGGCAAGTGTACTTCGAAAAATCTCCGCAAAGAGTGCTAGCATCTTTTTTCTATTGAGTCCATGGACCCCATGTTAAAAAAATGTTAATTTTTAAAATACACAGTTGCGGCAATATGTTTATTTTAATAATTTTTTTCATATTTAAAGTTGTCCAAAATTAGGCCTACTGTCCAGATGAAATACTAAGTTGTTCGGACGATATACTAAGTCGGGTCTGGATGAAAGCACTAACATTGTACTGTAAACTCTAAAACCCGAAACAGAATGCATATAGAATTGGTTGGAGGAACACTATACTTTTTTATATCGGTGATTAGGTGGTGTTACATTAAATTAAGCTTGTTGCAGGGGCCCAGTTGCTGGGGCTATGTTGTTCCGCACCCATGTTAGTAAAGTGTTCAGCCAATACCAGGGGTGTTTAAGCTCAATGGAGCTATGTGTTGACAGCACGTAGACTAATTTTCGTAGTATACCTAGCTACCGCTTGGTGGTGCTAGAATTATTCCGCTTCAGCATAATTCATTAATAAAAAAGAAAAGTTAGGACATGATTGGTAGGTTAGGTCCATGCCCTAGCAAAACTACACATTGAAATTCAAATTAAACAAAGCTATCGCCAACAACCGGCAGTTACACACAGTTCAGTAACGTCACTTATGTGCATATAAGGCGATATAACTGAGGAGTAGCTGCTACTATTTAGCTGCTATCTGATATAATTTCAAAAGGATTTCAGCATTATTCATTCATTTTCTAGTAATTTTGACTTTTGTTTGATGTGCAGCATTATGCATACTAAAGCTTACCATGTAGTACATCGGGAACGGAACATTCGTAAATCGAGCCTTACAAATGAAAATGCGTTTTGTCCGCACATTAAATCGGAATTGACTTTCGGAATTCATGTCAGTTGTAAAACAGCAACTAGAGAACAATAATGAAGAGAATTTACATGTTGAGCCAGCACATGTGCGCACTTTTGAAGTCTTTCAGAATCTAGTCAAACTTCCGTTTCTGGCAAACCGATTCGGTCTGTTATGTGCATGGGTGCCCGCAGAAATTTTTTCAGGGGGGCAAAAGTAAAAAATCATGTTTCAATAAACATAACTTGTTTATTATAATATTTTGACTGTAAAACTGCTACCTGTTATTCATGAAAGACGAACTGCAAACGTCTCGAAGACTGCTGGCCGAATCTTATTACAGTTTCGATAAACATAACCTACTTTGAAACAATATGTTTTCTATGAATACTAAGCATACAAAATCTAGTAAGTCGTTCACTACATATCATTGAACGCAGCCAAGTCTTTACTCATCTTAAAGTGCTGAAAGATCGTTCAACAGAACATGTAGTAGCAGGTAGAACAAGGCAGATTTCAATGGCTTGAGCCACTGCTGGAAAGAAGTCCTTGCAGTCTTCTAGAAGATCATGAAATGTTTTATCACAATATTTGGTAGACCACAACTTGTACCAACACTCTGCTTATGCACTTAAATTTTCGATGCCGTAGAACTGTTCCACCTCTTGGATATGTTTAGTGAAACTAGATCGAGCAATATTCTTCATGTTGATTGGGTATAACTCCAATAAGCTGAAAGCCACGTTGTTTTGGTCAGGAAAATGATGTTTCAATGATGAAATGACAGTCTAAATAGGGCGTGTAGACAGCGACTCGATAGAACTCTTCAGGCGTAGCTGTGGGATAGTTTGGTCTATGAGACTGGCGGGATGATAGACATGGGATAGTTATTTCAACGTCAAGTTTTGCAGCCACATCTGCAACTGATTCCATAATACCTTTGAAGAAATGTGTTGAATCTGATCTATGCATTTTCATGATTTTCAGAAGTTCATGTATGTGAACTTTAAGTTTGTGCATGTCCATAGAAACTGCTTGAAGGGAGTTAGCAACCGGCTCCAACATGGCACTATACTTCGAAATTACATGGAGTGTAACCAAGAACCATGAACAGAATAACTGATTAGCCTTTTGTCTAGTGTTAGTTAGCATTTGGGTCTGAAGACAAACGTTCTAGTGCATTCACAACTGGAATTAAATTTTCTGCAAATAGTCGAATGCTTTTATATTTCGTAGACCACCGAGTTTCACAAAAAGGGGTATGTTGGGGATCAAGCATCTCCTGAGAACACTCTCGAAAGAATTTTATAATTTCTTTGACCATTCCACTTGTGTTTCGGACTTGTGGAACTTCATTGAGATCATTTATTAACAGATTTAGTTTGTGGGTATTCGATATTGATTTTGAACATATTTGTTCACCCCTCCCTCTTTTCCTGCCATCACAGAACAACCATCATAACCTTGACCAACCATTTTAGTCATTTCTAATCCAGTATTTTGCAAAAAACCTACTATTTCGGATGCAATTGCCTTAGCATTAAGGTCATTAAGAGGAATGAAACCTAGAAATTCCTCACGTATAGTGGGTGTAATTTGAGTAGTATCGACAAATCTGATTCCTATGGAAAGTTGTTCGATACCAGAAATGTTGGCTGTTTCGTCTGCAATCACAGAACGCTTGAAAAGTGCCTGCTTCTTTAACAATTTCACTTTTTACTTGTTGGCCACAGATGTCTATGAGTTCATTCTGTGTACGATGGGATGTGTATTTAACATTTCCTGATGGTGAAGAAAGGTGTTGCTGCATCACTTCATCGCCAGCCTCAGCACGGAATTGAAGAAGATCAGAGAATACACCACTATTTGAAATTTTTTCTTGGAGTGGCAGGTCATGTGTAGCACAGAATATAAGTGTATTCACAATTGGAGTCAACTTCTTTCTATTAGCTTCTATTTGATTGTGCACAGCAGTGTTAATTTGTTCTGTGATGCTTGTAGACTTTTGTTCCATCATAACTATAAGTCTTGGCTCGCACAGTAGATTCCCTATGCCACTGACTTTTTATGTGGTCTTTACAGCTGTTGTGGAAATCCTTGTACCTGTTGAATGGTTTTGTTATATACCGGCCCTGAATTCCTCTGTGTACAGTTTGGCAGAAAAGAATGCACACTTTGAAAAGAGCTCCTTTCACTTCAGCAGAATACACAAGCCACTCATTATATTGTGATAACCATTGATGACAAAATACACGCCGCTGTGAACCTTCCTCAAGATCACCTTTAAAATCATAATTTGTGGAAGGAATTCATGGATCACGTAGGATTTGAAGTTTAAAGTCATTGTTTATGTCATTATGTGACTCGATGTATTTTCCAATATCTTTATTAGAAATTAGATTTTTTGTCTTTTTTTCAGTGTTTTCCACCTTTTCCTGTTCTTTATTTTCTTTTGTTGTCACCTTGGCTTCTTCTATACAACTTGGTGTCTTTTTAGAATGTTGATTGGTCCTCTGCTTCTTAAAAAAATTTCTAATATCCATATTGGACCATATATATGAAATAATCTTATTGACTTTGACTTATCTTACAAAAATAACCCTGATTTTCTTAGGATAGATGTTTATAGAATGTCAACAATAGACAAATGCATATGATACAGTCATGCTGACTGAGTCAGTGTTGTCAACCAACTTTGTGATAACATAAATAAGCAGCAGATGTAATCAATGGAGAACATTTTATTTATGTCGATACTGGGACTTTAAAAAGTTGCTAAATTATAATATTTAAACAATACAAAAGTTGCATTACTTTTGTTACTGAAAAATTAATAAAAATATCCAGATCTAGTAAACAAGTTGATAAATTAGCAACACTGGGTACCCAGTGTTGCTAATTTGGTATTTTTGCATAGTACCCAGTGTTGCTAATTGCACCCAATGCCAATGAGTTCAGAAACAGGGAAGAAAGACCATTTTACAATATTTCACTGGTTTCTCAATGCAAGTGAGATTGTGAATAGACAATTGTGAATAGGCATTTGTGAATAATGAAATGTGCTGAACAACATTCGTATTAAATTACTAAAACAAAAAAAAAAACGGAAAATCTAGGGGGCAAACACCCCCTTACCCCCCTGTGAGCGGGCATCGTTACGTGGCATTTCCGCTCTGATGTCTGTTATCAAAATATTCCGATTCATTCTATTCCGATGTAGTGTGCGGCAAACTTTACAGTTGCACATATCATTTAAGTTGCTAATGCTTTTCTTAAGAGGCTGCGCTACATCGCAAATTTATTTCGAATAATCTCCACAAGGAGCACTAGCATCGTTTTTCTATTGAGTCCATAGACCCGATGTTAATGAAAAACGTTAATTTTTAAAATACACAGTTGTGGTAATATGTTTATTTTTCATATTTAAAATTGTCCAATTTTGATGGTTCAAAGTGCAATGTGCGTCTTAAATATATGCTGATCTAGTGATAGAATGACAAAAAATTGGTGTTTTTCTGTTTATAAAAAGTATTTCAAAATCGCGAATTTCTAACTTTTATGTTAAACTCCATTGAGTATGTGCTCGTAAGCAAAAAACAATACATTAAAGTGCTCGTAAAAATACGTTTTATGAGCATTTTGATGGATGTTTTTTGCTTAGGAGCGCGTGCTCAATGGAGTTTTTAAAAATAGAAAAACACCAAATTTTTGTCATTTTATCAATAGATCAGCATATATTTAAGGTACACATTGCACTTTGAACCATCAAAATTGGATAACTTTAAACATAAAAAATAAACATATTGCCGCGACTGTGTATTTTAAAAAATTACCGTTTTTTTCTTTAACATCGGGTCCTTTGGGTTCAATATAAACACGATGCTACCGCGCTTTGTGGATATGTGCAGTTTTTAAACATTTTTTTTTATTTGCAGGGTTTGGATGGCATTCCTGACAACTGAAAACAGGACTGTAATATGTATTTTGAATTGATGGAAGATATTGTCAATGTCATCTCACTGAATCTTAAAATAAAAATTAATTGTGTTCAATGTAATAGTATATACAGTATTTTTATTGGCACTAAAGTGACTAAACTAGATGTTTTAAAGTAGCTATAGCATTGAAACAGTTTTGGTTCTTGTAATTTTTATCCTGGCTTAAGTATAATATATAAACTGTTGACAAAATATTGATTTAGTATTTCAATTTAAAATAATAATAAAGTTAATTTTTATTTGGTTCACCTAAACACATTTAATTTGAATTCATTTAACTCATGTGTATACAGAGTATTAGAGAAAAAATACAATTTTATGTTAACAATTTTGTTGGTATATAATTTTAAGTTTTTTGGCTTAATAGTGTTTTATTTGCAAACGACAACACCACATTCATTTTATGAAAGAATATCAATTCCGAAAAATCGCATTATAAAATTCAAATAAAACAAACAAATTTTAAACTTATTACAACTCATTAACATGGTGACACTATATATGTGGTAGTGAACGGTGCAGCACAGTGAGCGGTGCTGTCGCGGCAGCATAATGGAAGGGGAAGGGGAGATACTTTTCTCTTTGAAAAGGAATGTGTCAAAAGAAAATGAAAAGGGGGAAATATTTTTTTTTAGAATCTTTTACAAACTAAGCTAACCTAACCTTTTCATTTTATTTAGACACATTTCTTTTGAATTTGAATTTGAAAAATTACTCTGCAAGCAGCCATAAAGACCTATGGCAGAGGGACAAGAGTCCAAGTGCAGCATAGAAAATGCATTGTCAAAACCAGAAAATATAAAATATAAACCGAACAACAATTTCAATATTTTTTAATGCTGCAAATATATGCATTGTCAAAACAACATTGTCAAACAAAATTATGACTCCCATAAAATACGTTTTTCCTGCACAAAATCCCCAGCAAGCGAGTTCCATTGTTGAATCGCCCTAGGGACAAATGACCAGTAATAAGAATCTGTTTGTGCAAAAATCTCTCCAACTTTGTTAGAGTGGTCACCCCTACCCAAATATAATGCCCTGCAAAGTTTACTTGAAGTAGGTTTAGGGCAAGAGCCTTCTAGCATTCGATTAAAGATATTAAGACTAAAATCTGAACGTCTTGCAAGTAAACTATCCCAACCAAGCTCTGAAAGCATTTTAGTTACACTGTCGGCATATCCATATTTACCACAAACAAACCTAGCAGCCCTGCGTTGGACCATTTCTATAGAGTGAGCTAAGTCTTCAGTGTGGGGATTCCACACGGAGCTGCAGTATTCTAGATGGGGACGTACTAATGATTGATATGCTATACATTTTACCTCCCTGGGACACCTTAGAACGCGTTGACTAAACCTAAGCATCTGCATAGACTTGGAAATAATCTGTTCGACATGCAGCTTCCAAGAAAGTTTAGCTGTAATCGTTAACCCCAAATATTTATAAGAATCTACCTTATTAAGTGGAATGGCCCCTATTCTATATGGAAATATTATTGGATTCCTTCCCTTAGCTACCCTCATTACACAACATTTTCCGTTATTAAGTTAAAGTTGCCATTTAGAACACCATGCCTCTATTGCTTTCAAGTCACTATCAATAATATGGCAATCATTGTCAGAGGTAACCTCACAATAAATTATTGTATCATCTGCAAATAGCCGGCAATTGCTGCTAACTTGACTGCTGAGGTCATTGATATATAAAAGAAACAGAAGCGGACCCAACACACTACCCTGAGGAACCCCTGATGTAACCCCTATCCAGTCAGATTCAGACCCACCTGCAACAACCCTTTGTTTCCTATCACTCAAAAAAGAATGCACCCATTTATACACCTGTTCACCCAATCCATAACCACTAATTTTTGTCATTAGTTTTGAGAGAGAAAAGTATCTCCCCTTCCATTTGTTTCATGCATGGAGGATCAGAGGCAGATACCGCCATTGTTTGGAAAAGGGGAGAGACTTGCAGCACTAGTCATCGTGATGCACCGCTGCACCGCTCACTGTGCAGCACCATTCACTACCACATATACATTATAGTTCATTATATTAGTAGTACCATACACCTATCCGGGCACAGAAGTGACGTCATGAGGGGGCGTGTCCTGTCATGACATCACTTCCGTTCCCGGATAGGTGTATGAAGGTTTCGTGAATTATTTAGGTCACCCCCACCCCACCCCTTCCCAAATTAACAACATGGTGTTAAAAGATGTTGGCAAATTTTCTAGGTTTTCCCCACCCCCACCCCTTCCAAATTAACAACATGGTAGTGAAAGGGGTTTTCAAATTTTCTAGATTTCTCCCACCCCTAAAAACAAATTGGGCTTTTTTGGTGTAATTTTTAGGTCGAAAAAAAACAAAAACAAAATGGCGGCAAACGAGAGCGTAAATTGTTAAAAGGGGGTGGTGTGAGGTGGAATTAAATTGGTTTTTGGTGGGGCGAATTATGTGTGGCCCGTGAGCCACTAAATGTGGTCCCATGCTGTTATGGTGGCGATTGGGGCCCCAAAATGTTTTTAATGCAAAATGGTCATGAAAATGTTACTCAAGAGCCACAAAATGTGGCCCTCAAGTCACATTTTAAAATTAATAAATTAATAATTTTTAATAAATTTTATTATTTCGTACTCTTGTTTGTGTGTGTGTGTGTGTGTGTGTGTGTGTGTGTGTGTGTGTGTGCGCTTGCATGCATGTTTGTGGCCCATGAGTCGCAAAATGTGGCCCGCGAGCTACAAATTGTGATAAATTCGAAATTTTTAATCGTATTGTCTTATCAGCAAAACGTGATACATACAAAATTGTCAAGAAAATTGACAATTACCATGATGCTTGCTGGAGTCGGTTGTACTGGTTCTTATCTGTGACGGTAGAGACTCATCGTTTTTCTAAGTCCGTGTTGCACCATTAGTAGAATTGCATGATGTTGCCTCTTGTATGTGTGGGGGAGGGGGTAAAACAAGTTTGAACAAGTTTGAGGTGAGGGAAATTAACTTTAATTAAAATTAGGTCAAACAGGTGTGGGACAGGAAATTGAATTGACACATGTATGGGGGAAGGGGTAAAACAAGTTTGAACAAGTTTGAGGTTAGGGAAATTAACACAGACTTATAGGTATTAGTCACTAGTCATTAGTGATTACTCATTATATTTATTCATGAATACAATTTACCCAAATCTGAAATTTTAGACACTAGTGTTAAGTAAATACACTATATGATACATGAAAACAGGTTAAAATATAATATATATATATATATATATATATATATATATATATATATATATATATATATTATTGTATATAAAATCAACTTTATAACAAAAACGTCACGTGCTAGAGAAATACTGGTTACATATGTGGAATCAGTGTCAAAAAGGCAATTTAGGTGACCTCTTCAGGTCCTTGATGAAAAACCACTGTTGACCAGTGTTATCTATTCTGGAAACCAATGCCATTTTAAACATGTATGGTCCCACAAATGTTACTATTCCTGTGCCAATGATGCCACTGAATCTGTCAAGATATTTGTTATATATTATTTGTTCATAAATTCTCCTCAAAACCGGAATGCATCACTGCAAAGTGTGGTTAGCATGTTTCCAGATTTTAATTTGAAATATTTTCTTCCCTTAAGTTGAAATATAATCAAATGATAATGTCTGTAGTCAAAACTATGGACTGAAATAACAGGGGAAGACATGCTTGCATTATCACCGCAACCACCTAGTCCTAAAAGGGCATGTCTGAACACACTTTCAAATGAACCAACCGATGAAGAATTGAAGAACTTCATTTAAAGATTGGTATTGTTTTAATGTTTTATCACTTGTGCTATATACTAAAATAAATTATCTTCATAATAGATCGGAGATATGACTAGCAACAAAAACAAACATGACTGCCGAACTTGATGCTGAAATCCAAGCACTATTTCATCCATGTGTAATTACATTTTTGCAAAAAAAAGTATTACCCTAAATAATTTAATAAGAACACATGATCATTTTTTAGATTGAACAAGGGGGTGGACAAACTATCAACTTTGAAAATCCACAGCCAGGCCCCTCTTCAATGCCTTCAACTACTCGTTAATGACAACATAACCCTGCTACACTACAGCAACCTGAACCCTTTAACCCCAACAATTACTTCAACATCTCCAATACAAACACACTTGTTAGTCGTTGATTTAATACAACAGTTTTGGCATCCAAAATTTTTTTTCAAAATTTAAATGATATTCCTATGCATGAAATTTTATTTTGCACTGTGGAAATTGTTGATGCTATTATTCTAGCAGCAACAAGTACTGCCAGTCCAAATGATTATGTTTGTTTTTTATAGATTCACATTGCTTAAAAAAGCTGTCAATTTACCTTTTATAAAACTGAATGAATTGACAGCCTGTTATAATATTACAAATTACTGATGTACACTTACACTTTGTGTTTATACTATAAATAAAAGATTATTTTCACAAAATGTTTTATGATTTGATTTTTAAAAAAACTAGTGTTTGTAAAGGTCCCTGTTATTCTTCGAAATTTGCTAGCACTTTAAGTACAATTTATTCCACATTTTCTAATTTATTCCCATTTCTCTTCTCATTTCTAATATTAAATATTTTCTAATTCTATTTTCAAACTAATTCTAAGTTCAATTTATTCCAGTTTTACTAAGTTTATTTGTTTCTAAATTCTTTTTATTGCTGAACATCAGTATAAATAATCTACCAAAGTATGTGCCCACATTGCTTTTCACAGCAGCTGTAGCTAGTGCAGCAGATTTGGGGTGAATATTTTGTTAAATGGAAACTGAATGAACTACTAAAAATAGTGATTGATCATTTTTGTTAACCAAGTTAACCAGAAATCACAAAAAGTTTGTAAACTGAAATTTTTTATTACAATAAGATACATTTAAATTAAAATACATTGTCATTTATTTTTTTCTTTTTGGAATAAAAGGTTCCCATTGTAGTTTTCGAATAACAAGTCATTTGTAACTTCTTTTTGTCCACATTTTGAAAAATTATTGCTAAATTTGCTTTTTATTATTTTTTTCTAGTCATAATTAATAATTTCCAAAGAAAAGTTTCATTAATGAGAACCACTAACTAGTTATTTCATTTCTAACTTTCACTTTTTGTTTTTTTTAAATTCTTTCAGTTATAATCTGGTTCATTCTCTCCCTCTATTTCAATCCCTCTTTTTTCCGCCAAAAAAACTTTCCGACAATTTCTAATTTTCTATTTTCACTCATTTAATAGATAATTATTAAAATATAAGATATATTATAATGAAATGGGTGGAGTTTTGTGATTTTTCTGTTAAATTAACCCAAACCATTTGCATCGATCCAAATTTGATCACACCTTTCATACCTCACCCTCCCCCCCCCCCGAGCCCCAAGGGGAGGGGGTAAAACAAGTTTGAACAAGTTTGGGGTGAGGGAAATTAACTTTAATTAAATGTAGGTCAAACAGGTGTGGCACAGAAAATTGAATTGACACAAGTATGTTTTGGAAGTACTGTCTTTCAATTATTTCTAAGTTCTATGCTTGTAAATCTAAGTTCTATAGTCTCCCACTATCGCATTCACAAATTTCAAAGTATAATTTATTTTGTAAGTAGCTTCTATAATTAATGTCTTAAGTTTTCTTTTAAGTTTTTCAAATACATTATATTTTCTAACTTTTTTGTGATGCTTTGTCTCAATTCTTAAATTTCCCAATCGCAGTTTCAAACACTCTTGAATTTGTACAAGTTCATGTTTTATATGTAAACATTTTAGACAATTAAACAATAAATGGGCATTTACTATTTTTAGCCAAAAGGCTACAATAATAAATTTTTAATTCTACTATTTTCTATGTATTTTTCATTAGCATGTTTTGAAAGTACTCTCTTTCACTTATTTCTAAGTTCTATGCTTGTAAATCTAAGTTCTATAGTCTTCCATTATTACATTCATAAATTTCAAAGTTTAATTTATTTTCTAAGTCCAGCTTCTGTAATTAATGTCTTAAGTTTTCTTTTAAGTTTTTCAAATTGAAGTTAGGGGTCAAAAGTTTGAGCAGGTTTGTGGTAATGGAAAATAATTTTAATTAAATGTAGGTCAAACAGGTGTATACAGGAAATTGAATTGGAACATCTAGGGGAGGGGTAAAACAAGTTTGAACAAGTTTGGTGTATTGGAAATTAATTTTAATTAAATGTAGGTCAAACAGGTGTGGACAGGAAATTGAATTGGCACATGTAGGGGGAAGGTTTAAAACAAGTTTGAATAAGTTTGGGGTAATGCAAATTAATTTTAATTAAATGTAGGTCAAACAGGTGTGGTCAGGAAATTGAATTGACACATGTAGGGGAAGGGGTAAAACAAGTTTGAACAAGTTTAGGGTGATGGAAATTATTTTTAATTAAATGTAGGTCAAACAGGTGTGGACAGGAAATTGAATTGACACATGTAGGGAAGGGGTTTTTCAGAGAGGCAACATCATGCAATTCTACTAATTGTGCACCACGGACTTAGAAAAAAACGATGAGTCTCTACTGTCACAGATAACCAGTACAACCAACTCCAGCAAGCATCTTGGTAATTGTCAATTTCCTTGACAATTTTGTATGTGTCGTGTTTTGCTGATAAGACAATATGATTAAAATTTCGAATTTATCACAATTTTTGGCTCGTGGGCCATATTTTGTGGCTCGTGGGCCACAAACATGCATGCATGCACACACAAACAAGTGTACAAAATAATAAAATGTATTAGAAATTATTATTTATTATTAATTTTAAATGTGACTTGAAGGCCACATTTTGTGGCTCTCGAGTCACATTTTCATGACCATTATTTTGCATTAAAAAACATTTTGGGGCCCCAATCGCCACCATAACAGCATGGGGCCACATTTAGTGGCTTGCAGGCCATACATAATTCGCCCCACCAAAAACCAATTTAATTCCACCTCACACCACCCCTTTTAACAATTTACGCTCTCGTTTGCTGCCATTTTCTTTTTGTTTTTTGACCTAAAAAATTACACCAAAAAACCCATTTTGTTTTTAGGGGTGGGAGAAATCTAGAAAATTTGCCAACCCCTTTTGCCACCATGTTGTTAATTTGGGAAGGGGTGGGGTTGGGGTGACCTAAATAATTCACGAAACCTTCATACACCTATCCGGGAACGGAAGTGATGTCATGACAGGACACGCCCCCTCATGACGTAACTTCCGTGCCCGGATAGGTGTATGGCACTAGACCTGTGCGCCGTAGCATATTGATCGGTGGCGGCGGGCGAGGGTAAATACGAGCAGCGGCGGCGGCAACTACCGGCGTCTGGAATTGAACATATCGAACAAATATATCTATTTATCGATATATTGTATGTGGTAATTATCGATATAAATTGAAATCGATAAATATCGAATATGGTATCATTTCATTGCTACGGCAGTTTTTGAAACAAAACCAACCAAAACAAATTTGAATTCGGCGGCCGCCAGTCATACACCGGCGGCGAGTGGCGGCGGGTTTTTTTAAAAAAGTACAAGCGGCGAGTGGCGGCGTTTTTTGCTTCAAAAAGACCGGCACCGGCGGTTTCTCCCGGCGGCGCACAGGTCTATATGGCACTACTCATATTTATCCCCTTCCAAATATTTTTTTAAATGTGCTCATTCCTCTTTCTCAAATACTCAAATAATTATTGAAACCTTTCAATCTTTTTTAAGTGAACAAAAACAATTTTAATGTTTTAATTGTTTTCCAATGAGATTATTGGGTTTGTGTTATCTGTTTAGCAGGCCGATAATATAAATTTCTTAACTATTCAAAATAAAAGTATAGTTTTAACATTATGAGCTTGTATTAGTAAAGAAACAACTAATTGTTTTTCACCTTATGAATTATAATGTTTTAATTAACATTTAAATTTACATAACAATATATTCATTGAATTTCCATATTGGTCAGAATTTTTACAATATTATTAATCACATTTAATTGTTTTAGTTTTAATTATTAGTTACGAATATTCATAGGAAGAGTTTCAAATACAGGAAAATTGAAGAAAAAACATTTAAACAAGTGCCACTGATTGACAATTTTTAAAATGTTTTTTCACTGTATAGATTTGTAGAGCAAACTCTATAAGTAGACATACTATGAAGGAGAAACATGCCCATTAGACATTGCACATTGTAACACACCGAGAATCTAATTCTGGGCAGTCTTGCTGAATGGGAAACCTCAACCTACGCTCATTCGATTTGTGTCTAAATGGAGACGGAGAGAATGTAAAACGAACTTTAATAGACATATAATAATGAACGTAGATAAAGACACTTTTATGTACAAAAAGAACCTCAAAAGGCTTGACCGTTGTTTCTTTCCCGGAACATCAAAATGACGATGCGTCCAGATTGATAATCAGCTGAGAAAGAACAGCTGGTGTTTGAATTTGCCTCTCAATTTGATAGCGACGATCGTCTATGCCCCTTTTGTGATGTACCGATCGCTTGATTGGCCAATTCACCTACCATTCGTGACAGATCACCCGTCATCAATCTGACCTCGTGAGACAGCTCTCAATTCGAAGGGGAAAGAGAGAAAAGAAGGGAAATCGATACGATTTTCGATCTCTTCATAAAAATTGTACGGCTTTAATATATATACATATATATATATGAATATATGAATATATATGAATAAAACACCCAAAACGTGGGGTGTCACAACATGTTGAATAATTAATAATTATATATATATTATGCCAAGTCTGTCTGTCACTGTATTTGTAACACTGTACAAACAAGGACAAAAACGTGTAAGCACATAGTAATTTATATAAATTTAAATGAACCACTTTTTTTCTCAAGGTCAACATTATGTTGCTCTCTCCCTGTCCAAGAACCTCATGATATTAAATTGGAGAGGGGGAAAAAGTTGGAAAGGGTAGGGGAGAGAGAGAGAAATGTGGAATGGAAAAAAGGGGAGGGGGAAACTGAATTGGAAATGAAAGGAGTAAAAAAGTGACAAGCGACATACATGCACACACCAGAGAAAATGAAAAGCTCATTTTCTCTTTCAAATATAAAAAGGGGAGGAGATAATAGTAGCAAAATTAAACTAGAATTTATCACGGGCAATTGTGCCCAGCATTAGAATTTTTTTTGCTCTGCCCTTTTATGAATGTCATCAATTTCTATTTGGTTTGTTACTTGGTTTGATGTCACATGCTCCACCCTTTTCAATTTCTAATTGGATTGTTACTTGGTCAGATGTCATAAAAGGGCGGAGGAAAAGAAATTCTAATGCTGGGCACAATTGCTTGTGAATGTTGCTCCCGTCATTTACATGTATGACGGGTTACCCCACTAGTTAAAAAATAAAAAATGAACAAACTTTTTTTTTAAAAAAAAACTTTAAAAACTTTTTTTAAAAGATCAATTTTGAAAAATGACAACACAAATATTTATTAATTAATAACTCAATTATCATACTGCAACACTACATTATAGACCAATATAACATAAAGTCAATTTAATGTCCTCACTAGTCTCTTGTATACTTCTCGGACTTGCGTCCAAAAATTTACACTTGAAAATAGTGCGAATATACTCACGAACACGATGTTGCAGGTTTGCACCTGTTGAAGAATTGAAGTATCCAAATTGGTGAAGAGCTGCAACTAGATGATGAAATTGCACAGTCGCAAAATAATTAAGTTTAGAATTAATTAAAAACACCACTGTAGTTTTATTCCAATTATAAAAATAAGCTAAATTAACTTGGATTATAACACAACACTTAGAAATAATGTTTTAAAATAACCTATTCCCAACCTATCCCGAACCTATTCCCAATTTTGGCTAGGTTCTTCTAGCCAAAATTGGGAATAGGTTCGTTCTTTAAGAATTAGATCCAGAAATTAGAAAAACAACTCTTTATACACCCTGAGAATCCAGAAGTTGGATTCTCAGGACACAAATTTCTGATTGGTTAAATAAAAGTTTGGGCCCAAACAGACCAATCAATGGATTGGTCTCTTTGGCCAAACTGATGACTCATGGCCCTCTTATCACATATAGGTGATAAGAGACAAAAACATAAACAATTTAATTAAAATTACATAAAATCCACTCATGTGGAAGTGGACGTGAGGCGAAAACGATAAGGTCGAGAACAAAAATAGAATCTGGGTCAATCGGTACCTTATGTACCGAGTGGCCCAGAAGCTACAAACAAAATACATTGTGTAAACAAAAAGGTTGGAACCCCAAAATAAACGGCGCTAAATAAAATTAGAAAGCGGCGGGCCCAAAACCTTTCTCCCCGACTAAGCGGGAAGTACACCTACTTCTCAAGAAAATTAAAAACTTAAAATTCAAAATTTTAAACCCCCCACAAGATCTAAATTAATTAAGACTCCCGAGTATCACAGATATCAAAAACCTTTTTCACAAAAATATAAAAATCAAAAATATATAAAACGCTTTAAAAATAATATTTGATTATCACAGGTTTCGATAAAAATAAAATAATTTCAAGAAAATAAACAAATTAGATTCAAAGACTAGAAATTTGACTAATCGCGCCGACTGGTCCGGTGACCATTCTGCTTTATTAAATGACTTCTTATGGCTCCAGAGCTAGATGACCTCGTTGAACTCGTCGGCCATATTCCACTTCGGTGGACGACGTGTACTGCTGCTCCAGGGTCTCTAGAGGGACGACAGTCAACCTCTCGATGGTGACAAGCATGGATGCTTCCACTAAAGCCAACATCCTGGTGGCAGAGTAGCGTCTTTCGTTGGCCCTTGGCGAATAGTGATGGAATCTTTGGTCCTGGGTCCTGTTGGGGATCAGGGTTGCCAGCATTGCCTCGGCGATCAATTCCACGGTCCTGTTGCGGGATCCCTTCCGTGGTCCAGGGTGTTGTGATGACCCAGTTTTGCTCTTTTGGGAGCAAAACTAAACTGGTGTTGTCTCTGCTAGGCGCCTGTAGTAGGCTGCCCGGCAGACGACAGAAAGGCCAGCAAGGGTCACTGCCAACCCCCAGTGGAGCAGCCTGGGGGTATATAATGGTTGGTGCCATTTACACCTTTTTCATCTCTTTGTGTTTTTTGTGTTTGGATGTTATGTTCTTACCTGCTGGTTGGATTAACCAGCAGAGATTGCATTCATTAATAGTAAGTGCTTAATTTATTTGATGAATAAATTATCTATTTTATTTTACTATCACACTGTTGTCCGTGTATAATTTCTGGAGAAGTAACCACGGGGAGGTGAGGGTTTCCGGTGGGAGATACGGCGGAACATCACCATCCTGCAACCATCATTTTTGGCCGGTACTTCAAGACAGTGCTACGGTGAGATCCACCGGGGATTCACCATGTATTCTCCGTCCTGTTCATCAGCCTTTAGACCGTCGACTTGACGGGAGGAATTCCTGACCGGTGCTACCCATGGACACGGGCAGACAAGAGGAGGGCTAGCCAGTGCTGGGAACCCATCCCAAGGGAGTTCAGCAGCAGGTGAGATGGGGCAGTTTCACCTGGGTGTTGTGGCGACCAGACGGGTCATTACAATTGGTGGAGGTGCCAGGTAGCGCTACCACTAGCCTCTCGTGCCGTCGGTAGACCGGAGTTGTGAGTACACCTGTAGGGCATGGCCATTTGTCCACGGAACTATGGTGGAAAACAGCTTAGGCCGTAGTAGTCCGTTAAAGGACCGTGGGACATGGATGGGTTGTCCGTGATACCGCGGTGGTTACCGGGGAAAGGCCTAGGTTATCCACTAATAGAACGGTGGGCATGGTGGTTGACCGTGCAGGACCATTGCAACGCGGATAACGGTGATTTTTACCGTTAGTATACTGGTAGCACAGTGGTTTACTGTGCTCGACCGGTAGAACACAGTAAAAAGGTATTTTTACCGGAAGTAGACAATGGATTGTAAACTTTTGTCCATCGATCGCCGAGCAAAAACGGTAAAGGAGGCCCCAACCATAATTCTGACTGTGGGACACGGACTTTTGTCCTTGAAACCATGGTTGTTAACGGTTCTACCGTTGTTTGACAGTGTTTCACGAACTTTTGTCTGTGAATTCACTGGATTTCATCGATTGAGTCTCCATTGCAATTGGTGGCCATTTCTGCTCATGTTCGCATGGTGGAAAGCAGCCAAGACCCTGTTCCTCCAATGACTGGTCGTGAAAGTGGTGCAATGGAGGGACTGGAGTTGCATTCCCGCACCATCGGCCGTGGTATTCGGCCGGAAGGGAAGCAACCGGTTGAGGTTGCTGTCGACGGGAATGGACACAGTTGTTCCGGGGAGGAAGGTGCCGTAGGGGGTGTCTCTAAGGACTGATCTCCATACGGAGACTTTGTGATGGTGCAATCACACCGTGGTGGCATTGTCTCTGACTTAGCACCATTAGATGGAGCACCTTTGGACAGTGTAAAGGGGTTGCAAGGACCCCAGCTGGGACAGGCAAAAGATGGATGAGAGGACATGACGCCTTTTCTCCGGCAGTTTGAAAGCAAAGCTCGGGCTCAGTGTTGGTAGGATGAGGCCAGGTGCAGTTATTTACCGTACCTGCTGGATGGTTCGGCTGAGGAATACTATGCCAGTTTGGTGGAGTTCAAGCTGGACTTGACCTGGCCGGACATGAACATGGCCATGTTTCAGCACATCGGAACCAAGAATCAGGCTCAGACCTGTTTTGACCATTTCGAAGCAATGATGCAGGGGCCTATGGTATCACTCCAGGCATTCTACTGGCGCTTTATTGAGCTGGTGGAACAGGTTTTTCCTCGTGAGGAGTTTTGTCGACTCCTCCGGTTCAAGAAGAAACTACAGCTGGGGATCTGGGGATCACAAGCCGAGACGGTAAAGGACTTTACCACTGAGGCAATGTTGGTCGAGGCCGACATGCTGACGGTGGGAGTTACCTGCCCCAAACCTTGTTGGTACCGGAGACCGAGACTACGGTCAAGGCCTCTGGTGCTGTGGCACAGCCCAAGGGCTCTGCTATGTCTTCTTCAAACCCTTTGGGTGCGAAGGCGGTGGCACCGTCCAAATCAGATGGAGCTACTGCCAAGACCGGAGGGAAGAAGAGTAAAAAGACGAATCGACAGAGCTAGGGTGGAAATAAGTCCACGGCAGCCCCGTCTGGGTCCGGCCAAACGGCTGGTGGTAAAGGTCCTACTCGTAGGCAACCAGGTCCATGCTTTTGGTGTAACCAAATGGGTCACCTTAAGAAGGACTGTCTGAAGGACAGGTTGCCCGAGTATCACCGAGCGAAAGCCAGGTGATGCAGTACAAGCAGGTTTCTAGCACCTGTGGTACTGCAGGGCCGTGAGTATTTGTCCACCTGTGATCGATGGACAGATGTTCTATTTGTGGCCAGGGACGATGGTGCACCCTTGTCAAACTGGCACCGGTCGCTACAGAACTGAGCTGCAGTTGATCAGGTACGCTTAATAACTCAGGTGTCCGGCAAAGTGAGAAAGGGACGTACCTATGGGTGGTGTCCAAGTATGTGGGAATCCTGCTGGAAGCAGGGGTGCCTCTGGCGAGGTCTGCAGACCTGGAAATTACCCGCTGGGTGTTTCCGAAGCCATGCCCCACTTTGGAAGCTGCGCTTGATCAGCTGGAGAGCTGGGTGGCACCTTTCTTCCCTATTTGTAGGGGAGAAGGTCCGAAAAGTACGGGCATTGCGAGGCCTGTTGCCCAGGCCTGGTATGTCTCCTAGTTTGGAGACTGGTACCAGACCCCCGAGCATCTGGTACAACCGTCCTTTGCCGACGGGAAGATGGATGAGGCTTGGAAAAGTAATGTCGGGCAATGACGGTTGCCCATACCTTAATTGCTGAGCCATGCTTATTTGCGATGGGCACCATGTGTTCTAGTGTCGATGAACGCTCTGCTGGTTGAGTCGATCGTCGACACCGGGGATAAGGTATCGGTAATGAGCATGTTGGTGGCACAGGAGATGGGGTTACCAGTGCAGGAGGTTAGCCTCCCCTCATGCCTTTGTGGCATGGGCGGGTACTCCATCGTGATAGAAGCTGTCATGTACGTGGACATGTCAATCCATTGGAGGTCCATCAGAACCCAGCTTCTCATTGAAGGAGAAGGAGAAGCCATGGTGGACATCGTGAGCCGGAAGATTTACTTCTGGGAAGACATCTGGACCGCACATCCAGATGCTCTTCATGCCGCACTGGCCGATCAGGCTTTGCAGCGTACTTCGCAAGAAGTACACTTTCCAAACTTGTTGTTGGAGGTGTTGGCGAAGCTTCATGATTCTGTGGAGCCTCTGCTACTCCTCCTTTCGGGATTCCGGATGGCATTCCTGCAGAACCTGAAAAGGTGGATGGGTGGGTCGACATTGTGTTGCCTGCATTCACTGAGACCTGTTCTCCAATTAGGAGTGGGGACGTTTGTTCCCTGTAACTGTTGGAGAACGTATGGCTATCAGTTCATAAACACTACGGCGGCCATGACAGTAAAAGGCAAAAGGCTCTTAATTGCCTATGGGCTGCTCATAGCAAACTCATACAGTGCGTTTCATATATATAGACGCACCCCAAAAATTGGTTATATCTAGAGTTAAACTTGATGAATTCTCCTGAAATTTTCACCATAAACAGTTCATCTTTTATTACAAACTTTCTGCTAGGCAGAAATTTTTTTCTTAAAAAGGTAAAAATTATAAAAATTAAAAACTGGAAAATGACCGTTTCATAATTATAGACGCACTAATGAACTTTTCACTATTATTAATTATTGTGACACAATAACATTCGGAACACAACTGTAACATTAAAATTTATAAGGTATATGACTGTCCTGTTGTTTTATACCTTAAAACATTGTTTTCTACATACTTTAAACTAGATTTATAAACACATTTGCAGAAATTCTGCCCTGAAGCAGCTAAAATGGCACTTTTCAGCTTTGATATTGTAGCATAATCATGGAAATCAGCTTAATAATCACGTACAATGATGTCCCAAAAGTTTTCTACAAGATTTAAGTTTGGGGACACGCCGGCCATTCGAGAGTGGTGATATGTATATTCTTATTTTTTTTCAGAAAAGGAACTGCACATTTAATGTATTTGTTCATTATTTATGTAACCTACTCATAAAATTATACTGAATACAATGCAATAAAATTTAATTATTTATTTCACACAATTAAATACCAAAATACACATATTTAACATGAATAATAAAATACGTACGTAAACGTGATTTCTTCAATGGCCTTTGAAAATAATTAATTTGGTTAGCTGTTAGTTAGCTGTTGCTGTTACAGTCATTTGCTTTTTCACTGTTGGCAGGTAGTACCCCACCTACCCTCGATTACCCTCACCTGCCCAAAAATATCGCGACCTGCCCAGAAATAATGAAATTCTGCCCATTCTGCCCTATACAAAAAATTTCAAAATTTTTTTAAAATTCCGGAAATGTTTTTTTTCGGGCAGGTAATGGTTAAGTTTAGTAGGTAGTACCCCCACCTACCCTCGATTACCCTGACCTGCACAATAATATCGTGACCTGCCCAGAAATAACGAAGTTCTGCCCATTCTGCCCTATACAAAAAATTTCAATTTTTTTTTTAAATTCCAGAAATGTTTCTTTCGGGCAGGTAATGGTTAAGTTTAGTAGGTAGTACCCCCATCTACCCTCGATTACCCTCACCTGCACAATAATATAGCGACCTGCCCAGAAATAACGAAATTCTGCCCATTCTGCCCTATACAAAAAATTTCAAAATTTTTTTAAAATTCCGGAAATGTTTTTTTTCGGGCAGGTAATGGTTAAGTTTAGTAGGTAGTACCCCCACCTACCCTCGATTACCCTCACCTGCACAATAATATCGCGACCTGCCCAGAAATAACGAAATTCTGCCCATTCTGCCCTATACAAAAAATTTCAAAAATTTTTTAAAATTCTGGAAATGTTTTTTTCGGGCAGGTAATGGTTAAGTTTAGTAGGGAGTAGCCTAACCTACCCTCGATTACCCTGACCTGCCCAAAAATATTGCGACCTGCCCAGAAATAACGAAGTTCTGCCCATTCTGCCCTATACAAAAAATTTCAAAATTTTTTTAAAATTCCGGAAATTTTTTTTTTCGGGCAGGTAATGGTTAAGTTTAGTAAGTAGTACCCCCACCTACCCTCGAATACCCTCATCTGCATAAAAATATCGCGACCTGCCCAGAAATGACGAAATTCTGCCTTTTCTGCCCGGCTGCCCTAATGTATTTGACTGCTGATCACTGTCCTTTCTGCCTATAACTGTCATGGCGGTGTGTAGCTGCAGTAGCCTCAGTTTGGGGGCGCTGATGTCTATGAAATTGCCAATCTATTCCTTATAGATCGTTGGTACCTACGATCAATTTCCTATGTAAAACCATAGCCACCTATAAGAGGCTATGGTAAAACGATCACAAGCTATTATAAATAGGGACAAACAGAAGTTGGCTCCGCCCTTTTTATGACGACTGGCAAGCTTTAATTGGTTTGTTGTGTGGTTCTACCAAAGAGTTCATAATAAAACTCTTTGGTTCTACGTTGCAAAAAGGGAAGCATGTGACGTCAAACTACACAACCAACCAATTAGAAGTTGCATTTTTCATATAAAAGGGCGGAGCCAATTGTTGTTTGTCCCGATTTCTAATTGCACTTAAACGATCGACGACAATGCGCATGCTCACTTCAAGTGAGACTGCTGAAACGCTAGTGTATGATATCTTACATTGATTCAGAGTAATGGAGGCTCCACAGGATGTAAGTTCTTCAGCTGTTTCTACTTATAGTGGCGATATTTCAGTGAAATATCATAAGTTAGCATCAGAATATTCAAAGGTAACAAGAAGTTGTTGTTTTCATGACAGTTACTATAATATACTATATTCATTAATAATGTTTTTTTTTCGTTTTTGTTTTTGTTTTTCTGCACAAGATGAGGGCCCAGGTTTCGGTTTTAAAAAAAGCGATTTTGGAAGAACAGTCAAAAGCAGCTGATGTCAAAGTTGGTTGTTTTTTTATATTATAAGTTAGACATAAACTATAAAGATTTTTTGTGTTTGAATTTAACTTCTGTTCTAATTATTTCTTTTGAAGGAAATATTGAAAGTTCGCGAACACAGCCTACGTAAGAGCGACCAGGAGATGGAAAGTTTGACATTTCGAAACCAACAGTTGGCACGTCGGGTCGCTGTTCTTCAGGAAGAGTTGGATTCGCACCAGATGCAGAAACTACGCACCAAAGGGAAGGTTAATATTTATCATCTTACAGTAAATTTACGGGGCATACTAAAAGGCGTGTAGGATGTGTTGGCTTCTTTTTAAACTTATTTTTAGGCAGTTCGGTATATTTTAAAGCAGGTAACGATATTTTTGGGTACATACACCTATTTAAAATGAAATGCAACCCTAACCGACCAGAAATTTTTTTTATATAGGTGATTACGTTGGATTACGTTAAATTAAGCTTGTTGCAGAGGGTCTGGACCTCCCCCCCCCATGATCTGAACAATGTCAGTGTATGTACCATTAAATATCGTTACCTGCCTTAAAATATTCGCAAATGCCCCAAAATAACTTAAAAACAAGCCAACACGCCGTACATACCCTGAAATAACTTAAAAACAAGCCAACACGCCTTATAGTATGCTCCAAAATGTTACTGATGTGTGACGGTCACCGCCCACCTGAGTTTTCTTTGTTATATCATATAAAGCATAATGGCGGAAACGGTTATGATACAGCAGCGTCGCAGCCGCAACTTACTAGTCACATTCTAGGGGAAGAATTGCAGCAGAAGATTGACGAGAACGCTCGGCTGCATCGTCAGGTCTAAGTAACGAATATAGGTGAAACAAGGGTCAGGTTAAGTTGCTGATACACAACAGACATAATCTTGAAACCTCTCAAATGATGTATGTCTATTCATTGAAGTGTCTAGATAAATACCTAAATGTCGTATCTCAATTCAGCAACTGAAGAATGTAATGAACCACTTTCCGGGGGGGGGGGGGGGGGTAAGTAGAATTAACTCTGAGCTACAGCTCGCTCTTTTGAGCGGACTGAAAGTGGTTGGCCAGGTCGCTTATTCTTCTTTGGTTCGGGAGGGAGAGAAGAAACCAGTCCTTTTTGTTTCCTCACAAGTTTCTCTTCTAAAAGGATCTTTTTTGCTGGCTGTCACTCCTCGGGCTTGTGCCTGATTAAAAGCCGGTAGATCGTGTAGTCTTTGCTGGTCTCATTTAGTATTGTGGATCCAGGTTTGCACCTGGATTGGCAGCCCTAAACGAAAAAATGTTAAAGTTTCTCGTTCAGCAACTGTTTGCACATAGTAACAGTTTATTTTTCTGTTTCCAAAATTCTCTGCCTCATACACAGAAAACACCTAACTTATACACCCAAGAAGAGGATTCTGATAAGACTTTTTCAGAATCCTCTAATTGGTCACTTACAAAAACAAAAAGCAATTAAAACAATCAGGTTGATTGACCAGTTAAGAAAATATTAGATATGACTCATCTCTCTTAAATAACGCAATACAAAAGAAAATGCAACCCCATTGACTTATTCTTGTCGTTTGTCAGGAAGGGGTGGGACTGGGTGGAAAGGGCCCAGGCCCGTCATGGTGTGAACCAGACACGGATATCGCTACGCTTGTGGCTTTAAAGGGAGAAGTCAGCTGTGCTGAACTTGGTCAACTCTCTGTTCAACTGTACAAAGGCATCACAAAATTCTGTGCCACTCCACAAAAAAAAGAGCCAGGATCGCTTCTGGACTGATCGTTTCAAGAAAACTAAGCATGTTTTTAAATGTTATTTGCATTTAAGAGCCTAGACACTCCAGCATTCACATACTGCATTTCTCCATAGATGCAATATTAAGTAAAATTTGATATGGCCAAAAACTTGGCCACCTTTTAGTGCCTTTATATTGAATTTTTAACAATAATTGAAGTTGCAGTCTCTTCTTGAATGTTATTACCAGGTATTAACATCGGTTTCTTGAAATATTTAAAGATTTTCTTATTTTATGCAATTTTGAATTATGATGGCTGGCCTATGTTAAAGACCTTTCACCTTAAAAAAGTTCCATTTTGCTAGCCGCCTTTTGGTTCGTTAAAATCATCTTTCAGGTTTAACATAAAGTAGGTGTATTCCTTAACATGTTAAATTCATGACGTTTCAAATTGCCGTTTCATTGCTAGAGGAACCATAAAATTGAATGTGTCTCATGACACGTGTAACTCTGGAGTGTCTATGCTCTTAACATGGCTCAGGAGTTGAATTCTCTGCATCCCCTTTATGACTTTGAGAAAATTTAGGATTTTAAGATGGTTTATGAACAGCTGAGTTCTGAATTCCTGACTATTTTGGAAAGTGTTTTGGAAAATGATGTTGGGGGGGTGGACAAAAGCGAAATAAATATCTTTAAAGCCACCTGAAGGTTATTTTTGTGTTGATGTCTTTCAAAATAATCTTTTTATAATTTGTAGTATTTTTCCCCTGATAGACAGAATAATCATTGTGTGAGGGTCAACTTCAGGAACACCTTAAGCAATCTTTTTTAAAAATAACTCATTAAAGTCATAAAAAAATTAAAAATGAAGTGATTTTTATGAGTCACCAAACTCATAAAAGTCATTTCATTTTTAAGTTTTTTATGATTTTAATGACTTATTTTTATTTAATTTGAATTCTATCTTAATTGTTGTTTCTGAATAAAAAGAAATTACTGAACATTTTTGCATCCAAAACATCTTTAAAGCCACCTTAAGTAACTTGGTCATTAGACAGCTTGGCCACAGCAAGAATTTTTACTGTTGACCGTCCTGTTGTCGCTGTTGTCAACAGTTGGGCTTTGACGATAAAAATAATATAATGCATTCTTGAAAAGTAGTGTAGGTATGCATTGGAACACTATTCCAAACTGCACTTGCCTCGCATGTGGTCACAATGGACAAAGTGACCGGTTTTTTTTATGTACCGGCGAAAATTCTTGTCGTGGACTGTGGGCCTTACCATAAGCTTAAATGATGCAAAATTTAAAACCTTCATGCATTATAGATTACTTAATGAACTAAACATAAATGGGTTACAATAGCAGCTAAATTTATTTTATAATAACGAAAATGGTTGTCTGTTAGGTAATTTATTAATCTGGCCCTGAGCAGAACTATTGCAGTTGCTTGACGCATAGTGGTAACTGTTTTTCCCCAATCTCTAGGTTTTAGAATTGAAAGAACAACACACCAAGACTGTTTGCTCTTTACATGACCGTGTTGGTGAGTTGGAACGAGAGGTAAACGATAACAATCAAGCCATCGAACAGGTGAATGCAAAGAACGGGCTACTCATTGAGAGACTGCAGCACGAGAGTAATACCTTAAAGGTCTGTGCAATTTTGGCTTTGTTGTTGTTTACTTAAAGCGTTTATTATTTTACTAGATTCGATTGCAAGCCATGGAAGCAGAATCAAAAAAATATCAACTGAAAGCTAAGGACTGGTGAGATTTGTTTTTGTACATTTTTAGAACTATTGTTTTTTTTTTATATATTTAGTGAAGAGCAGTTAAAGGTCATCAAGGAGAACCTTCAGGCAGATGTTACGTCTTCAATTGTTGACCGCCCATGTGGTTAGTTTAGTAGAGTGGTTCACAAATGTTTTCTGCTCTTGACACAGTATTCTTTGCCAATAGAAGTTTGGGCACCACAGTCTCGCTTCTTCTTCAATTTTCTTTCAGAGGCTACATCGCAAAATTACTTCGAAAATTCTCCGCAAAGAGCGCTAGCATCGTTTTACTATTGAGCCCATAAACGCAATGTTAAAGAAAAAATGTTAATTTTTAAAATACACAGTCGCGGCAATATGTTTATTTTTTATATTTAAAGTTGTCAACTATTAAGTTTTCAAAGTGCAATGTGCACCTTAAATATAGGCTGATTGAGTGATAGAATGACAAAAAATTGGTAAGTGAAGTTACATTTTTAAAAACTATTTCAAAACTGCGAAATTCTAACTCTTATGTTAAACTCCATTGAGTATGCCCAAACAAGAAAAAAAATCCATTAAAATGTTGATAAAAATACCTAAAAATAATTTTAAAAACCAGAAAAAATTCAGCACGTGCCAATGTGTTGGCTTCACTGTGGTTTAATTGTGTTTTTTAAAATCATTTTAGGGCATTTTTACGAGCATTTTAATGGATGTTTTTTCTTACGAGCACGTACTCAATGGAGTGTAACATAGGAGTTAGAAACTAACGATTTTGAAATAGTTTTTAAAAATATAACCATATTTACCAATTCTTTTGTCATTATATCATTCGATCAGTATATATTTAAAGTGCATATTGCACTTAGAAAACTTAATATTGGACTACTTTAAATATGAAAAATAAACACATTGCCACGACTGTGTATTATAAAAATTAACATTGGGTCTATTAGCTTAATAGAATAATGATGCTATCGCCCTTTGCGGAGATTTTTCGAAGTAATTTTATGTGTAGCCTCTTTAAAAAAAAGTGAATAAAATTTGATTTTGTGCAAAAGCGGTGCAAGGTCCTTCAATACTGTAACCACCCTTTGGTTGACATTTTTCAAGCATTTTAATAACGCACGTACACAGTAGACAGCAACATTGAATGGTTGTATATTATAATGTACTGTGCCACAGATGTCACTGGTGCGACTTAGGGGTGCTGACATCGTTAATACCATTATCGTATAAGAAAATCGGTTTTAAAAAATATTTTCTAAAGATTTTTAATTGATTTTTACCTAACTTTATATTTTGTTGTATTTCCAATTAAACGTTCGCAAGAGGAGAAAGAGGCCCAACCGCATACACGTGACCCGTAAACCGGGGTCATTCATTTTTCCCTTGGGTTGTTATCTACCAGAAGGGTACAGTTGTGTCAGTTATTCAGTCTTTTACTTCTCTTGTGAGGGTTAAAACGGAATATGACAAATTATTGAAGTGATTTTGTTTTCTTAATCATGACATACCTTTTATATTTTAATTAAGACGTTAAATATTTTTTTAATATTTTACACAATACAATTGTTTAATTATGGGTGCAAAATCCATTTGACATTGAGGAAAAACATTTATTTATAGGTTCTTAACAAGATCTCATGAAAAAGTTAAATTAAAAAAAAATCATCATGTAGATGTGAGTAAATCCGTACATTTTTAATCATCGTTTTAGTCAGCTGTGACATCACATACATATATTTTTATGGGGATATAGACATTTGTCCTAAAGTAACTTGCCATATGGACACTTGCCCTGAAGCCATATGCCCTTAATGGACATAGGTTCTAGGACATAAGTAAGTAGGTTCTGTGCGCAGCTGGCATGGAAAAAGATGGCAAGTGATGTAGATTTACACTACTGATTGGGGCAAATGCCCTTTTATAGCAAGTGGCTTTAGGGCAAATGTCCCTTTAGGGCAAGTGTGACATCAGTAGCATATCGTGTACTATCGGAGTACCACTGCGAAAGGTACATTTTTAGGAGCTTGCCAATAGATGGCACATGATCCGTGGCATACCTAGGGTTTGTGCCGCCCTGGGCGGTCCTTGAGTTTGCCGCCCCTCCCTCACGAAAAACACAACGCAACCAGGATTCTGGTCTGTTAGGGCCAATCGGTATTATCGATATCCAGTAATTGAACTCCCGAACCAGAACCCCCACTGTCCCCGCAGTGACTTCCCCCAATAAATGACACTGGTCCACAGACCTCGCCAGAGGCACCCGTGCTTCCAGCAGGATACCCACATATTTGGACAAGAACCTTCGTCATGTGCCACATGTGCCATGGTGGTCAGATACTCTCGACCCTGCAGTACCACGGGTGCTAGACCCGGCAGGTTCTGCACCACCTGGATTTCACCAGGTGTTAACCTGGCAACCTGTTCTTGGGCCATAGCCTTCGGACAGTTCTGGTTGCCTACGAGTAGGACCTCTACCTGCAGCCATTTGGCCGGACCCAGACAGTGTTGTTGTGGACTTATTTCCACCCTGGCTCTGCCATCCAATCTTTTTTCTTTTTTCCTTCCGGTCTTAGCAGTCACACCATCTGATTTGGACGGTGCAGTTGCCTTCGCACTCCAAAGGTTGGAGGAAGACCTAGCAGAGCGCATGGGCTGTGCCACAGCACCGGAAGCCTTTACCGAAGTCTTGGTCTCTGGTACCGTCGCGGTATGAGCAGGCAATTTTCCCGCCATCAGCATATCGGCCTCAACCAACGTTGCCTCGGCAGTAAATGCCCGCAGCATTTCGGCCTTCGATCTCCAAAGCCGTTTGAGGATCGCCGGCTGCAGTTTCTTAAAGCGGAGGAGTCAACAGGACTCATCCTCTCTAGGCAAAACCCATTCTGCTAGCTCAGTAAAGTGCCAGTAGAATGCCTGGAGCGACTCAGTAGGCCCCTGCATCATCGCTTCGAAACGATCGAAACACGCACGAGCCTGATTCTTGGTTCCAAAATGCTGAAACATTGCCTCTTTTAGCTCCGGCCAGGTCAGGTCCGGCTGAAATTCCACCAAACGCGTAGTATTCTTCAGTGGGCCCGTCCAGGAGATACGTCAAGTAACTGCACCTGGCCTCATCCGTCCAGCGCTGAGATTGAGTCTTGGCTAAGAAATGTCGGAGAAAAGGCTTCATATCCTTCATAACGGATAAACGAGTGGACAGGGTTGAAAAACCCAAATGCCTGAATCTCCGACGGGATGGCCGGATCCCCGAAGTTTAAGCACGGAGCTCAGCATCTGTGGGTTCCACCAGGTGGACCCTCGGCCGCTGAAAGGGCAGAGCAACTCCGCGACCGACTCCCATAGGAGCCGTTCAAGTTCCTCCTGGAGGTATCCGCCCAGTCGAAACCAGCGGTGCCTCCCTCCGTACACCGGTGCCTGTCAGGGCCTGGGTTCTGAGTGAGGGACGTAGCTCCGGGCGGTCTCCAACTATGTGGATGTCCTGCATAAGGCAGGGGTGCCTCTGGCGAGGTCTGCGGACCCGGAAATTACCCAGTGGGTATTTCCATCGCCATGCTCCACATTGGAGGCCGTGTGCAGCCAGTTGGATCGCTGGTTTGCCCCCTCACCCTACATGCCTAGTGGTGAGGTGCTGGATCGTGCGCTCATCGAGCAGGCGGGAGGAGTGGGTGCGCCCATACCTCCTGTTGTGCCTGGGGAGTCTCTGGTTTCTGAGACTGTTCCCCAGTCTTCTGCACGTCTGGAATTACCGTTTGGTGTGGACGGTAAGGTAGACAGGAGGCGGAAGATCGATGGTGGGAACCCGCGGGTTCCCATTCCTGAGCTTCAGAGCCGGGCCTATGACGTAGGTTCACCAAGGGTGTGGGTGTCGATAGGTGATCGTCTCTTGAAGATAATCGTAGACACTGGGGCCGACGTGTCGGTCCTAAGCATTACGGTGGCATGAGTGATGGAGTTGCCTATAGAGGAACTGGCAGTTCCTTCATTCCTTCTGGGAATGGGTGGGCACTAAATCGAGGTAGTAGGGGTCACTAATGTGGAATTGACCATCCACAAGAAAACCATCAAGGTGCCTCTCCTTTTGGTGAAGGGAGAGGGTGAAGCGTTGTTGGGCGTTGATCACGCCTCACGCTTCGGCTTGATGGTCGATATCGTGCACCGGAAGGTCTACTTCCGGGAGGATGTCTGGACTGCACATCCAGATTCCCTCCAAGCTGCATTCACCGATCGAGCGCTTGCAGAACCTAGGGAGGTGGAAGCAATTCCATCGCCGATACCAGGGGCTTTGCCTCCGGGATGGCAACTCCCAGTGGATCCGCCTGCACTCGAGAAGGTTGACGGGTGGGTAAACATTGTTTCACCAGAGCTGCCCGAGACCAGAACCTCTATCGGGCACGGAGAAGTTTGTTCTCTGCGACTGAGGGAGAATGTCTGGCTGCCAGCCCACGTACGTGTCGTATCTGTGACGTTGGTAGAGCATGCCGGCCCTGGCCAGCTGCTTCTCGTGGAGCCGCACAGGAAAGCCTTAGGTGGACGTGGTGTGTTGGCAGTGGCAGGTATCGCCGCAGCTAACCGGCTTGGCACGTACGATATCTGGCTTGAAAACGTGGGTAATGCACCTGTTGCCCTGAAAACAGGAGAGGGTGTAGCCACGGCACAAGCTGTGGAGGCTGCCATTGTGGTAGGGCTGGAAGAGCCGTCTAAGTTGAGAGGGGGAGACCCCACTCAGAAGACAGTTCGACCAGGGGAGGCCTCGTCTAAGTTGAGAGGGGCGTCCGGAGACGGACGCCAAGTGCTCAATATGATGGCGCCCTCTCAAAGAGTGTCTTAAGATTGGTCCCAATCTGAAGCCTGAAGAGGCGAGACAGCTTCGGGAATTCCTGCTGGCACGCCGGGATCATTTCGCGTTCGACTTTAGAGTTGGGGGAAACCTCTCTGGTTGAACATACAATTGACACCGGTGGGCAACCTCCAGTGCGATAAGGATTGCGTCGAACCGCTCCACCGGCCAGAGCAGTCGAGAAAGAAGAGGTGGCGAAGATGTTGGATGCAGGGGTTATCCAACCTTCGTGTAGTCCCTAAGCGAGCCCTATCTTGCTTGTTCGCAAGAAGGATGGTGGCTTTCATTTTTGTGTGGACTACCAGAAACTGAATGCCCAGACAAAGCTGGATCAGTATTCGTTGCCTCGCATCGATGATGCGCTCGACTCGTTGGCCCGTGCGAAGTTCTTCGCTACCTTGGACCTGGCTAGTGGTTACTGGCAGGTTCGGATGGCTGAGCCATACATTGAGAAAACGGCATTTATTTGCTCTCAAGGTCTGTTTGAGTTCCGGAAAATGCCTTTTGGACTCTGTAATGCTCCAGCCACCATGCAGAGAGCACTAGACCTCTTATTGGCAGGACATAAGTGGGAGACTTGTCTGGTGTACCTGGACGATATCATCGTCTTTGGGAACACTTTCGAGCAGTTTCTCGAGACTCCACTGTCCTTGGACTGTTACGAGGGGCGGAGCTGAAACTCCAGCCGAAGAAATGTTTCTTTGGCTTTAACAAAGTGCGTTATCTCGGTCACATAGTGAGTGCCGAGGGAGTTGCTCCGGACCCGGATCTCGTGCGGGCAGTCCAGGAGTTTGATGTCCCGACGACGGTGACAGGCGTCCGCAGTTTTCTTGGACTGGCCGGTTATTATCGAAAGTTCATCAAGGACTTCGCCAAGGTGGCCAGGCCTTTGCACGATCTGACGAAGAAGGATGCATCCTTCGAGTGGTCGGATCAGTGCAAACTAGCGTTTGCTCGGTTAAAGGCATTTTTAACCGAAGCGCCGGTACTCACCATGTACGATCCACGTGGTGAGGTAATTATCCATACCGACGCTAGTGGGTACGGCTTGGGAGTCGTAGTTTACCAGAAGTTGTTAACCGTGTTCTGGCCTACGCAAGCCGACTCATGAAAGGAGCGGAAACACGGTATTCGGTCACCAAGCAGGAGTGCTTGGCGATCATGTTTGCCGTGGGTAAATTCCGTCCTTACCTCTTTAACCGGGAGTTCGTGATCGTCACTGATCACCATGCTCTTTGCTATCTGCAGACAGCCAAAAACCTGCAAGGCAGGTTGGGGCGTTGGCAGATGCAGCTTCAAGAGTACCGGTTTAAGGTTCAGTATAGGAAGGGAACACTGCACGTGGATGCCGATGCTTTGAGTCGATATCCTGTTTGTGATGTGGCGGACCTTTCCTTACCTGAATACGTCGAAGCCGACTTAGGTGAGGTTATTTACCACATCCGTTCCGAGGTGGATTGGGTCAAGGAGCAAGAGGCCGATTGCTGGTGCTCCAAAGTGAAGAGTGAAATCTTCCGTGACCCCAACTCGAACCTCCGGTTCCAGTTTGTGGTGGCAGATGACTTGTTTGCCATCAGGTCCATCCAGGATCGGTTGAGAACTGTTCTGGTAGTTCCGAAGTCATGCAGGGCTTTCTGTCTAAGGAAGCTACATGACGTTCCCAAAGCGGGTCACTTTGGGATGTTTAAGACTTACCAGAGACTGCGCTCACGCTTCTACTGGATCGGTATGAAGCGGGACACTGCCGAATATGTTAAGTCATGTTTGGTGTGTCAGAGAGCACGACAGTTTGCTCGAAGTCAGGGATTTCTCCAACCGATTGTGCCGGAGTACCCAGTTGATACCTGGGGAATGGACTTCATTGGGCCGTTTTCTGCCTTCATGGGTGGAGTCACCTATGTGCTTATCATGGTTGACTATTTCACCCGGTACGGTGTGGCAAGGGCGGTATGAAGGGCCACGGCCAGCTGTGTGGTGAAATTTCTGAAGGACGAGATCCTTTCGGTGTATGGCACACCGAAAGCTCTTGTCTCAGATCGTGGGTCCCAGTTCTCCAGCAAAGTCCTGCTGAAGTTCCGGGACCGCTATAACATAGCGCATCACTTCACGACGGCATACCATCCGCAAGCTAATGGGCTTACGGAGCGTACGAACAAAACCGTAATGGAAACCATCAAGCGGTACCTTGATCCCCTCAAGGAACAGCGTGACTGGTGGGACAAATTACGGCCCGCCGTGTGGGCTTATAACGCAGCTGTCCAGGAGAGTACACAGGTCTCTTCGTATCAGTTGTTGTTTGGCCGTAAGCCTCGGTTGGAGATTGATAACCTCCTTCCGAACGGTCCAGTCCGCGACGCCTGACCAGCAAGCTGTGGAAGAGCAGGCTCGTCAACGTTTGACGGCTGCTCAAAGAAGGCAAAAAGAACGGTATTACGCTGGCCGTGTGGAGCCTCCTCTATACCAGCCTTGTGATCAGGTGTGGATTAGAGATCAGGCTGGGAAGCTCGGTCAGGCGAAGAAATGGAACTTGGCATATAAAGCTGAGAGGGGTACGGTGGTCGTGCGGTATTCTGACCTAGTCTACGAGATAGAGTTCGTAGACGGTTACGGTCGGAAGGTGCGCGACCGGTTTCATGTCGATAACCTGAAGCCGTATATACCCACCTGCACCGTGAGGGAGGAAGATGGACTTGGTGTCTCTGACACCTCTTCCGATGCAGACAACGATGCCATGGAGGCTTCGGGGCGGAGTGGAATGACTCCGGCGCTAAAGCCACCGTCCGTTTCTTCGCAGAAGTCTACCGACTCCGAGGCAGACACCCCCTCCTCCTCGGTACAATCTCCGTCCGCGGAGACCGAGGGTGTTCGAGGTGAGTGGGTTCGAGCCTCGAGTAGGAAGTTGGACGGTATGGGGTACTCATTGAGTATCCCTACCGTAGTGGGAGAGATCGGGCAGTCCGCTACTGTAGGCGGACAGCTGGGAGAGGAGGCGGCCGGACATTGCGGTGTTTGGGGCCTGCCACGGTTTCGGTAGAAACCAAGGGCGGCCCATCACCAGGTGTCCAGCCAAAGGCCCGACAAAATCGGTCCGTGGACGGAGAAATCTGTCCGTGAAAACCTCCATGCAATCTCCAATTACTGTCAATATAAGAGAATTGACGGTAAATGTCTCTACCCACCAGTTCCAGTCTTGGTGTAGGAGAATTCACCGTGTGTCTGTCCCTAGAAAGGCAGACAACGGTGAAATCTCTATGGTGACCATGCATGAGGCGGCTGATGATGTTTTAGCCGCTACTGCATGGCCATTAGCCGCTAAGACGGTGAATTTGGCGGCTAGGCGTCATATTGTTTGCAAATTTAACAAACAAAGGACGCCAGCACCACGTGTTCGAAACAAAACACAAATTTACTGTCATAGAATCTGTGCCAGACTGGAAAAAGACGGAATAAGTGAAAAAGTAAGTCTCTCTAAGGGAATTTCCTTCTCCTGCCTGTTGGCAGTTCTTTTTTCTGTTTTAACGGTGTGTTTTACGGTCAATGACCGTATACACGTGGTGGGAGTGGTTTTGCCGCCATGACTGTTGTCATGGTGGCCAAACCACTATGGAAAGCACTTTTCCGGCGGGTTCAGCCCGTCCGAGCGCCGTTTCGCTTGGGAAGGCCCAAGTTCGACGGTGTTTGAACGGTAGAAGCCCACCAGGGAGTGGTTTTCGCCGTCCGAAGGCGGTAAGACACGGTTTTGACCGTGAATTGCCGACTTTGGACAGTGATAACGGCATTTTGCACGGTAGAAGTCCATGCAATGCCCTTTCCAACCGTCGGAACTCGGTGAATAGGTGTTTTCACCGTCCGAAGGTGGTTAGCCATGGTTTTTACCATGGTTTACCGACTTTGGACGGTGGAAACCTCGATTCGCACGGTGAAATCCTGTGGAATACCCTCTACAGGTTCCGAAAGGGGGAAAAGGAGTTTTCACTGTACGAAGGTGGTAAAACACGGTTTTCACCGTGAATTGCCGACTTTGAACGGTGAAAACGAGAATTCTCACGGTGAAAGCCCGTGGAATTCACTTTTCCACGGTAAAAACTTGTTTTTGATGGTTTCTTCCCTTTTTCACAGGCTAACCACGGGGAAGGAGAAGGAGGAAGGCGACGGGAGTGGCCAACGGTCCCCCTCCCTCAGCCCGCTGCATCCGGGGGATGCAAGGCTGTTGGAGACGGGATCGGAGGGCTCCCCATCATCTAGCGGACCAGAAACGGCTGACGCTACCGTGGAATCAGTTGATTCCCCGGTGGCAGAGGCCGTGAAAGGTCCGGAGACTGCCCAGTCGACTCCGACCTGTGTCGGAGCCATCTGGGGCAGATACCTGCAGTCTCCCACCAGGGATACGGCTGCTACCACCGTTCCGTCGGTGGCGGCGGTAGTTTCTCCGGTTGGAGAGACTGCAGAAGCGGGTGTTGATGGTGGCAAAGCGGCTACCGGTGTGGTAACCGTTAGTACCCCGGAACCCGGGTCTCCGTCTGTTCGAGATCTCCTAGATTGGTCTGGGGTGGTCAAGACAGTGAGGACGTCTCTTTGGGAGCATCCTTAGTCATCGACACAAAGATGGAGGCCGAAACCACCGTTGATTCGGTGGCTGACGCCTCCAGGCAGTGGCGGAGTCGTAACTCCTCTTCAGAGGGCTCTTCGGAGTCTGACGGGAGTAGTTCAGCCTCCGAGGGTAAACCGTCTGGGACGGGATCCCCCAGAGTTCTTCCCGCCGATCCAATGTCTTTGGAGGCCGTGGCTGTGTCCTTGGTCGAAGAAGGCCGCTTGGATCGGTTAGATGAAGCTAGACGGGACATGGTCCAGGAAGGTGGCTTCCTGGTCGGGGACCGTTGATTCTTTATCGGGGAGATTCCGACCGTGCAGGCGAAGAAGGACGGCGCAAGAAAGTCTGGAGCCGCACAGATCACTGCTAGAGCCAAGGCTCTCGCAGAGAAAGAGGCGATGCTCAAAGCTAAGGAGGAGGCATTGAAGAAGTTCACGCCTGCTGTGGGGCTTCGAGCAGAGACTCTCGCCCGCCCTGACGGTTGTCCAGGGGCTGCTTGGCCAGAGAAGCCGGCTGCTGGATCGGGTCCGCCCGAGGCAGTAGCTGGCCACTCCGGCTGGCAGTCGGACAACCCGAAGAGGGACCAGCGAGCGAAGAAGAAGGCTACTCAGCCTCCAGTACCCGCTCCCGGTAAAACGGGAAAATCTGTGAGTGGTGGTGGTGGCAAGGGACAAAAAAGGTCCCCCCTCGCACCCCACCAGTGGCTGAAAGCTCACGGGGCAAGAAGGCCAGGTCCTCCGGTCGAGGAAAGGCCTTCGAACCTCAGAAGCCCGAGAGCTTGGAGGACAAGCTCAAACGGCTTCAGGCTCAAGCAGCGAGCCTGCACCGACAGATCGCTCGTGCGGTCGGTGCAGGTGAGCGGCAGGAGTTTGAGCGCCGGGCTGCGGAGTTTCCTCCCCTGCAGGGAATGCCCACCTGGAGTCCGCTCAAAACAGGGGAACCTCCTGTCGGTCGTGGCGTCCCGCCTATTGCGAGTGCCACGACCATCGCTGGCCAGAAGCGAAATGCCGAGAGGGAGGCGATGCAGGCTTCCAGTGCACCTGCCCATGGTGCCAAAGCCAAAGCTACTGGTAGCAAGAGTCAGCTGACTCTTGCACTGAAGGAGAAACCTCTCCTTCGGGATGGTCGAGGTAGATTTGTCTCCGGACAGTCATCCTCGGCTGTCACCTCGGCTAAGGGCACTTCTACGAAGAAGAGTACGGCTTCGACCGGAAAACCTTCGAAGGAGTCTGAGAATGCGAAGGGGGCTAACCACCCACCTAAGCCTGATCGGCCTAGTAAGTCGTCGGGGTCAGTTAAGTCTGACACAACGCATGGTCAACCTTCCTCTCACGGGAAGAAAAAGAAAAAGAAAAAGGACCGTAAAAAGTCCAAGCGTGAGAGGAAGGAGAGTCCGACACCCTCCAGTAGTAGGCGCCAGCGAGCCGAAACTGGAGGCATCGTAGCGGAAAAGGAGGAGTCCCGGCGTGCTCAGGCAAGCACGCCGGCCGGGAGTCAGCCGGTCCATACCCGTTCCGTTGAGGCGGCGCGGATGGATAGTAGGTCGATGCGCGACGTTTTGGTCGGCACGCCTCCATCCTCCCCAATGGTGGATGCGGTCTCGAACCTGCGGGTTCGAGCAGTGGGAACCCTGCACCGTGTGACTGCCCTCACCTAAGGGCGAATGAACCTCGGTTGCAGGAGTCAGTGTTCCCACAAGACACCCTTTTCTCCGGTCCATGGCGGCGGGGTATTTGATACTCTAGGGCCAGAAATGTCAACCTCCCCTAGGCCAGAGGCTGAGGGACGGCGTATTGGCGCATTGCCCCCGTATTCAGATGCAGAGGTGTATCTGAATAACCGACTTGGTCTGTGGCAGGACCAGCCGGGAATGGAGGGTTGCCAATACGACGGCTACTACCGTCTAGATGAGCCACTTCCAGAGCCGTGGGTAGCAAGGCTACCGCCGTACAACATGCATCATGTGGTGGCATTGGGTTGTGGAGGTTTTCTTGTAGTAATGGTCGTGAACCCGGTCCAGCAAACGTTTGCAATTTTGGATGTGGTGGGCTAGATGCCGGGATAGTTCATCTAGCCCGGCGTGCAGCCCCATTCATCGAACGTTTGCTGGGATGCGACTTAGGAGGTATGGCTGGACAGTTCATTACTGAGCCTCTACCAGGGTGCAAGACCGAGCCCGCGGTTGCCCTGGTGGACCTCCTAACAAGTCGGACACTTTGCACGCGTCCGCAACTCCAGGATATTCCTTTCGAGGAATTTCGAGCCCTGGAGGAAAGCCATCTTAGGGGGACGGTCTTCGATACTGGTTTTGGGTGGCGTAACACCCAGATGTGCCTGTGGTGGGCACGTCGGTGGGCTGCGGAGTGGATGGGCTCCACTTTCGCGACACCGCCAGAGAAGCCGTCCAGAACCTAAGAAGGTCAGGTTCGGGGAGCAATCCTGGCTAGCTTGACTGACCTGTCCCCGAGACAGAACAGGGAAGTTGAGAGGATTGTGGCAACCTGGTCTACTCAATTTTAAATTTTGATTGAGCAGACGAATTTCCCTTTGGTGGTCTGCCTGACAGCTACAGTAGGCTGTTAGGACGGACACCATTTTGGTGCCAGGAGACCTCTCACCATGAAGTCTATGGGTGAGTGGTCAGATGTGACCTCTGTCCCCTCTAGGTGGAGTTGTCTAGAGGTTTCCTGTGGCCTAGTCAACCACAGGATCTGGGCAGTTGGTTGTAGGCTTCAAGAAGGACTAGACCTGTGGGTGGAGGTCAAGGAGACCTCCATTGTCCAGCTCATCTTTGCTTCTTTGTTTGCCTTTTGGCCATTAGGCCTTTTGTTTTGTATATCTTTCTTGGTTGGAGGGAATTTCCCAGCCAAGTATCTGTACATATAACCATCACTGTCATCTGTTTATTCATCAAAAGTGTACATTAAACACTTTATCAACGTTACTTTGTGTTCGTGTCTTTATTTTGAGGGAGTACCACGGAGGGTGGGTTGTCCGTCTGGGGTCAACTCCACCATCTTTACCGTCTTGTTTCAGCCGGTGCTGGTGTTGGCTCGCGGTAGAACGACGGTCCTACCGCGTGGCGGCGTGGTTTTCGTCTGTGTCTGTGGAGGGTGGCTCCAGGGAGCCGACACGTCCCCAGGAACACCGTGTGGAGGCGGCTACGGGTACGGTCCCGTCCCCGTAAGGAGCCGGTTAGCGGTAAGTTTTACGTCTGTTCTGGGGTTTAATTTACTGGGGTATTGTAACGGTCCGGCGGGACGTTACAGGTCCAACAGAGCAAACCAAAGAAGAACACAAAACAAAGAGATGCCACAACGCAGGCTTCCTCAGCCTGCACCAGCAGCATGTTCACACTGCCCAGTATATAATGGAGGCTGCCATTATATACCCCCAGGCTACTCCATCTGGGGGAGGACAGTGACCCTACCTGGAGTTCATGTCGTCAGCTGGGCTGCCTACTCCAGCATCCTAGCAGACGACAGGAAGGAGCAACACTGGGTCGTCACAGCAGTGAGCGACAAAAATTTCATAATTTAATCTTTCTGCTGCTCTGCAGTTTCTGCATTTTAGAGACCCTTCTACTATGCTGACAGGAAAAAAACCCTTTTCTTTTCGTTGGTGGTGCCCCAAAAATTTGCAGCCCCCCCCCCCTCCCCCGCTTGCCCACCCACTGCACATGCTCTATCCATTATTACACTGATATCTATTTGCTGCGGTGGAACTAGCTCACAAATTGGCAGTTGTTTAACCGTAAGCTATATGGGAAATGCTCTTGAGTGGCCGTACTTTCTTCAATATATCATTTTTAACGCATTCAATCTAGCATCCAAAATTTCGTGGCACACATTAAAAAACTCATGGCACCCGCTTTGGGAACCACTAAATTAGTGCATTGCTGTAAGAAAGTTATTTTAATATTCTGTTTTTTTTTTCTCTAGGAAATTTAAGTGATGACAGGATAGAGAATTTGACTACTCATGTTTCCAAATGTCTGGATACAATTGGTAAATTAGAGCAGGTAATAAAAAAGTTGAACATCACGATGAAATTGGCTGTAGTTATACACTAAATTTATACTTAGGGCATTTAAGAAATTTGTTGAATTTTGTCATACCAATGTTCTGACCCATAGAGCATAGTTGGTCTGTATATAAAACTTGCCCTTTAGTTTTAATGGCATCCTCCTGTCACATAATACTTCACAAGAATGTCTCCACTTATGCCAGCCTACATTGATCCTGTTTGCAATATCTGATTATATGTCACGATCATCATGTAGGACCGATCTTAAATATTTAAAGTCATGCCCCTATTACATTACCGTGTGCCCAAGTCTATTCATCATTTTCATTCCACATAAATTTCATGTATTATGTTTTGGTCCTAATTAATTTTCAACCTCCTTGATTCTAATGCCTTCTTGGTCTCCTCTACCGTCATCTTTAAATCTGCTTTGGATTCACTAACTAATACTATGTCTTCTGCAAGCAGCATACACCAAAGCCCATGCAATGGGCTTTGAAAATCTGATGAAAAAATGATTTGGTCCAAATAATAGTTTTCTGAAATGTGCCATGTATCTTTAAAATAAAAACTTATATATTGTAACTAGAATAATCAGTCTCTACTTTTTAGTTATTTATTTCTTAAACTCGAAGTTAACCTTAAAACTTCCAAATGTATTTTGTTCTTAAAGTCACGAGAGCATTGGATGCTGGAATATCGATTACTACAAATGCGTTATGAGAAAATGCAGAAGGTTAATAACTTATCGTTTATTTTTATTCTTTTTAAAATTTCTAAAAAAAAAGTGTTTATTTTCAATGGTTTTTAGAAGGTGCTTGATTTGGATAAAGAGAGTTGTCCTTGTGGAAGTCCAGTCCACGATCCTGGAGCAGAAGATAATGCTGAATGTACCTCGTCAACTTCTTCTAAGGCATTAGTGACGTCAATGGTGATGATTTCATTGTTTAACTTTTGTAATGTTAACGAGAAACATATAACATTGTTTAGTTGGGTAATTTGGTTTTTGGTGATTTGAGCGAGTCGAGCTTTCCGCATGGAAATTCTGAAGAACTTAGAAATTGTCTAGTCAGTCGTGTCAATGAATTAGTTGTTCATAGGCAATTGGCAGAAAGCAAAGCAACTTCATTCCATGCTGAGGTGAAACAGTTAAATATCTTTTTTCTTTTCATAATTCTAATTAAATTGTGTTTGCATTTTTTAAAGTTAACTGCTGTTCACCGGAGGCTTACATTAGCAGAAATGAACAAAGTGGTTGTTCAACAAGAGCTTGAGGAATCTAACGCTACTGTCTCTGAATTGAAGGTTAGCTAAGTTTTAGGGCCTAAAGGTGCATCTCCAGTATAGCGATCGGCTTTAAATTGGCATTGCCGCTCGGCATTGTGAAATAGGTAGGGACATGTCAGTCAGCATTGCCAACAGGCCGAGACAGGCCCTGACCTGGACATATTTACACGCCCAGTAGTGTGGACGTCGACTTAAAAAAAAAGCGATTAGCTTTGACGAGCGGCAATGCTGATTTAAGCCGATTGGAAAAGTGTGGCTGCACCTTAACGGCTTATTTACGTTTGTGACGGTTATGAACTTGTGACTAATGAAATCGGTTTCGTTTCTCGAAAAAAATTAATGTCGGAGGAAACTGTTGTGTTTAACACTTTGAGGCACTATTTGCATGGTCCTCACGACAGCCTCATTTGAGACTACAATCTTAAAAATGAATTTATAATGTAAAGCATGTTATTATAATCAAAATTATGAAAGTCACATTGTTTCTGTCATAATTTTAAGCATAAAGTGAGTTATAAATGTTGGCATTTCGTTTCTTTAATTAAGGTGGCTTTGTAAATATTTATTTTGTTTTTGTCCTCTCGCTGGCGTCGCTATTTATGTTCTGTACTAGGTTCCTTTGTCTACGTGCGGCTTTGAGCAAATTTATATTTTTCAAGCAAACGTTTTTAGGAGAAATATTACTGAAAAATTCAAGTTGTTTTTGAAACTGGATTAGTTGGCGGTAATGCTAAAAAATGTCATGGTGTGATATCTTTAAAAAATAAACTTTTTATGACTTTTAGAAAAAGGCGACAAGAATTTTTCTGAAATGTCAGTAGAAAAATAAAAATGGGCCCATTTTCAAACTCCTATAAAATGTTTATTTTTTAAGATATTCCCATAAATTAACTTAATATAATCTTCTCGTATTCTAGTTTTGAAAACAATTTGCATTTTTCACATTGTTGTTTCTAAAAAAACACTTTAGACTTTTTTGTGTCCAAATTTTCCCAAAACATCTATGGATTATTGCATTAGCCACCACAGTGGTACTATCCGGGTGTACAAAAGCTAAATAAATATATAACCAGCCATCTTAAGACGTTATGGCACTCACAAGCTTGTAAAAAAACGACACAGATGGAGTTTATATAGCTCCATGTTAGTCTATGACAATAAAATAAAGTTTACGTAGCAGATGGAACTTTAATTTAATTATGCAATTGGCCATTGTTTTCGGCACTTTTTGCATTAAACATAATTCAAAAAATTATCAAATAATTGTGTGGTTGCACTTTTATATGATTATGATTAGAACTTAATTAGTTATTGTAATTTCAATGTGGTGTATTTCACGTGCTATTTACATTAACATAGAACAGTGAAATACATGTCAGAACTACATGAATCACACAAAATCTACATAATATACATTAAATCTAATGATTGTTTCACATAGCTAGGTTAATATGGAATGGTGATGTTTGGTTTATTTTATTTTAGTGTAAAATTAATTGTAAAATACATTTAAAAAAACGACAGATTTTTACTTATTTTTTTAGTGTCATTGTTATCTGACAACAGTTCCTAAGTTTGTGATGTCATTTGACACCAGGTTTAAACTACAACTTAAAAACTGAACATGAAACCTCTTTAAGAGGCTTTTCATAAACTTTGTTTCAGCAACGTGATCATGGATGGCACTATCATAGTTAAGCACTTTTATCGCTAATATATCCAAGTTATTAAAAATATAATTATCGTCTTAATTAAAATATAAACAGTATGTCATCAATAAGAAAACAAAAATAACTCACTTTGATAATCTGTTGTCTTCCGATTAAACGCACACAAGAGGAGTAAAAGCTTGACTCAGTAGCCCCTACAACTGCGCTTCTCTAGCAGATCTATTTTTCTGTTGGGTCGCCCGCAAAATGGTTTTACTACAAATGTACTTTTAGGGCAAATATCCCTTTAGGGCAATTGTCTTTAGTTCAAATGGCTGTTTAGGGCAAGTGGAATTAGGGCAAATGTCCCTTTAGGGCAATTGTCCCTTTAGGGCAATTGTCCCTTTAGGGCAATTGTCTTTTAAGGGCAAGTCTCCGTAGGGCAAGTGTTTTTAGGGCAAATGTCTATATCCCCTTTATTATTACCATAAGCTTATTTTGAAAATGTAGATTATAGAGTGTTCTAATGATGTTAAGTAGAGATGGGCTAATAGTATCCGTGAATACTTGAAGTGTTTGGAGATTCAAGATCCCGAATATAACGTCATTAAAAGAAATTCCAATACCTCGAATAATTTTGCTGAGTTTCATCTGTTTTAGTTCGTTAACACTAGTTTAGGGTTAAACTCAAAAGTGTATTACTGCTATCATTTATTTATTAATGAATAAAAATGTCAAGTAGTTCTAATAAATATCTCGTCTTTTTTCAGTTTCCAACTTGAAATAACTATTCGGGGTATTCGAATATTCGAGATTTAATAATAGAATTTGAGAAAAAATGAATTATTTGCCCATCTCTATGTTAAATGCCTTAAAACTATTTAATGTTCTAGGAGGAACTTCAGACTACAACGAACAATTACAAAGCTCAGTTGAGTACGATGAGTGAACATTTGGCAAATTTGAACGAGAAGTTGGCGTCACAACGAGATGAAATTGGAGATCTAAAGTACACTCTGGTAAGACTTGTAGGTCGTGTAAAGTATGTATGAAATGGTTATTTACATAATATTTTAATTTATTGTATCTAGGGAAATAAAAAAGGCAAAGGGAAGTAATACTTCTGGAATCAAAATTAGAATTTGTCAAGTTAACAATTTTCTTTTTTTTTCTTTTCAATATTATCAAGGTGTTATTTCCATTGTAATTTTTATTCAATTTACACCTTTATAGGATTGAGGCGTATTTGTATAATGTTTATGAATATTTTTGTATGACATTGAACGATATGGTAGTTCAGTGAAATAATATTGTTGTTTACGGAGTTTAAAAATGGGGAGATGTGAAGTGGTTCTTAATTCTAACTTAAAGTATTTTGTCTAAATAAAGTTTGTTTAAATATTAAACGGCATTCCCCATTACGTATCTGTTGCTTTGCTGAACTGTTGAAAAAAATGTTTACGATTGGTCCAGAACCGTTTTCACATTTTATTTGCGTTATCGTTAGCCAAAATATTTGCTTTACCAAGGAAACGTTTGAGAAACGTCCATTAAAATATTTGTAACTAATATGAGTATTTTTTTTCTAAAATCGGTTGTTTACATCATTATTTAAACATTTTCTACATCAAGAAAACATTTCTTCAAGACACTCCAACATGAACTCGTGAATGAGTCCATCTTAAATACCATCTACCTTAAGACGATCCATTTTGCTTATAAATTTTCGATTCTTCAAAAAACATCTTTCAGCTTTTAGAAAAACGATGTGCATTTTCCCCAATATATTTTTCGGTGTTTTCATGACCTTTTGAATTGCTGTTTGGTAGCTAGAGCTATTTAGTTACTTTGGAACCACAAAATTGACCAAGTCGCATGGTTCATTACAAGCAGCCAAATAGGCCTATGGCAGAGGGACATAAAAGTCCACATGTAGCATTAAGCATTGTCAAGCACATATACATGAACATATATAAAAACAAAATGAATATACAATTGTCAATCCCACAAAACAAAATTATCCCCATTCACCCCTGCCTCAGGAAGAGAGTTCCATTGTCTTATAAGTCTAGGAAAAAAAAAAGACCAAAAATATGAATCTGTCCTAGCAAAAATCTCCCTAATTTTCCTAGAGTGGTCAGCCCTGCCCATTTATTTATCAATATCACTGGACTGTGGTTTAAGACAATCACCACGTGTAAACTTTCCAAACCATTTCAAACTTGACTCAGCCCTGCAATGTGCGAAATTATGCCATTGTAGCACTGACAGCATCACAGTGACACTATCTGTAAATGTGTGCCTTACGTTGAACCATTTCAACCGAGTGAGTGTGGCAGAGTGAGGATTTCGTACACTGCAGCATTACTCGAGATGAGGTCGTTGAAACTAGTTTATAGCTATATTTATTAACTATACATGTATATGTATTAAGGGTAGTTACACACCAGGAATATTTTGTTGCGATACAATGTTGCTTGTCTGAATAACGGCTGAATCGCGTCTGTTGCGATTCAGGCCCACAACAATGTTGAAATGTTTTGGGGCTGAAACGCATCAGCTCAGATTCATGTTTCTTGACTCCCATCAAAATGGGAAACAGTTCAATGTTCATCGTTGCAAAACATTTCATAGTGTGAACGCTTTTTGAAACATGAACAAAGACTCAAAGAGCTCAGTTTGCTATTAATTATTAAAACACTAGGCTTTTAAAATACTGTTAAACTACTTGAGGACCTCGTGTGTAAATTCACTACGAAATTGTGTTTTTGGGATTTCGAACTCCTGCCCCATCTCCTAATTTCAGGGTGAACTAAATGTGTTCTCGGCTGAGAATAGCTTGTGTGCCCACGGTCCACCACCGTTTCTGTTTTATTCGCCCCTTTTTTATCAATGAAAATGTAAGCACGTATTGAAAGGGCCACTTCCGCAGGTGATTGTGACATGGTGAAAGCCAGAAGGATGGACAGAAACTGAGTATAGGTGTGGGTCTGAATCGCGTCAGGTGCGATTCGGCCCCGCAACATTATATCGGAGCAGCCCCACAACACTGTATCGCAACAAAGCATACAGGTGTGTACTAGGCTTAACCTATACTTCCTATAATGTTGGTTTTAGAGGTAATAAGCCGGCATTTCTCAATGGTTTCAGGATTCACTGTAAATTTAACACATTGAAAAGGTGCTTGCTGCTGGTTTTGCCCGAATAAGTAAACAAATTTTGAGTAAGGTGGAGCATACTCCTTTGCTATCCATTGTTGGATCCATAATCAGGTATTACTTTTGATGATGTAACCAGTAAAGAGCCCTAACCAGAGAGTGCTGACAAAAAAGATAGCAGATGTAACAATGTTCAATTAACACAAAACACAAACAGCACCCTGAGGAATCCATTCCCCATCACCAGCAGCAGGTAAGTGGAGAAACCTGTCATTAATTTGTGTTTTCGACATGTCCCATTCAGTGGTACCTCTTTTCAAAGTAGTCTCCTTGACCATTGATACACAATATATACATAATATACTGTAAATAAAATAAAAACTTAGTCCTACACGTAATTCATATTTAATATTGGCATGTGTACCTTCATATTTTGCCCTGCTAGTATATTACCGCCGTTTACCGGTATATGAAAAAAGCAGAATTAATTGTCTGATACTGTTAATAGCTACAATCATTGAAAGCAACAAAAGAAATCGGAAAATCAAAATAATTTCGTTTAAAAAATTCCTTTATAGAATTTTTAGCCAACTAGAAACAGTATCTAAAGAAATAAGTGTAATTATGCAAAGTTTCAAAAGTTTTGCAAATTGTGCATTTTAAGCATTTCTATTATATGGATGATACTGATTATATTGTATGTATGGCACTTAATGAAATCATGACATGTGCACTGTACCTAGGCTTGCCACCTGTGGAGGACAGTCCTCCGGCCAGGACCATCCTCCACGAGCGTATTAAGTTTTTATCCAATTTATTGTGTGGAGGCCATGTTTGCTTTCGTGGAAGACGGTCCTGGTCGGAGGACATTCCTTCGAATGAAGTACTGTCCTCCACAAAGGAGGAAAGGTGGCATTGGGTGCATTTTATGCAAATTTTCGACCTTAGGCATTAATCACACATGCCAAAACAAATCCATTATTACATACTACCGGGGTAACCCGTCGTAAATGACGGGAGCAAAATTCACAGGCAATTGTGCGCATGCGCGTTTTTTCCTTTTTTTACTCCTTTCATTTCAATTTCAGTCACCCCCTCCCACTTTTTCTCCCTCCACGTTTCTCCCCCCTTCTACACTTTCCAACCTTTTCCCCCCTCTCCAATTTAATATCATGGGGTTCTTGGATGGGAAGAGTTCAACATATAGTTGACCTTGAGAAAAAAACTTCATTTATTTAAATTTATAACAATTCCGACACAGCTTTAGTCCACACACATACATACACATAATACACAGATCTTGGCTTAATATATATAATAAATTATATATATACTAACCCTAAGTATGTCTGTCCGCTGTACAAACAAGGACAAAAACATGTAAGCACGTCGGAATTTACTTAAATTTAAATAAACCCCTTTTTTTCTTATGGTCAAGGTTATTTGAATAAAGTCTGTCTGTGTGACTATCCATAATGCTGTAAAAACAAGAACAAAAATCTTTAAGCACGTCGGACTTTATTTAAATTAAAATGAAATGAACCGGTTTTTTCTCATTGTCAACTTTTAAGTTGCCATAAAGAGACATTTGCCCTAAAACCATTTGCCCTAAATAGACACTTGCCCTAAAGGGAGATTTGCCAAAATCATTTGCCCGAAAACCATTTGGCCTAAAGGATATTTGTCCTAAAGGAACATTTGCTCTAAAGGGATATTTGCCCTAAAGGGTCATTTGCCAAAAAACCATTTGCCCTAAAAGGATGCTTGCCCTAAAGGACATTTGCCCTAAAATAACTTTTTTGTTCTCTTTTCATACCGTTTAGTGTCTTTCTGTGGAGTATGTTAAATAAGTTCTGTATGCTGCAGGTGCCCAAGAACGGCAAATGATGTAAATTTACACTACTGATTAGGGCAAATGGTTTTAGGGCAAATGGCCCTTTAGGACAAATGGCTTAAGGGCAAGTGTCGCTAGGGTAAATGCCCCACACCCATTTATAATGAAGTATTTGAATAAAATAGTTAAATAATTTTAGTAGCAAAATTAAACTAGAATTTGACTCCCGTCATTTATGACGAGTTACCCCACTAGTAACTTAATTAATGAGGCTATTTTCTGGCTATGGGGTGCATTAATTGTATGTTATCATTGTTATTATTTCCCGCTTTTGCTAACTAATAAGGATTATGGAATAAATATTTTGGAATATAATGTCATTTTTAATAAAGTTAAATTAGTTATGGATAATGAAAAAGGGGGGGGAGCTATTTAGATGAACGTTGGAACACAGTTAGGCACATAGTGTAACATTTTGGGGGGTCCAAAATTTTCATCAAGGGGTAATGGCGTTACCCTTTTTCTCTTGAATGTGCGGTATTCAAGAGGGGGTAATTACCTTATAATTCTCTCCCCATTTACCCACGCTGAGAAATTTTAACAATTTGTTTTTCAAAAGAATTTTTTTTTTCTACTTTTTTGTTTATTGTTACAAAACAGCTTTTTCTTTAGGGCACCTTTCCGCCTTTTCCCTCCCATTAGTTTAGTAATATAGTTTACCCCCAAAGTATACCCCCCATCATTTAGCCCTGGATACGCCACTGCCGAGCAGGCGTGATGCGTATTCCGTTTTGCAAGTACATACTGTATGTAGTGAGGACTTCACAAAAAAGTTCTAACAACAAATAGAATGTATAAATATAATATAAATACAAATTTTCTATAAAATAGGTTGACAGACTTCTCTATTGGGTAAAATCTGCTCTTTTATTTGTACAGTGCTAGCTTTGCACTCACTCTGAAAGTGATTGTCTAGGTCTCTTATTCTACCTGATCCGGGAGAAATAGGCTAATATAATACTTTTCTAATGAAACGACCTGACTGTCTTTCCAAATCGCCCCGAATTTTACCGGACCTAACTATGTCTTTGGGCAGGATCACACTCGTAGAGCCTCATGAAGAACCGTAGATTGGCGCCGGCCACCACGGGGTCTCCCTTACTAAAGTCGATGGTAGTCAAGATGGCGACGTGATGATTACCATGCACAAGCCAAAGAGTGAATAAGGAGGCAGTTTCTGCCCAGAATCCACCTTACACAAAAACATAAAAACAAATGCAAACGATGTTGTTGACGTGGAGGCTGACATGGCCTCCAGCAGGTTGCACACACTTCAAATTACTACTATGCATTCTACAGATTAATGGCCAGTCTGGACATTATAAACCCCCAGGCTACTCCACCAGGGGGAACAGTGGTACTACCTGACCTCTCACCCATTGAACACAATAGTGAGAGGTCTGCTGGACACAACATGGCATCCACCTGGCTGCCAAATACATTCAGCCTGGCAGACTACCATCAGGAATTCATGTGCTCTTTTAAGTTAATAAAGGAGCCAGCACAGGTCATCACAACCCTATCAACTTACCTGTTCTGCCCCAGAAACAGGCTTGTGAGCCAGTCAGGGTTGTTCCTGTTGACCAGCTTACTCAATTCAGGATGGCTTATCTGATGGTGGAGCTAACACGGAGCCCATCCATGCTGCTGCCCACCACAAGCCCACCATAGGCTCTTCTGGGTGTTATGCCACTCAAGTCTGGGATCAAGAGTCAGATGTTGAAACTTTTTTATATTCATCTGGATGAGTGTTGGCCACCAGGGCAACTGTGGGATTGGTTTCACACCCTGGTAGCGGCAGCATTACATTAGGTTTCATCCCAGCAGTCTTGGACTGTGGCAGTTTGTGGCTGCACGGGAGGATAGCCGTACTATTTTGTCACCTAGTTCCACAACATCCAGAACAAAACTCCTGCTGTAACAGGTTGACGACCATCAACACTTGATAATTCCCACATCCGAACGCAAATACATGGTTCATGTAATGTGGTAATGTCGTTACCCATGGGTCTGGAAGTGACTTCCAGGCGGTGGTACTCATGGTATTGGTAGCCCTCGATTTCGGGCTGGTCTTGCCACAGACCAAGGAAGAAAATATCTTCCCCTGAATACGGAGGCTCCGTACTATTAGGCCTTCCTGCAGTCGCACGCTGTGGGAGTTGGATCAAACTTCTGACCTAGGGCCTCAAAGACCCCACTGCCAGAACCAGGTAAGAATGGTGTACTTCCAAAGGGAATCGCAAGACCACATATGGCAGGAACACTAACTCTATCCACCAGGTTGACCTCACCCTGAGGTACAGGCAAGCTCATCCAGTGGAGGGTTCCCATGACCATTTTCGGAGATGATGGCTGCTTGCTGACTAGAGCATTGCCCGTAGACCGACAATTTATCTGCACCGACATTTTCACCTGATGGGTATGGTCCGGGTGGTTCCTGATCGGTAGACTCTTACTAGCATGTTGGGACTTATGGCTCCTCTGTTTTCAGCCCCCTGGGACTTACTAACATGAGGTTTTGAATCACCCTTTTTACGCTTTGACTTCTTAGTTTTTTTCATTTCATTCCGGTGAAAGGAACGTTTCCTGTGCTTCGAGATGGACCCTGCTGAACTCGAAGATTTACCAGGCCGGTGAGGCTGTGGTGGGTGGTTAGACCCCTTAGCCATCTCCGACTTACTATTTGAAGATTTTCAGGCAGCTGCCATACCGGTTTTGGGAATTGCTCCTGTAGCCAAACCGACACTTGGATAGTTGTGCAGCCACAAATGTGTTCCTTGTGAAAGATTAAAGAGGGGAGAAGTTCAAGAATGATATGCAGTAGTTCTTCATGTATTCAGTAGTTTTTTCTATTATCTCACACACCTTACACACACAGTGCCACCTTAAGGCATGGGTTAGCAGGGCTGTAGCCCAGGACCTCCTAGTTTTAACATTTTTTAGGAAAATTTATATATTATAAAGTATGTGGCTAATGTTTAAATGTAACAATTGTGGGTGAGCCTGTTCAAGTTCGGTGATATTTAAACTCATATAAAATTTAAAAACGTAATTTTGATTGAAAATTACCGAACATGAAAATACTCTTAAGTGTTTTAAAGGAATTTAATTTTTAATCATGTTTAATTTATTTTTACTTAACCTTTTTACTTGAATTTGTCTTCTTTGTAAGTAACCTATTCTAAAAGCTATTGCACACAGTTGTAACACCCTGTAATTCGTGATCCCACCAAAACCATAGCCCGGGGGGTAAACAACTCTCAACCATCCCTCCCTTCCCTCTGACTCACCTTTCTGACTCATACTCAAGTGGCGGATTGTTACACGTAGGACCATGGTCACTTGGATCTGGTTACACCTCGCAGGTGTACACAGGTCCAAGGTATAAAAGGGCCATGTTCCTCTTTGTAGTTAGTTCTTGTCGTTGCCTTTGTATTACGTTGATTTTATCCATACCACAATATGGGCATGAGGACGCACCGTTAGTATTTGTAATTCATCTCTGTATTCTGTGTTTCCATACAAGAGATGAATAAAAGCGTTATAACAAGAAACAGCATCGTCTTTATGTTTAATTAACCAACTTCCCTTCAGAGGCCGGAGACTACATAAGGCATACAATAAGGTATACAATTCCTAAGCAGTTACAACATCTTCTCCTGTCGGTGTACCGAAAGGGGAAGATGTATATACATCAGCATCGACCGGAAGAGAGAGGGATGGCCGCCACTCTGCTGCATAGATTTCACCCCCATGCAGAAGGGTGATCACAATCCGTCTCCATCCAACTCTATCTGCAGCTCGGACCTTCTCCGCGCGGGCACCGCGCGATGCAGAGATGAAACGAGGTACAGAAAATGTCATCTACAGGTTGGTAAAACAAAATGGTCGATGTCAAAAGCTCACACAGTGAGCCTTGCTCTGCCTGAAAATTCCTAACTACTTTTTACCCTCACACCCGCCATTTAAAAATCATATTTAGAAACTAATATAAAGTTTCAGTATGATGCTTTTAAGTGATAATAACATTTAAAAAAATTTAAAAAGTTTTTTGTGTTTTTTTACTGGTATTTATTTTTAAAAATATCAACATGAAAATACCTGTAACATACATTATTATTTGATACACTATTATTTGAAACACTTTCAATTTTTTTATTTTTAATTCTGAAAGACAGAATAAACAGAGTTTGAGTACTCCTCTGTTTGAATTTGTAAGTGTTCTAGAAACTAGAAGAGCAGCTCAATCATTTAAGGGTATTTTCACGTTGATATGTTTAAAAATAAATACACAAAAAAATTTATAAAAATTTCGTTTTCTAAGCATATGCTTAGAAGACAATATTTTTAAAAAAATTATTTTGAACGATATCAACATTAAAATACCCTCTAATGATTGATCTGCTCTTCTAGTTTCTAGAACATTTACACGACAATATTTTTAAAAAGTTTATTTTGAACAATATCAACATTAAAATACCCTTAAATGATTGAGCTGCTCTTATAGTTTCTAGAACACTTACAAATTCAAACAGATGAGTACTTAAACTCTGGTTATTCTGTCTTTCAGAAGTGAAAATGAGAAAAATTTTAAAGTGGTTCAAAAACTAGAAGGGCAGCTCAATCATTTAAGTGTATTTTCACGTTGATATTTTTAAAAATAAATACACAAAACAATTTAGAAAAATTTTGTTTTCTAAGCATATGCTTAGAAGACGACATTTTTAAAAAAATTATTTTGAATGATATCAACATTAAAACACCCTTAAATTATTGAGCTGCTATTCTAGTTTCTAGAACACTTACACGACGATATTTTTAAAAAGTTTATTTTGAACGACATCAACATTAAAATAAGGTTAAATGATTGAGCTGCTCTTCTAGTTTCTAGAACACTTACACGACGATATTTTTTAAAAAGTTTATTTTGAACAATATCAACATTAAAATACCCTTAAATGATTCAGCTGCTCTTCTAGTTTCTAGAACACTTACAAATTCAAACAGATGAGTACTCAAACTCTGGTTATTCTTTGAGAAGTAAAAATGAGAAATTTTTTTTAAAGTGGTTCAAAAACTAGAAGGGCAGCTCAATCATTTAAGGGTATTTTCACGTTGATATTTTAAAAAATAATTACACAAATAATTTTTAAAAATTTCGTCTTCTAAGCATATGCTTAGAAGACGATATTTTTTAAAAGTTTAATTTGAACGATATCAACATTAAAATACCCTTAAATGATTGAGCTGCTCTTCTAGTTTCTAGAACACTTACACGACATTTTTAAAAAAGTTTATTTTGAACGATATCAACATTAAAATACCCTTAAATGATTGAGCTGCTCTTCTAGTTTCTAGAACACTTACAAATTCAAACAGATGAGTACTTAAACTCTGGTTATTCTGTCTTTCAAAAGTAAAAATGAGAAAAGTTTTAAAGTGGTTCAAAATAAATATTTATTTAATAAAAATTTTTGATTTAATATAGTAGTTTTATCTGATAATGATAATGAAAGAATAATAATAATAGATATTACTAAAGCAATTACTCAACCTAATTTATTAGGAATTGATCGTAAAATTGCATATGCAATTAAAAAATATCATTCAGGTTGAGTATGAATTGGTGTTGATAGTGGATTAGCTGATAAACAATTTTCTGGATCAGTAAGTAAATAAGGATTTAATAATGATAATATAATTAAAATTATTATAACTATAATTATTCCTATTAAATCTTTAAGGGTAAAATAAGGATGAAAAGAAATTTTATCAATATTTCTATTTGACCCTAAAGGATTAGAAGATCCAGATTGATGGAGAAATACTAAATGAAATAAAATTATTATAGAAATAATATAATTAAATATAATAATATAATTCTATTAAATGCTAATGAAATATTTGCTGAATAATGAATTGATAAAAAAATTCCTGTTAAAATTTGAAAAAATAATATTATTCCTAATAGAGAACCAAAATTTCATAATAATGAAATATTAGATGGAGATGGAAGATCAATAAGAGAATTATTAATAATTTTAATAATTATATTATTTTTTCGTATGGGTGTCAGTAATTAAAAGATAAATAGAAGATGAAAATAATTTAGAAAATTTTAATTCAAGATGAAAATTAATTTTTTCATAAATTGAATAATTAAAATTTAAAATAAATATTGTTATAATAAATACAATTCTAATATAAAAAATCTTAATTTTAGGAAAATTTTCATTAGGCGATAATGAAATAATATAAATAAATAAAACTAATACTACACCTAAATAAATTTAAAAAAGAATGTAACTAATTCAAAATGATGATAAAAGAACTCCAATAATTAGTGTAATAGAAATTGTTATTAAAATTAGTAAAAGAAGAGGATGTGAAGAAAATAAAAATATTAAAGATAAAAATAAAATTATTCTATTTATAATAAAAATGAAAATTTCTTCTAAGAATTTATTTTATCTTAATAATGAAAATGTTATGTGTTATTTACACTATAGAAGTAGAATTAATAACAAATTAATGCTATAAAATAAGTTAGCAGCTTATTAATTTTAATTCTTTAATAAGGATATATCCAACTTATCAGTAACAGTGATATATTATTAACTATTATTAATTAATAAGGGCAGAAATTCCTAAAATCAGGTCGAAACTAATTGTAAATACTTCTTATTAGGCATAACCTATTGGTAAATTATGAGTGCAATTGAAATATTATAATTTTAATTATATACCAAATTAATTCATTTTAATGATCCTAATTTTCATTCATAGAATAATCCTATTAATAAAATTATAATAAATAATATTCTTGTAAAAAATATCAATTATTTGAATTAAATAATGAAATAGGAATTGGTAATAAAATTACAATTTCAATATCAAAAATAATAAAAATAATTGCAATTATAAAAAAATGGATTGAAAATGGAATTCGTGAAGAATTTTTTCACGATCTAAAATGACTTAAAAGAAAGAAAAATTGATAAAAAAAAGAATTATTGAAATAAATATAAATATTATTGATAAAATTAAAATTATTAATATTATTTAATTTAAGATTATCTTAACCTAATTAATTGGAAGTTAATTGTACAAATTATACTTATTAAATTATCCACCTCATCAATAAATTGATAAATAAAGAAATAATCATACAATATCTACAAAATGTCAATATCATGCAGCAGCTTCAAAACCAAAATGATGATTTTTTGAAAAATGACAATTAAAATGTCGTATTAAACATGAAAAAAAAAAATTGTTCCAATAATAACATGAAATCCATAAAATCCTGTAGCTATAGAAAATGTTGATCCATAAACTGAGTCAGAAATTGAAAATGAAGCTTCCATATATTCTATTCCTTGAATTATAATAAAGTATACACCTAAAATAACAGTAATGAATAATGATTGATTAACTTGAGAAAAATTTGATTCTATTAATCTATGATGTGCTCAAGTAACTGTAATACCAGATGATAATAGAATTACTGTATAAAGGAATTTGAAAGGGATTAAATTTTAAAATATTATTTGGCGGTCAAAAATAAATTTCAGTTGTTGGATCTTCTTTTCATCTTCTATGAAAAAATGCTCAAAAAAAAAATAAAAAATAAAATTTCTGAAATAATAAATAAAATTATTCCTCATTTTAATCCTAAAAGTACAATAATAGTATGATTTCCTTGAAATGTTCTTTCACAAGTAATGTCTCGTCATCACTGAAATATTGATAAAAACATTATAAATAAACTAATGAAAATTAAAATAGAATTGTTTAAATGAAAATTTGAAAGTAATCCTAAAGCTAAAAATAAAGCTCTTAAAGAAGCAACAATTGGTCAACGTCTTATATTAACTATATGAAATGGATGAATTTTTATTGACATTAATTATGTTTCTCTTGTATATAATACTATAATGAAACGATCCCATTAAGAACAATTCTGGCTCGTTTGATTTTTTTGGAATGGCATGGAACTTTATCATCCCTCTGTACGGTCGTACAGAGGGTTGACCCAGTTCCATATGGCTGACGACACGCTGTCATTAAGGTGTACCCCAAAGTAATTGGGACAAACTTCTTTGTAAATGGGACAACATCTACTGGCAATGGACAACTTGGGACAACACTTTAAATTTTTTGGACAGCTTTTATTTTTGAGAAAAGTTGAATACAAAAATTGGGGTACACCTTAATGCCATACCCCAAAGTGTTTGGGACAACTAAAACAACAACTGAAATAGAATATATAGCCAATGGACTGATTAAGACAAGTGAAATTTTTATTTGGACAGTTACCATTTTTGAGGAATATAAGAGGGTTTGAAAGTAAAATAACATAAAAAAATTCAGATTTAGTTTTCGAAACACTCCAATAGATGGCGCTGTTGGGAATGCCATAAGAGTCCTGCAAAAAAAAAATTCAGAATTTGTTTCTATCAAACGCCAATAGATGGCGCCACACATTTTCTTTTTTCTAACATTTTTGGAAAAAAATATTTTGAAAAGATTTTCTAAATACAAATACATGGTTTAATAAAATATAGAGTGAGTTAAGTTTTGTTACATATTTCTTAATTCTGAAAATTTTGTATTATTAACAATACATAGAGGATGGTATTGAAGCTTTTTCAAATATTTTTCACCATTATTTCTATTTTTAATACATATTATAAGTTGCTACTTTTTTATGTTGAATTCCCATAGACTTCAATGTTATTAAAAACTAAATATGGATTTCAAAAATATAGCGTGACATTTGTTTTGTTACATATTTCTCAATTCTGAAAATTTTGTATTATTAACAATGCATAGAGGATGGTATTGAAGCTTTTTCAAATATTTTTCACCATTATTTCTATTTTTTGTATAATTATAAAGTGACCCCTTTTGCCATGTTAAATTACATAGGAATACAGTATGTATACAGTAGGTATATACTATATCTATTGGTTAAGCTATAATTGTGACGTCATGTCCATACTAGTCTATGGCTATGATGTCATGTGCATTATTACCTATATTTTTAGTGTCATACAATGGCAAATGGGCTGAAAAAATGTATGAAATATTTCTAAACCTTGTAAGGTTGTTAGCATATATAAGCTATTTTTTAAGAGTTGCAATCATATGCAAGCCTTTCTGTGATAATTGTAAGGAATTTAAAGTTATTTTATAAGGTTTGCAAGCATCTACAAGTTTTTTCTGTAAGGCTTTTTTGTAAAAGTTGTAAGGTTTTCCTGAGAGAGTTTGCAAGCCATTCCGTAAGGTTTGCAAGCCATTATGCAAGGTTTGCAAGCCATTCCGTAAGGTTTGCAAGCCTTTCTGTAAGGTTTGCAAGCCTTTCAGTAAGGTTTGCAAGCCTTTCCGTAAGGTTTGCAAGCCATTCTGTAAGGTTTGCAAGCCTTTCTGTAAAGTTTGCAAGCCTTTCTGTAAGGTTTGCAAGCCTTTTTGTAAGGTTTGCATGCCTTTCCGTAAGGTTTGCAAGCCTTTCTGTAAGGTTTGCAAGCCTTTCTGTAAAGTTTGCAAGCCTTTCTGTAAGGTTTGCAAGCCTTTTTGTAAGGTTTGCATGCCTTTCCGTAAGGTTTGCAAGCCTTTCTGTAAGGTTTGCAAGCCTTTCTGTAAGGTTTGCATGCCTTTCCGTAAGGTTTGGAAGACATTCTACAAGGATTGCAAGACATTCCGTAAGGTTTGCAAGCCATTCCGTAAGGTTTGCAAGCCTTTCTGTAACATTTGCAAGCCTTTTTGTAAGGTTTGCAAGCCTTTCTGTAAGGTTTGCAAGCCTTTCTGTAAGGTTTGCAAGCCTTTCCGTAAGGTTTGCAAGCCTTTCTGTAAGGTTTGCAAGCCTTTCAGTAAGGTTTGCATGCCTTTCCGTAAGGTTTGCAAGCCATTACACAAGGTGTGGAAGACATTCTGCAAGGTTTGCAAGCCATTCTGTAAGGTTTGCAAGCCTTTCTGTAAGATTTGCAAGCCTTTCCGTAAAGTTTGCAAGCCTTTTTGTAAGGTTTGCAAGCCATTATGCAAGGTTTGGAAGACATGCCACAAGGTTTGCAAGCCATTCTGTAAGGTTTGCAAGCCTTTCTGTAAGGTTTGCAAGCCTTTCTGTAAGGTTTGCAAGCCTTTCTGTAAGGTTTGCAAGCCTTTCTGTAAGGTTTGCAAGCTTTTCCGTAAGGTTTGCAAGCCATTCTGTAAGGTTTGCATGCCTTTCAGTAAGGTTCGCAAGCCATTTTGTAAGGTTTGCAAGCCATTCCGTAGAGTTTGCATGCCTTTCCATAAGGTTTGCAAGAGATTCCATAAGGTTTGGAAGAGATTATGCAAGGTTTGGAAGAGATTATGCAAGGTTTGGAAGAGATTCCGTAAGGTTTGCAAGCCATTATGCAAGGTTTGGAAGAGATTCCGCAAGGTTTGCAAGCCATTCCGTAAGGTTTGGAAGAGATTATGCAAGGTTTGCAAGCCATTGCGTAAGGTTTGCATGCCTTTCCGTAAGGTTTGCAAGCCATTACGCAAAGTTTGGAAGAGATTATGCAAGGTTTGCAAGCCATTCCATAAGGTTCGCAAGCTATTCCGTAAGGTTTGCATGCCTTTCCGTAAGGTTTGCAAGCCATTATGCAAGGTTTGGAAGAGATTCCACAAGGTTTGCAAGCCATTCTGTAAGGTTTGCAGGCCTTTCTGTAAGGTTTGCAGGCCTTTTTGTAAGGTTTGCAGGCCTTTCTGTAAGGTTTGCAGGCCTTTCCGTAAGGTTTGCAGGCCTATCTGTAAGGTTTGAAGGCTTTCTATAAGGTTTGCAAGCCATTATGTAAGGTTTGCAAGCCTTTCCATAAGGTTTGCAAGAAGTTACACAAGGTTTGCAAGCCATTATGTAAGATTTGCAAGCTATCCTGTAACGTCCGTAAGCTGTCCCGTAAGGTTCGCAAGTCGTCTCATAAGGTTTGCAAGTTTTCCCGTAAGGTTTGCAAGTCGTCCCGTAAGGTTCGCACGTCATCCTGTAAGGTTTGCATGTCGTCCCGTAAGGTTTGCACGTTGTCCCGTAAGGTTCGCATGTTGTCCTGTAAGGTTCACAAGCTACCCCGTAAGGTTCAAAAGCGTCCCGTAAGGTTTGCAAGCCGTCCTGTAAGTTTTGCAAGCCGTTTCATAAGTTTTGCAGCTGCCCCATAAGGTACGAAAGCTGTCATGTAATGTTAGCAAGCTATCTTGTAATGTTAGCAAGCCATCCCGTAAGGTTCGCAAGCCGTATTGTAAGGTTCGCAAGCCGTATTGTAAGGTTCGCAATCCGTCCTGTAATGTTAGCAAGCCGTCCAGTAATGTTAGCAAGCCGTCCCGTAATGTTAGCAAGCCATCCCGTAAGGTTCGCTAGCCGTCCCGTAAGGTTCGCAAGCCGTCCTGTAAGGTTCGCAAGCCATCCCGTAAGGTTCGCAAGCCATCTTGTAAGGTACGCAAGCCATCCCGTAAGGTTCGCAAGTTGTCCCGTAAGGTTCGCAAGTCGTCCCGTAAGGTTCGCAAGTCGTCCTGTAAGGTTCGCAAGTCGTCCCGTAAGGTTCGCAAGTCGTCCCGTAAGGTTCGCAAGTTGTCCCGTAAGGTTCGCAAGTCGTCCCGTAAGGTTCGCAAGTCGTCCTGTAAGGTTCGCAAGTCGTCCCGTAAGGTTCGCAAGTTGTCCCGTAAGGTTTGCAAGCCGTCCCGTAAGGTTAGGAAGCCATCCCGTAAGGTTAGCAAGCCGTCCCGTAAGGTTCGCAAGCTGTTTGCAAATTGCCTGAAAAGTTGTCATTTCATGCATTACCTGGAAAATTTTTGATTTTAGATATTCTCTCAAAAAAGTGAGGAATTTTGCACATTGCCTAAAACATCCTAAATTTTGTCTATTGGCTCAGAAATTCCAAATTTAACACATTGCCTTAAAAGTTAAAAAAAAATTGGCACTGCATAAGTAATTAGTTATTTTGCACATTGCCTTAATGTTAGTGATTTTGCAAATTGCCTGAAATGTTAGTGCTTTTGCAAATTACTTGAAACATTAGTGATTTTGCAAATTGCCTAAAACATTAGTCTGTTTGCACATGGCCTAAATTGGTGAATTTTGCATATTTACTAGCAAAAGTGTGGTTTTGCATATTGCCTAGGCATTTTATACATAGATGGTAACATGCACTGTTTGTTGTAACAATGTGTTTTTATAAAATGTAGGCTGTCTGTTTCCATGGCAACCTAATACCTAGGTTAGACATAACCTTCTATAAGGCATCATAGAGGCTATGGTTGAGAGGAACACAATCTAAAATTTTGTCATGTCTTCTTTTCTTGCTATGTTTTCTTATTTTTAAATTTACCCATCCCACCTTTTTGAAGAATGAGCACGCCCATTTCAAATTTGACAGTTGCCATTGAGATACTATAGACACCATAATAACTACAGCAACTGTACAATTTGAAATGGGTGCCCTTGCTATGCTCTATAGTACAGGACATAGCTATGATTATTTGATGCCGATGGGATTTTTCATGAACTTCAAGGTAAGCATCTAAAGTTATAAATACATATTTATACATGAAATTTTGTATGTTTATAAAACTCCACCAGATCTTTTATTGGAAATCATCAAATTTCATCTAGCATGCATGAAAGTAGAGTAAATGAATTTTTAGACATCACTTACACCAACCAAAAACAAATATGGCGGTCAACATTTTCTACCTAAAACATACACACAGTTTGCACAATAGAATATTATAAGAGTTTCTATAGTATTATATAGTAAATTTCGTATTTTTGGAATTTACTACAACGCCATCTAGGCAGGAAAATTATGAAACAATTATCTTTAAAACTCTCTTAAGTGTAAACATTTGGGGTATACCTTAATGTCATACCCCACATGAAGATATTTCTGTAACCATTAATAGTAGAAGCATGGAACCTTTTCCAGTGGCTTGTACTCTCAATGGACTGCAATGGACAGTTTTCAGTTTTGTTCGGACACCTCCGGTTCCGGAAATACAGTCGTTTGAAATACCATTAAGGTATACCCTAAGGTTATCCTAGAACAGAAACCGGAAATGGGACAAGTCTGAAACTTGTTCCATTGCATTGTACTCTCAATGAACTGAAATGGACAGTTTTCAATTTTGTTCGGACACCTCCGGTTCCGGAAATACAGTCGTTTGAAATACCATTAAGGTATACCCCAAGGTTATCCTAGAACAGAAACCGGAAATGGGACAAGTCTGAAACTTGTTCCATTTGATTGTACTCTCAATGGACTGCAATGGACAGTTTTCAATTTTGTTCGGACACCTCCGGTTCCGGAAATACAGTCATTTGAAATACCATTAAGGTATACCCCAAGGTTATCCTAGAACGGAAACCGGAAATGGAACAAGTTTCAGACTTGTCTCATTTCCGGTTTCTGTTCTAGGATAAGGTTCCATGCTTCTACTATTAATAGTTACAGAAATATCTTCATGTGGGGTATGGCATTAAGGTATACCCCAAATGTTTACACTTATATTCCTCAAAAATGGTAACTGTCCAAAAAAAATTTCACTTGTCCCAATCAGTCCATTGGCTATATATTCGGTTTCAGTTGTTGTTTTAGTTGTCCCAAACACTTTGGGGTATGGCATTAAGGTGTACCCCAATTTTTGTATGCAACTTTTCTCAAAAATATAAGCTGTCCAAAAAATTTAAAGTGTTGTCCCAAGTTGTCCATTGCCAGTAGATGTTGTCCCATTTACAAAGAAGTTTGTCCCAATCACTTTGGGATACACCTTAATGACAGCTGACGACACCAATATCCTGTTTGGGCCCTTTTCCTCCCAGTCCCACTCCTTAATACAAAGAAATCGACTTGATAAGCCTCAGCATTAAGTCAATGGGGTTGTATTTTTTTTGGAAAATTGTCTTTTTAATAGGATGAATCATCTTTCTATATTTTGTTGACCACTGGTCAATCATTTTGATTGGCCAGTTTGGTTTTTGATTTCAATTGTGCCCAATCAGAGAATACTGAGAAAATGTTCTCAGTATCCTCTTCTTGGGTATAAAAGGCCGTGTATTTCGATGTAAAGAAAGCATTCATTGAAAGCATTCTTGAAATAGAATCTATGCCCAACTTGGGATAGATTTCTATGGAAATAATGAAATAAACTGTTATTATGCTTAAAAATTGCTAGTCTTATTTTTATATCTACGAAATAGAACGAAAGTTCTAACATCTTATCATCTAGAACTGTCAACCCAGGTGCAAGCCTGGATCTCCAATCCTAGATGAGACTGAAGAAGACAACACGATCAACCAACTTTTAGTCGGGTGAAAGCCCGAGGAGTAGCAGACAGCTAAAAGATCCTTTTATTGTAAAGGTTCTTAAAGAGAGGAACTTGTGAGGAAACGAAAGGGACTAATTTGTTCCCTTCCTCCCGAACCAGAATAGAATTAGTGGCCTAGCCAACCACTTTCTGACCGCTCGAAAGAGCGAAAACAAAGCATTGAGAGAATTCTATTCACCCCTTGAACGTAGTTCGTTACAATAAGAATAGAAAATACATAAGATTGAATAATAACAACTGCAGATTCTAATAAAATTAATAAAAGTTGAATAAAAATAAATAATGGAAATATAATAGTAATTAAATTTTTTCCTTGATTACCTAATAATGTTATTAATAAATGACCTGCAATTATATTTGCTGCTAACAGAACAGAAAGAGTAATTGTCCAAATAATTTGTCTAATAATTTCAATACATACTATAAATATTATTAATATAACAGGAGTTCCTGTAGGAACTAAATGAGCTAAAGCATGAGTTGTATTTATAAATCATGCATAAATAATAATAGTTAATCATATAGGAAGAGCTAATGAAAGAGTAAATGATAAATGTCTTGATGCAGTAAAAATATATAAAAATATTCCTATTAAATTATTTAATATGATAAAGATAAGATTATTTAATAATATTGAAAATTCTGAGGAAGAGGCTGGCTGTGTTTGAGTCACAGCCAGGCCCTTCTCACAGCAAAGAATCTGTGCCTTTTGCTACACCCCTTAAGCATAATACTGGGGGTGTAAGTTGGGGAGTTGTTTTAGAAAAAGAGAGAAGAATGGTAAGGCCAGCTCTAGCTTCAGAATGTACTCTAGTAAAGAGCAGGTTTAATGTTTTTAGGGAATTATCAGTAGGATGTGTGGAGGTAGTAGAAAGTGTAAATTTAGAGCAGAGGTGCAAGGGGTCTGGGAAGTTTAAGAAAGCAAGTGTAGGGGATGTAAATGCAGCTCAGGAGGGTGTTATCAAGGGTAAGAAGCAAGGTATTAGTAAGGGTAAGAAGGGTGTTATTAAGGGTAAGAAGAATGATGTTAGACAGGGTAAGAAGAATGATGTTAGACAGGGTAAGAAGAATGATGTTAGACAGGGTAAGAAGAATGTTAGTAAGGCTGAGGAAAGAAATGAAGGTGGGGTTGTTTTCGAAGGGGTGCAGAGCAGATCAGTAATTTTTGTAGGTGATAGTAATGTCAAAAGGCTTGATAAATGGGTGGTGGGTAAAGATAGAGGGAAAGTAAGTGTAGCTTAATTGCCTCGGAAAAAAACAAATGCCTCATGTTTACGTCGCAATTTCGGCCAAAGTTGTACAAAAGGCGGGACCACTTTTGACCAGCCGTGGTCAAACGTGGGCCGACTTTGGTCAATTGTGACCAGGCTGCCATCTTGGTATGGAGTTACTCTCGTCATGTTACGGAGTTACTTCACCCATTTTTGGGGGCACAAGTTGGAAGAGACTTTGTTCTCCGAAAATGTTAGGCCTAAAGCCTGTGGACTTAGTCCCGTGTGGGGTTTACGTTTAACACAGAACGTAGACCCAGTTTTGGCCAAGCTCATCTCGTGAAGTTGCACACAACAACACGAGAGGAGCCACCATCGTGCTTTGCCGCCTTTATTTTAAAAAGGAGCGGGCAATTTAAACAGGGATAACTGAACGAAATTGTTGCCAATATGTGATACTACATGGCACTTTTTCCGCCTTTTTCTGAAATAGGCGGCAATTCAAACAGGGATAACTAAATGAAGTCGTTGGAAATATTTGCCGCCTACGGGCGCATTTTCCGCCTTTTTTCATTAAAAGAGGCAATTGAACCAGGGATAACTTAAGTGTAAACTTTGCAACAATGCTATGCCTATGGGCACATTTTCTGCTTTTTTGTTAAAATGAGCAGCAAATCAAACAGGGATAACTTTACGAAAACGTTGCAAAGAAATGTCGCCTATGGGCGCTTCTTCCGCCTTATTGCAAAATAAGCGGCAAATTCAATCAGGGATAACTGAAATCTTCCGCCTTATTGCAAAATAAGCGGCAAATTCAATCAGGGATAACTGAAACATTCTCGTTACATGGAGACCGATTGTTGGGGCCAATCGCCGTTTCCATGTACGATTCTTCGATTGTGAACATATAAGTTTTCGGGCTTTTATGTCATCTTTCGATGCATGCTCTTCCAAAGTGCGACTTATGGAAACGGAGCAGCTTACGATGGGACCGATTGTTGGGGCCAATCGATGTTTCTGCGTAAGCAAAAAAAGGAAAGATCAGTACCGTTATCTGAGGATCTATGGGCCTACTTTGGGCTCACTGACTCTCATCCTACCTTCTATTCCCTTCCACCCACTCGTGTATCCAGCCTTGACGTGGCGAGTGGGCTTGTTGGGAAATCTCTCGTTTGTCATTGAGATGTTATTGTTTCATCGCACAGAGAGACATTTCCCTAAACAAGTGGATACAATCTTTTTCTTCCACGGCCTTATTCTTTCCTTTCCTATATAAGGTCGTTTGCTTTTTGTGCCGTCAGTCTGTGAATAATATTAGATTCAATTTGGGCGTTCAGCAGTCAATGCCGAACGTACCCGAATCGCTTCTAAAATTTGTGTTGTTGCTTTTGTCGTTTCAGTAACTTGCTAATACACACCGTGTAGCAAAATGGGTAGACGCAACAAGTCGAGGAAGGCGACTATAAATAAAAATGACAAGTCGAGGAAGGCGACTATAAATAAAAATGACGATAACACAGACGTAAACGCAAACGGCGATACTTCGAATATTCATGGCGACGTGCATGAAAATCTTGACGAAGGACAGGCGTTGCCGAACGTGCCCTGTGACCCACAAGCGAAGAAAAAAACCACAAATCGAAGAAACTTAAATTGTCCGCTCTGCCATGTCCCTACCCATGGCCGTCTCATAAGGCACTTACGTGACCACCACAAAGATATACCCGAAAAAGAGCGTCAAGACATAAACAAAAAGACGAAAGACAAATTCAAAAACGGTCCGATACCACTCGAATGGGGACTCGTAAAACAGTGGTTCGGGTCACTCATAAATAACTCGATAGTGCGCCAGGGACTTATGAAATGCATTTATCACGTTGGTTCTCGCTTCGTAAACCTTCCTTCTGTGTGGGAGCAGGGCACGTTGGGTGACAACCCAGAAGTCGTTGATGAAGATCCCATAGACGAAGGTGAAATTGGTGTGGAAGACGATGACGATGGTGCTTCGCCGGTAGTGTTTCCTCGCCGGAACTATCGTGCGGGATCCGTTCTTGCCAAGATGCAAGCGGAAAATTTAACCATGCGCTACAATCTGTCGTTCTTTACGGACTTTATTAATTACATGGAGACAGAGAAGATCTATCGTGCCCGTGCGCATCGGCTCACGTACGCAAGACTGGTTTCGAGGGTGTTGTATCATGTTAACATCTCAACAGGCGGCAAGCACGAAACACCAATGCCCAGCCTCATGATACACACCAACCAAGTTCAAAATTACGCACTACGTCTCACACGTGTTGGCACGAAAGCGAGCACCATCGTAAGCCTTTACCGCAACTTACTAATTTACCTGAGTTACCTGATGACTGCGACCGATTTGAGTCAAGGATCGCCTCTTGTACGACGACTTGGCGCACGTCGTAGAAGTAATCAAGCGATTCATGGTACGGGCCAAGAAAGATCAAAAAGCCGAAAGCCGTGCAAAAAAAAGCGAAGATGCAGTGTAAGACGCCTTCACCGAGCAAACCGTGGCTGTGTCTACGTCGTTAGTAAGCGACCCTGCACTCCTGGAGGACGTGAACGACTCATTTACGCGCCTTCTTGATAACGGGTTTAATGCTATCGATTACTGCGTGGTCACGCGCTATTTAATGCTCGCCATAGCATCTTATGGAATTCGGCAATCGGCCATAATTAATCTTCGCCTATGCGAATACTTAGATCGCAGGGAAGCAGCGTCAGGAGACTATGTGTTCTTCGTGCGCGACCATAAGACGTCTGCCACGGGTCCTCAGGGCATCTGTTTAACATCAGAACAGGCGTCGATGTTTGAGGTATACTACCACCTCCTCAGACCGATGGTTGATGTCCTGATGACGGAAAATTTCTTTCTCAATTCCGTGGGAACAGCGTGGAACAGTCCTTCTCGAGAATTTTCGCGGATGTCAGCAAAGTACGGGGTGCCGTTCACTGTCACTCGTACGCGGAAATCTCTCCAGACTTCCATTGCGGGGAAGTCTAAAAAAGAACGGGAGAAGATCTGCAGAGCCCTAAAACATCGAGAGGTCACTGCAGAACGTGCGTACCGCCAACCGAACGTAGAACGGACCGCACAAGACTCTGCTCTCATTCGCGAAATCATCACCACATCCCGTGAGAAGATAGCGCACGTCGAAAGATGCGAAGATGCACAACCATGCACGTCGTCTGGTATTACACATTCTAGCGGGGAGGGATCCTTCAGGCCTTTCGTTGTCTACCCTGACAGTGACGACGACGATAGCAGTCCGTCTACCCATGATACGAGGAGCTCTCGGAAACGAACTTTTGACGATCGTCATAGTCGCTTTCGCGGGATACCGTTCAGACTGTCCGATTCGGACTCTTCGTAAATTGGTAAAACACCTGCATGTGCTTCAGTGTTCTTGTGTCTGCCGTGCTTTCTATCTTACCTACTTTATGGGTCTTCGGGCTCATCGTGAGTGCTTGTGTTTGTGCATAAGTGGGGGTACTTGTTGGGGGGTGTTGCATGTGTGCCTGCTTGCATGTTTTTTTCCTGTGATGTCCTGTCCTGTTCCTCTTCGATGTATCTCCACCTTGACGTGGTGAAGAGGCTCGAGCCTGTTTTATATAAAGGCCGCTAAGAGAGATACAATTCATGTGTTGCTGTAGTGACCAAAACCGCAAAATGCGGTTCTTATGCGGATCTTGGGTCTTCGAATACCGCATGCTACTCATGGCATCGTGCTATTGCACGACTGTGATGTAGCAGGACTAAAATAAACTAAGTCCAAACTAAATGTTGTACTGACCGATACAGCATAATGCGGTATATGAGTCTTCGATAACCGCATCCTACTCATGGCATCGTGCTATTGCACGACTGTGATGTAGCAGGACAAAGATACTCTGCCACGTGCTACTCATTGCATCGTGCTTCGGTTCGACAGTGAAGTAGCACTGGCAAAGTCTGAAAAAAAGCTGTAATGACCGAAAATACAGCAAAGTGCGGTTCTTATGCGGTTCTTGACTCTTCGAAGTCCGCATGTTTTCTCCCGTGATGTCCTGTCCTTCCCTCTTCGATGTATCTCCACCTTGTCGTGGTGAAGAGGCTCGAGCCTGTTTTATATAAAGGCCGCTAAGAGAGATACAATTCATATGTGGCGGTTATTGGGTATATTTCGTAAACAGCCACGCTACTATCACCGTGCTTTTGCACGACCGTGATGTAGCAGGACTAAAATAAACTAAGTCCAAAATAAATGTTGTACTGACCGATACAGCATAATGCGGTGTTTGGGTCTTCGATAACCGCATGCTACTCATGGCATCGTACTATTGCACGACTGTGATGTAGCAGGACTAAAATAAACTAAGTCCAAAATAAATGTTGTACTGACCGATACAGCATAATGCGGTGTTTGGGTCTTCGATAACCGCATGCTACTCATGGCATCGTGCTATTGCACGACTGTGATGTAGCAAAAAAAAACTCAAAGTCAAATAAGCCTAACACTGAGAAAACCTTTATGATTTTCGGTGATCGATAAACTTGAGATGGAGTTACGACAGGGGACCGTAAACCCCTGGCGTACCTATGACTTGTTTACCAGGGGCTCAGATTAAAAATGTTCAGGAACGTATCAAGAGAATGGTATGTGGGGAAAAAGCAGAGGAGGTCTTAGTTGTTCTGCAAGTGGGGGCTAATGATGTGTGTAGACAGTTTGGAGGGGAAGTTTTAGATGGGCTAGCTGACTTAGCAAAGCATACTTTATGTTGTAGGGCTGGAGTTACTGTTAAAGTTAGTGCTATTCCTGAGATGTGGGATAGGGGAGATATAGTTACTCGTAAGGCACATTATGTAAATGATAGATTAATTGAAGCATGTAATAGGTTTGGGACCCATGTAATAGACTGGAGGGCAGCTATGCTCAATTTTGGGGGTTAATGGAACAGGGATGGGATTCATTTTAATTACAGGGCTGGTAGGATTGTGGGTAAAAATATAGGTGATTTTGTTAAGCATTTTTAGGGTAAGGTTTTGGGGTTTAGGTACAAATGCTTTAGGGGGTTGATACTAATATGAATGCTCCACAGCTTGTTGCTGGGAGCAATAGTTTTTTGTTTTAAGTATTATTTCTTGAAACACTGTCCAGGAAGGAAATCATTTAAGAAAACCAACTTCAGCTATACCTTCACATGTAAAGGTTATGGTGGTTAATTGTAGGAGTCTATGAAACAAAGTTCCTGAGTTCATTGCGGCAGTTGAGGAGACTGGTTGCGATATAATTCTTGGTACAGAGTCATGGCTTGATGATACTGTTAATAATGGGGAAATATTTCCAGGTTGTTTCACAGTGTACCATAGAGACAGGGTTGGTCGTTCTGGGGGTGGGGTTTTCATAGTTATTTCACAAATATTTTATAGTCACAGGGTAACAAGTTTTGAAACAGACTGTGAAATAGTATGTTGTAGTTTAAGGCTAAAGAATGGTAAAAAGGTTTTTTTATATTCTTTCTATCAGCCACCGGAATCCTCCATAGCAGATATCACTAGTGTAAGAACTTCTTTAGACACTCTTCTTCATAAATACCATAGCCCAATTATTATTTTAGGAGTTGATGTAAATTTTCCTAACATCAACTGGGAAATGAATACGGTGATCAGTGGCAGTGACGGGCAGTTAGCAGTTTCATTTTTAGATAGTATGAATACTTACTCTATGGAACAAGGTGTAACTAAACCGACAAGAAATGACAAAATTCTTGATGTAGTACTGACTAATAGTCCAGAGTTATTATCTAATGTTAGGGTATAAGGGGGAATTAGTGAACATCAGATAATCTAATGTGATGTTAATGCATGTGTGGAAAAAATTCCTGAGGTTAAAAGAGTAGTGTTTTTTTTTAACAAATGTAATTGGGATGGTTTTAAGTCACATTTGATAGATACTTTTCATAAATTTAAAGGATGTTTTTATCCTCAAAATGTGAATTTGAATTGGTCATGATTTCATAGTTTAATTTTAAGTGGGTTCCTCCTTTATTCCAACCAAGGTAGTTAGGGACTGTGCCACACTGGTATGGTACACTAGCAAAGTTAAAATGGCTCTTCATAAGCAATGCTTATGGAGGAATAGGGCTAGATATCACCCAAATTTAGTAAATTCCAATGAATGGGAAGCTTGTTTCAGATCCAGTAGGGAAAGCTACCTTATTAAATGAACAATACAAGAAGGTCTTCACAGTTGATGATGGCATACCACATGAGGTTTTTTTTCCTTATTTCTTTGTATGGATCAAATTGTAATAAATGCAGATGGGATAGTCAAGCAACTTCTAAAATTAGACTCAAATAAAAGCTGTGGTCCAGATGGGATGTATGCTATCATTTTAAAAAATCTTGCACATGAGTTGGGTTCATACCTTCAGTTAATTTTTCAACAGAGTTTAGATGTAGGCATTGTACCAGATATGTGGAAATTAGCTAACATTAGTCCAATTTTTAAATCAGGAGACAAGTCTCAGGTAAATAATTACAGACTCGTGTCTTTAACCTTGATAGTTTGCAAGGTCCTTGAACATATTATATATTCCTCCTCAATGAATTTTCTTATGGAAAACAATCTTTTGTGTGATAACCAGCATGGGTTTTTTAGGGGGCATTCATGTGAAACCCAGCTTATTATTTTAGTTGATGACCTTCAGAAAATTTTAGACAAAGGCTGTTAGAGAGATTTTTTTTTCTTTATCTCTGCAAGGCATTTGACACAGTTTCTCACTCAAAACTAATGACAAAAATTAGTGGATATGAATTGGGTAAACATGTGTATAAATCGGTGCATTCTTTTTTGAGTGATAGGAAACAAAGGGTTGTTGCAGGTGGGTCTGATTCTTGAGTGGATAGGGGTTACATCAGGGGTTCCTCAGGGTAGTGTGTTGGATCCACTTCTGTTTCTTTATATATCAATGACCTCAGCAGTCAAGTTAGCAGCAATTGGCAGCTATTTGCAGATGATAGAATAATTTATTGTGAGGTTACCTCTGACAATGATTGCCATATTATTGATAGTGACTTGAAAGCAATAGAGGCATGGTGTTCTAAATGGCATCTTCAACTTAATTAAGAAAAATGTTGTGTAATGAGGGTAGCTAGGGGAAGGAATCCAATAATATTTCTATATAGAATAGGGGCCATTCCACTTAATAATGTAGATTCTTATAAATATTTGGGGGTAAGGACTACAGCTAAACTTTCTTGGAAGCTGCATGTTGAACAGATTATTTCCAAGTCTATGCAGATGCTAAGGTTTAGTCAACGCATTCTAAGAAGATGTCCCAGGGAGGTAAAATGTATAGCATATCAATCATTAGTACATCCCCATCTAGAATACTACAGCTCCGTGTGGAATTCCCACACTGCAGACTTAACTCACTCCATAGAAATGGTTCAACACAGGGCTGCTAGGTTTGTTTGTGGTAAATTCGGATATGCAGACAGTGTAACTAAAATGTTTTCAGAGCTTGGTTGGGATAGTTTACTTGCAAGACATTCAGATTTTAGTCTTAATATGTTTAATCAAATGCTAGAAGGCTTTTGCCCTAAACCTACTTCATGTAAACTTTGCAGGGCATTATATTTGGGTAGGGGTGACCACTCTAACAAAGTTGGAGAGATTTTTGCATGAACAGATTTTTATTACTGGTCATTTGTTCCTAGGGTGACTTGACAATGGAACTTGCTTACTGGGGATTTTGTGCAGGAAAAACATATTTTATGGGAGTCATAATTTTGTTTTGCAGCATTAAAAAATATTGAAATTGTTGTTGGGTTTATATCAATGGGGTTTTATATTTTTTGGTTTTGACAATGCATTTTCTATGGCTGCTTGCAGAGTAATTTTTCAAATTCAAATTCAAAGTGGCCACATCACATGTCACCTACCAGATTTCTTCTCATCACTCATCATAGTTCCTCACTTGCTCTGTACTTTGTCTTTTCATCCAGAATCATCTACCAGTGAGGACATCAAAATTCATCCATCTGAACATTTTTTCTTGTATAGCAAGCAATTGTGCTTCACTACACAATCATCATTTTCATCTTTCTTCACTGAATTTGTTTGTTTTTCAATAAATTGAATTCTAAGAAGTGTGGTTACCACACCAGTATTTACTACACTTTAAAACAAATTCAGCTTTCTTCATCACTTCTTTCCTAAAAAGTCCAGCCATCTTGGACTTTCATCTTTTTGTGTGTTCTCTACACACAAACAGTGAATTTAAAAGCATGCAGTTACCGCATTTCTAGTTTCCTTCTTCATACTGTTTTCCTATTTCATCCAGTATGATATTTGATTAAGTGGTCTACCAAGCTCAGATTTTGCATTGTGCATCTGCTGTTCTTTATTGAGGACTTTAGAACTCTCATATCCTCCATGTGGTCACCATATACCACGTGTAGAAGGAGCTCCTTCTAAAATCTGACACAAACTCAATAAAGAATTCACTACATTCTGCACGAGTTGGGAACCATCAGTCAACACACACCCAACTGAGGAAGAACACTTCAGTCAATACAACAATCCAACACGCCACTGGACTCAAAGACAACTCCATTACATACACATATTAAGTGTAGGTAAACCGTTACTCAGTGTATAAGAGTACGAGGGTGTCGGTTACGACAAAATGCGAAATGAAAGTTCCGCAATTTCTGATGCACACCTACTTACACTAAACGACGCACCCAACGACCATGTGTTGAACAAGCCACCTCATACTGGACATCAATCAGAACCAACTAGCATTGCTCAGAGTGTACTTGAGAACCCTCGAAGCTACACAGACCTACCGGAACTTCGGAGAGCTCGTTTATCACCCCATATTCACACCACACCCACCATACATGCCACATCACCAATCATGCCTGCTGCACATGAATCTGCTGACAACCTGCCTGATCACCAGCATTCCCGGGAGGATTCGCTGGATGATCTTATCATTGCTGATGCGACACCACCACCACAACCTGTCAGTCGCAGCCTTGCGATCCCTCACGGCTGGATGCACTAACAATGCAGGTGTCCAGCCTCGCCAATGCCCAGGCCAACCAGAATTTAAGAACTCTACCACGACAAACGATGTGCTTGCCGACATCGTGATGACTCCAAAGACTCTTTGACTTTCTGTTATGGTACCGCGAGTCCTACGGTCTGCGTCACGATCGCCATGGCAGACAATACACACCACACTTTTGTCACCTGTTGCACCACCCTGATTGGCTACATACTCTGCGAACCACTGAACATTCGCATAGAGAGCAGTCAGATAATCCTCGTCACAGACGAGTGTGCAGAGCCACCAACTATGACACGCACAGAATCTCAACACTTGTCTGGGCTGCACGTAGTGGTCACCACTTGACACCCCCGGAATGACAGCAAGATCAAGCTCAGAACCAAGATCAGAACCAAAATGGCCCGTCAGTCTATGCACCACAATTTCCACCACAGGGGGCAGCACCAATGTACACTGGGATGGCCAATGTCCAAGATAACATCTATAGGCCCACCCAGAGAACACTCAGTTGAAGACTTCAATAAGAAGTACAGTGGTCGTCATCCAGCTAACTCAATCCAAAACTTCAATGGATTGACAGGTTTCTGTCCCTTCCTGGAAGAATTCGAGGATGTGGCCAACCTGTACGAATGGACCGACCACCACAAGGAGGAGTTTATCAGGGCTGCCCACACGTGGCTGAGCAAATTGAGGTACGAAAATTGTGTTATCTCTTGGGCCAAGCTGAGAGTGCAAATGGTGAACATGTTCGGTAAGCCTAATGATCTAGCCATATTAGAGAAGCAGTATACAGAGATGCTTCAGAAGGAAGACAAGAGTACACAGGCTTTCATCTGGGAGTTTATGATGCTCGGCAACTGAGTTTACAAGCAACTCAACGATCAGCTGCACATGAGGCAGTTGCATCGTGCACTACATCCAACAATACAAAGCACTGTTCATCACGGACTGATGACATATTCAAGGACTTTGCAAATGCCGTCCTCAACATGGAAGTTCTTTTGCACTCATTGAATAAATGGCCGATGGAACCAAAGGCACCAGCTGATCCGGATGCAAGTAAAGGAGCATCGAAGACCGATAAAGAGAAATGGGTGGTAACCACCAGCTTATAGACACTACACATCATTCTAGCATCAACAAGCGGCCTAGCCAAACTGCATTAACCAACTCGGGACGACACTTCGACTGACATTCAACAAGACACTCCATGGACGTTTGACAAGAGCAATTGCGGAAAGTTGGGGCATTTCTTCCGCGAGTGTCAACTGCCGAGGAAGGTCACCATCAAGGAGTTTGGAGAACCTATTCCCGGCTATGACACCAAGGAAGAGGTTCCCGAGGCAGACATCATTACAGAAAATGGAACTGAGTTTGCAGTTATCTGTTTAGGGGACAGATTCGTCAGATACCCTTCTCGATAATTACAGTTCCAATGATTCTGAAAAGATACTGATTCATGTGATCAACCAGGCCGCTGAACATATGTGGACCTTGGATGATCTGATCACCTGGCAGGACACACTGGATTGCTTTCACAATCAACAGAACAATTATATGAATGTTTGCAGACACCAGAGCTATGGGCAGCATCATCACAGTTGCACTTGCACAGGAACACAAGTTTGAGGTCGAGCCTGTGCTTGTCCCACCTGATATTCAGGGTGTGGAAGGCCTCAAAATCACCGTGGTGGGACGACTCGCCAATACGGTTTAGCTAGGCACCTACACAGTGTGAGGGCATCTGCTGGTGATTGCCGGCCAGCCTGAAGCCATCTTGGGCCGAGATCTGCACCTAGCTGGGTCTATGGCTACAAATAAAGTATACTTAGAGGAAGACCTCTTTGAATCCACACTCCGACAGAAGTGCGTCGAAGCACACATTGGATGGGCTCTGGGAGAGACTTCATCAGAGGCGTCTGGTATATCTTCCAGTGCCTCTGGGCAAATCTAAGACCTGTGATCTGAAAGTGATGTTGAGGATTTGCAGTTGGCCACCAATGCTAGTGAGAACCCAAACATGACTAAGTAAACAATAATCCATTAGTGCTTAATCTATTGCCAACATTGATATAAAGTATAAATCAGCAAAACAAAACAATAGTGACAAGAAGAATTTGAGAGGAACAACTGAGGACAGTTGTCAAGATGTAGGGGAGGGCATAAAAGAACCCCCAATGAATAAATAACCGACAATGTCAACAACTCCTCTAAAATACTCATACCACCAAAACTACAAAAACTACACAACTTTAATTTTTTCAACTTGGCCACCAATATTTGCATATTGGCAACCACCTCAATAACTTTCCGAAAACCACGTGGCTTCAAAACAACTTTCAACTACATGGTGCAACTGAAACAACAAATTCACAAGTCAAGGATGTCCAAAAATAAAAAAGAAGAACCACAAAAGGGACATTAAAGAAGAAAAAAACACCATGTCCCCTTACTATGGATGGATGTCAATGACCCAGACAGTTAACAGAGAAAACAAACTTTAAAGAGAACATTACGTCTGGGGCCAGACCAATGTACACTTTAAGAACCTTCAAAGAGTCAGAAACACAAACGAAAAACTGAAAATATTTTTTGGGAATTGACACCCTCTCAATTAAATCACAAAAAATTCAGAAACTGTCACCCTCTCAATGAAAAACAAATAAAAAAGTGAGGTACACTAGTGACCTTGCTGGTCTATATTTTCATTTGAGACATTAAGAGGGGGAGAAAATTAATGGCCAATTTCACACCTCGGTGTGAAAAAAATAATGGCCTATGTAACACCCTGTAAATGATCCCGCCAAAACCATAGCCCGGGGGGTAAACAACTCTCAACCGTCCCTCCCTCCCCTCTGACTCACCTTACTGACTCATGCCCAAGCGGTGGATTGATACATAAAGGACCATGGTCACTTGGACCTGGTTACATCTCCCAGGTGTACACAGGTCCAAGGTATAAAAGGACCATGTTCCTCTTTGTTCCTCAGTTCTTGTTCTTTGCCTGTATTCCATGATAAATTCCGAATCATGGGCCTGAGGACACACCGTTAGTATTATTAATATTCATCCTTGTATTCTGTGTTTCTTACAAGTGATGAATAAAAGTGTTGTAACAAGAAACAGCGTTGTCTTTCTGTCTATATGTAACTAACTTCTCTTCAGAGGCCGGAGACTCCATACGGCAGGAGTTATACGATTCTCAGCAGCTACAACATCTTCTCTTGTCGGTATACCGATGGAGAAGATGTATATCAGCATCAACCGGAAGAGAGAGAGATGGCCGCCACTCTCCTGCATCGATTTCACCCCCATGCAGAAGAGTGACTACAATCTGTCTCCATCCAGCTTTCTCTACAGCTCGGATCTTCTTAGTGCGGGCGCCGTACTGTTCAGAGAAGAGACGAGATGCGGAAAAAGTCATGTAAAGGTTGGTAATAAATATTGGTTGATGTCAAAAGCTCACACCCTTTTTCCCTAGGACTAAAAAAACCAAAAGAAAGTAAAAATAATAAACACGGACCTGCCTCTAAAAAAAATTAGATCATCACCTCATAGTCAATGTTGGTGGGACAACCCCCGCTCACAATCAAACAGAGTATAAAAAACCAATTAGAGCAAGGTGTCCCAGTGCAGGCGGCCAGACCTTATAACTCCCAAAAATTCTCTTCCAAAAAAGTATAAAAATAGGACCAAAACGTGGTCAATCACAATTTCATTTGTTTCTTCACTCGAGAACACTTCATCATCAATTCTAACTTCGATATTTATCTTCACGTGCTTCAGTTATTCTTTTGGATCTTCAAACTTTTTGTTGACATCATCAGACTTTGTGTTTGTGTCTTCAGCCTTGTGTACCTGTCTCTATCATCAAGATTTTTCAACCCATCAGTGTGACACCCTACAATGTCAGGTAGATAATCATGGTGGGGCAGCAGAAGAATGTCTTCTAGCTCCTCTAGTTATGATGCCACTCGGAGTGGAATAGCGGTCACCACTGAACCACTCTCACCTGCACCTGCTACCTACAAGCAATAAGTTGCGGAAACCACCAGTGAACCATTGATGAGGAGAGAGTCGCCCGACACCACATCTCAACACTGGAGCTATTCCAAGCCAGAAAACTTCAACTGGTACAGAGAGAAATGCCTCTGCCCAAACAATAGATGCCCAGCAAATGGGGGACGGATGGATGTCACCACATCCAAGCAGTACTGGGAAGAGTGGGAGGAGTTCATTGACATCAACAACATGGCATTGGGTGTCAATCAAGAATTCAGGAACAGCCTTGCCCCTTGCCCAGGGTGGGGCTGCACCAAGAGGAAAGTGTGTGGGTGGTGATCAGCACCCACCCCCCTCAAAAAAGAGCAGCAACGGTTGCAACAGGTCGTTGCATGCCAGGCTGAGAAGGACCAAGTTTAAGGGGAGCAGGACCTTGAATACCTCTGTGCAGTTTGTCTACGTCTTGGTGAGTTGGGCCTCCCCTGTTCAGGGCAACTCCCAAAAGAGCTCCTTCAAATCGAGGCCCGTCTCCAAGAAAAGAAACAACCCACACTGCCAACTGTGCTGATGCCGCCACTCATTCAAATTGCATCGCCGCCACGAACAAATTCTAAGCCAGCATCGCCATCTCTACTGTCCATGCCTTCCTCTCTCTCCATCACACCACAAGAGCCATTTTAGTATCAGGAGTTGCACTTGCCAACACTCCACATGCCACAACACCACCACTTCCTCTACATACACCACTATCCACACTGCCTGCTACGTGACACACCACATCACCCTCATCTATAGTGGCAATATCAGGACCTGCTGTCACCAAGGCTTCCACCGGGGCCCACCCAAAGGAGCCTCAGCAGATCTGTGGGGACTACCACTCTCTCCACCACTCACAACTACGTCGCTCTCTGCCTCGCCACTCTCTGCCCCAAACACTATGCCAACCTGAAGGGAGGAGCCACCAGGAGCAGCATGGGCCCTCAAAGTATGGCCCTCCTCTACATGGTGACTCCTCTCAAAGGGCCACACCACTGCCTCAGGATCTCCATGTTCACCTGGACCGCAGTCATTGTCTCATTTACCCGGGTCCAACGAACGCAGTCCTGCTCCATTCCAATCTGCCGCCACCTCTTGCCCACTCTCCTGGAAGGTCCTCACAAGTCCCTCCAGTGCCTCTGCCGATTGTGCCACTTTTTTACAAAAACAAAAGGCCAACACGGACCTTTTGCAGGGTGTGATGCAAGACGGAAATGACCCGAGAAAAGCACTGGGCCTCTGAACAGGTGTTGCCTACCCGGAGGAAGCTAAAAGCAAGGGGCAGCGTCCAAGTGACAGCGACAACAAGCGCGGGACATGGCTCGGTCCACATTATGTCATGCCAGACAGACTACAGGCCCAGTCGGTAGTATGAGCACCAAGCCCCCAGTGACCCCAGAGCCAAAACAACTGGCCGCACTGCCCGCAGTGTCTCAAGCCAGGACTACTATGGGGCAGTTACTGCTGGATTGTTTTTTCTGTACGGCCACCCTCAGTGAGAGGCTTCTCAATAATTGGTGGGTGACTTGGCAGAACAAAGTGTGCTCTGCCAACACCCTCTACATGGGACACTTCGCATTAGAGGAGGGGTTCTCTCGACTAGAGCTTCCTCCTCGGGATTGATACCTCTTGGGACTCTCCCGTGGAATGTGACTCATTGTTTTGATTCATTTTCCTAAATGACAGATTGTTGAGACTTTGCACTTCGCTGGGAAATTTGTTGACAAAGCCACGACCGCCCTCTTGGGGCCTTCATTAACTCTGTCTTCAGGGCCCCCGCCAGAAGGCCATTCCGCACCAATTGTTTCTTCCTCCCAGAACCGGACCCTTGCTACCATGTTGCCATCTTGTGGGATGCCACCTGGGCCATTCTCTACAAGAGGTCATCGCGGAAAATTATCGGGGATCGGGATATTCATAACATCTTCCACTGGGACCTGCTGGGCGACCAAGGTCAGTGGCTCTCAGCTGCCAGCAACTACCAATGAGGCCCATCTCCAGAGAACCAAGGATCTAGGCCTTCTTCCCCTCTACAGCTTGGATGGCTGTGGGAAAACAAATCCACATGTACTCGTGTGGTCACCACCCTCGTGGGTGGTGAAATCGAAAAAATAAAAAATAAACATACGTTGTGAACTTACGTCAAATATTCATTTCTTGTTTTCAGGTCAAAAATATGTATCGCATCATAATAGGTGCTCACCACTTTGGCGAGTCTAATTTTAATCATTTTTGTTTTCAGTCTTTTATACGTTAGAGGACACTGACACTTTTGTGCCAGTGCCCTCTTGAAATCTACCTCTGTACGAGGTACGTACACGTTCTCCCATTCCCCGCCTTGTGTAACTTTACCATTTTACCTTTGACTGGAGTACGTGGCTGGAGTACGAGGATATACTCTATGCAAAGTTGGGGGCATGTAACACCCAGTAACTTGTGATCCCACCAAAACCATAGCCTGGGGATAAACAACTCATGCTTGTCACTCTCTCTCTCTCTAATTAATACTCAAGTTTCAGATTGATACTTTTAGGGCCATGGTCACTTGGACCTGTTTACACCTCGCAGGTGTACACAGGTCCAAGGTATAAAAAGACCATGTTCCTTTTTGTTCTTATATAAATTTAAATGAATAAATGAACTGCTTTTATTCTCAAGGTCAACTATATGTTGCACTCTCCACGTCCAAGAACCCCATGATTTTAAATTGGAAAGGGGAAAAGGTTGGAAAGGAAAGGGGGAGGGGAGAGAAAGAAACATAGAGGGGAAAAAAGGGGAGGGGAAACTGAAATTGAAATGAAAGGAATAAAAAAAGAACAAACGACACACATCCGCACACCAGAGAAAATGAAAAGTTCATTTTCTCTTTCAAATATAAAAAAGGGGAGGGGATTATAGTGAAATGAAGTGAAATGAAGTCCAGGAGCGTTCCTGGTTCCTGGCTCGTTTAGTTTTTCCTGGATCGTTGTTTTTATTTTGGATTGGCATGAAACTTGGTCAACCCTCTGTACTAACGTACAGCCCCGTGTGCAAACAAATGGAGGAATATCGATTGAGAACGATAAAGCTCAATCGACTCCTAAAAAGGAACAATTTGGCATTAAAATCCCATCAAACGTTGAAATAACGTCCAAATTGTGTAAAGGAGAGGCCAAAATTCGAGTTTGCCGCTATACGGAGCACCGCCTGGTGGGATAAAAAGATAAAAGACTTTTTTGATAAAAGCTCCTTTCACTTCCGGTCAGAAATTGAATTCGCAAGCCCCACAGGATCACGTGAGGAAGGAACTGCCATTCTGGACACAAAGAAAAGATGCGATCAACGTTTTTTCAAGAAAGAAGAAGTGACAACATCCAAAGTGAACAGTTTTGAAAAAGCGATGTCGGAACCTGTGGATAAACGAACATCTTGTAATGAGGATACTGCGAAATTAGAGCTATGTATGGAGACTGGCTAAATGACACCAGAATGGCTGAAAAAGCTGTTTGGGGAAGAAGAGACGATGAACACATCATCGCTGCAGGGATTCCTTCCGGCAGAAATGCCGTGCCTTCATCGCCTGTAAAGGAAAAAGCTTCGGGATCTTCAAAGACCAAGAAAAGGAATAAGCTAGAAGGTGAGACCATTAATTTTGTACCTTTGATTCATTCCCCTGTCCACCCAGTACCCGATATCATCTACGAAGGACCCGCAAGGGACCCAACATTGCAGTTTCCAAGGCCCACGGAGGAAATGGATACTCCGCCTGGCAGTCTTTTGGATGGTTGTCTTCTGGCAGAGCTTGGTAGTTCAAATCATCGGGGCCGAATGAAGGGGGAAAAGAATGCCGATAAGCGGGCGATGCAGGCCTGGATCGATGGGCAGAACAAGAAAATGGCGGCTAGGGGATGGTCCCCGATCAAGGTGCCAGCAGTAGGGACAGCATTACTGAAATGGATGACATCAATTTAAGTCTCCCCTTCAAACAGCTGGGTTACGGTGGACCAACCCGTCGTGAGAGGGTATGTTCATCGTACTAACCACCACTTACTTTGTCAGGGGCAATGGAGAAGGACTCCATCGCATCAAAGATTGTAGCGTTAAGAAGAGCTCATCCACCTGCGGTGAGCAATCCAGCTCGGCCAGCAAGGGAAAAGTTCTCCACCGAAAGACCCAGGGATCCAAGACGCCAGGGAGACATCACCAGGAGTCAACCTCAAGAGGAGCAACCACGCAGGCAACCAAGGGAGCAGCCTAGGAGGTTTGAGATGGCCCACCTGCAGCCCAATCACCATCCTCACATACAAGGACAGGCCTGGAAGGACAAGGTGCTACCGAGAGGAGGAGACAATGCATAGACCAGATCTTCGCAGGGGAACGCGGCCATCGAAGCAGACCAACACCTGGATCAGTCACGGGAGCAATCCTGAAGATCTCTTCACTGCCATCCTCTCAACATTGGCCCAAGGACCAACTGGATATGTCGGATGGGAAGCTGTCCAACCGACAGCAATTTCGTCTCCTAAGGAACGGTTTGGTAACTTTTGGGCATCACTGGGGAAGAAATGTCTTTAGATATTTAAGCTTCTTTCACAGTGACGATGTGATTAAAGAGGATCGACTCCGTCCGCGATTAGACCGGCCCTGGACTGCAGTGGTAATCCAAGTTTTTGATTATTGGCCCATCGTCGTGCTGCACAACAATGCCAAGCCAGGGACTCTTCAACTTATCTACCCGCAGCCATGGGACAAGTCCATGAGCAACATCCTTGAGGTCATGATTTCGTTGATGGCAGCAACTTTAATCCCCAGTAGCCGAGGACACCGCAACGTGGACCACAAGCGACTCAAGGAACAGGATGGGAACGTGCACTTGGCAACTCAGCAGCTGGACTATATGGAGTCCATCATAATGGGAGCAATCCCAAGGTTGCAGGTCGTCCCCCTTAGGATGCTGGAGGACCTCAACATCCTGTCAGCGGAAGCAGAGCCCAGAGCCAGAGACCAAGGAGGCCACTTGGAGCTGGACTACTAGGAGGAGGACCAGGACCGAAAATGGATCAGCATGGACCAGTTCTGATTCACGCTGAAGAAACCGGAGGTACTAGGCAGCGAGGAAGCGTAAATTTGAAATTGTTTAATTTTTTTTAGATTAAAAGAAAGATCAGGGATTTCTTCTTAAGGGTAAAAATTGAAATTTTGAGTTTTCGTTTTGCTCTAGGGGTTAAAAAACTCGTTTTAGTTTTCGGGTTATGAAGAATTTAATTTGGGACAAAATTAATTTCTTTTAAAAATGTTTTCTTCTTGAGGGTTGAAAAGGGTTTAACCGGGTTTTCTTTCAAATTTAAAGGTTTTTTTTTCTAAATTTAACATTTCTTTTTAGTCAAATTAAAGAAAAGGGGATTTTCTTTGGTATTTTAGTCAGGGTTTTGGGGGGAATTTAATTTGAAAAAACAAAACTAGTTTTTTTCGATACGTCCTTTAATCGAGGGAATTTTATTTTTATTTAAGTATGTTATTGGGAAAAAGATGTCATATTTTTAATTATTTCGTGATGAATGTTCTAGTCGAACTTATTTTTCGGTTTTAATATTTTATTATTGTTATTGTAATGTAAAGTGAAATCTTGTCAAAAAGGGGTTTTGTAATTTGACTTAATGCGGCTGTTTATCAGGGTGAAGTTCAAAGACGAACTTCAAGCTTAGTTGGGGGTGAAACAATAAGTTCAGGAGCGATCCTGGCTAGTTTAGTTTTTCTTGGATTGTTGTTTTTATTTTGGATTGGCTAATGGATGTACTAATGTACTAATGTACAGAGGATTGACCTAGTTCTATCAGCTGACGATACCAATAGCCTGCCTTGAGTCACCTTTTCGGTCTTGGTCCTTGGGCCTTGGGTCCTGATTTGCAACAGGACCCAGGACAGGAAATTCCGCCATGTTTCACCGAGAGTCATCGAAAGGCACTAATCAGCCACCACAATACTGGACTTCATTGAGAGACTTTCTTATCGATGCAGAAGCAGTCGACTGTCTCGCTGGAGACTTTGGAGCAGTTGTACAAGACAATGACTGAAATAGAGTTTGGACGGAAGGATCAACGAGGTCACCTCTCGCTGGAGCCATAAGAAGTTGTCTACCAAGAGCAGAATTATCGCTGGACCAGTTGGCGTGATGATTTAATTAAATTTTCTAGTTCGTTTTCTGTTAATTTAATTTAATCCTTCTAGAAAGCTTGTATTTCTGTATTTTCGAAACCTGTGGTAATACTTGTGGTATGTATGATCAATTTTGTAACAACCCGACTGGCCGTTACAATGCCCACGGTAAATTTCGCTTAACTTACCGCCATTGAACCTCTTTGGGACGGGACCCAAGTGCAGGCCAGCCCTCCTCTTGTACCCATCCGTGTCCACGGGTAGCGCCGGTCGGAGGTTCCCACGCCGCAAGTTGACGGACAAAAGACCGCCGAACAGGACGAGGAATCTACGGTAGATTCCCGATGAATCCTACCGTGGATAAACTGCGCGTGAAGCACCGGCCGACACGACGATAGACATGCCGGAAACAGGATGGTGATGGGCGGCAATCCCTGCCGACAACCCCCACCCTCCCCGCGGTACTTCCCCAGTATTATTGTAGATAATAATGAAAGACACGGACACAGTGTAGATAGAGAGTGAAAATAAATAAGAGATTTATTCAACAATGAATATAAAAACAGTCACTATCAGATGAGCTGCAATATCTGCTGGTTAATTAACCAGCAGAGAGCAGAGCAATAGAAGACAATCCCCTGGCTAATCCAGCCAGGAGGAGAGGTCAAACACCTCCACACACAACCATAGCAAGTGATGAATGGTGGCTATCTTGGCCACCTGAAGATTGAAGGAGCAACCAACACACATGCACACAGCATAAAGGGTATCACTTCACTGTCCAGATACAATGGCCACCGCCATATATATCACCCCCAGGCTGCTCTACCTGGGGGAGGACAGTGACCCTTGCTGGCCATTTTGTCGTCTGCCTGGCAACCAATTTGAGGTGCCTAGCAGACGACATGGGAATTTAGTTTTGCTCCAATAGGAGCAAAATTGGGTCGTCACAATCCTCTCAACTTCCCTGATCCGCCCCGGGATCAGGTTGGCCGAGCCAGCAATTATTGCGCCCACGACCCCCACTCAGTTTCAAACTGACTTCTTCGGTGGTGGATTCATCGGAGCCACCATCCACTCCGAAATCCACCGACATATCCACCACGAACTCATCCGGGTGTTTCTCCACCTGAGACCGAGATCAAAATCAGTCCCCCTGAGTCTTAACACCTCTTGCTGTCGAAACTCTTCGACGGCAAGTGTGTCAAGCTGCAGACTCTGACAAAGAGTCCGACTTGTCAGAAGGTCTACGAGGGCGGCCGCGGGATCGGACACGCTACCTCGTAGAGGATGGGTTACAAACTCCCCCACCATTCCTTCCAAGTCGCAGCCAAGGAGACGCTGAACGTATGGGGCCGCGAGCTGGGCTACACGTACTAGTCCAGCTCCTGTCACCACCACGTCTAAAACAGCAAAGAATCTCCTTACCGGGTTGACGACTAGCAACACCGGATAGTCCATACTGCCAAATGCCAGCACATATCGCATAGCAAATGACGGCAACGACGGCATCCACGGAACTGGGAGTGGCTCCCCAGACGATAATGTCCGTGGAATTTTTACCCCTCCATTCCCGGATGGTCCTGCCACCGACCAAGCCGGTTATTCAGAAAGACCTCTCCTTCTGAATACGGAGGCTACGCACCAAAGCATCGACCCTCGCCCTCGGGCTCGGGAGACTTGGCTTTTTCTTCCGGTCCTAGGGCCGCAAAGACCCCATCATCGGGACCCGGAGAGAAGGGTGTCGTTCCTACAGAAGGCACGGGACCACGTTTGGCGGGAACGTCATTTTTCCCCGCCGGGCTGCCCCCACCGCTAGGTAACGGTGAGCTGACCCGGTGGAGAGTTCCCACCGACCGAATTGTCAGGTTCGGTACCGAGACCACCTTCGGGGAGGAGGAAGGTATACCAAGAACAACGTCTTTCATTGACCTTCCATCCGTCCGCGCTGTCCTACTTTGACGGGTATGGTCCGGTTGGCTCCCGGCCGACACGGCCGCACCGTGTCGGGACTCTTCCTCCCCGTCCCGATACTTGCACAACCACCAGTCCCCTGGGACCCACGGGTGGAAGCTTTCGGACCTCCCTTCTTCTTTTTTCTTTTTCTTTTTCTTTTCTTTTCTCTCATGAGAAGAAGGTTGACCGGGCTGTGAGCTGGACGCACCGAAGCTCACAGACTTACCGGGCCGGTCAGTCTTAGGAGGGTGGTTAGCCCCCTTTGATTGACCGGACTTACTAGTCGCAGACTTTCCAGTCGAAGCTGTACTAGTCTTTGAACTAGCTCCTGTAGACGAACCGACGGTCGAGGTCGCTCGTGTCGCCACGAAGCGTCCCTTTCCATCCCGGGGAAGATTTCTTTTCTTCTCCGGGGCAAGGGTCGGCTGACCCTTGCCACCAACAGGTTTAACTGCCGCACCTTGGTGAAGTGCCTTGGCAGCTTGTACCGCCCCCTTTGGGCGATACGCTGTTGGCCAGCGGCCGTTGTGGCACTCGGAATAGGAGTGGCACCAACTCTGACGGGAGGTTCCCCTGTTCTGAGCGGATTCCTGGCATCAGCTTCCCGCAGGGGCGGAAACTGAGAGGCCTGGAGCTCAAACTCTCGTCGGTGTGCGGCCTTCTTGTCCCGAAGGACAAGGGCAGCACATCTGGCCACTTGTGCCTGGTGGTACCGCAAGCAGTCCTCCTGGCTCCACTTTGCTTTGGGAAAGCCGGCCAGACCTCCACGAGAGGTCTTAGCCTTCTTTCCCACCGGATTACTGGCCAAAGGTGGGGTGAAGGGGCGTTGATGTTTCTGTCCCTGACAACCACCACCACTGGCGTGAGTGCTCCTCCTCGGAGCGGGAGGAGGAGGCTGATTGGCCTTCTTTTCCGCTCTTTGGTCCCTCTTGGGAGTTGCAGACTGCCAGCTTGAACAGCCAGCCTCCGCTTCGGTTGGTCCTGAAACCGGAGGCTGACCAACAGGCCAGGCAGCACCAGCAGCTCCCTCAGGATGAGCTGGCAACACAAGGAGAAGACCCACCGCCGGCGTAAACTTTGCCAAGGCAGCCTTCGTTCTCTGCAACTGTTCCTATCTCTTCGCCAGGGCTTTCATCCTGGCGGTGTACCGAGCAGCTCCGGACTTCTTCTTGGTTTTCGAACCGTCCTTACGGAACTGCTGGGTAGGGTACTCCCCAATAAAGTAGCGTTTCCCGTCGGATGCCAGGAAACCACCTTATGCTATCTGGTACTTTGCGGCTTCGTCCTGCCTCTCAAGACAGGCCGCTCCCGTCTCCCCAACAGGGTCAACCGGAATTGGACTGCCCTTCCGGGCTGGAGTACCCTCCTGGGATCTGGTCACAGACCGTTTACCCAGGGAGCCTGATCCTTTCCCTTCAGACTCCGAAGAGTCCTCTGAAGAGAGGATCCGTTGGCCTCGCCACCGCCTGGAGAAGGGCACCACACCATCTTCCATGGTGTCCATCTCCGCCTCCGTGTCTATGACCAGGGTTCCTCCCAAGGAGGCATCCCTGCTTCCGTCAGCCAGGCTAGCCAATTCTAGCCGGCTTTGGTCCGCCGGAGGATCACACTTCGTCAAGGAGGTAGCCACCAAACCGGTGGCCACCTCTTCAATGGGCGTGCTGGCCCGCACCGGCTCACGAACCGCCGGGATCTCCATGGCTCCCAACTTAATGGTCGCCCTCGGAGATCCCACGGTGGGAGTCCGCGTTCGTATCACTTCACTGTCCAGATATAATGGCTGCCGCCATATATATCACCCCCTGGCTGCTCCACCTGGGGGAGGACAGTGACCCTTGCTGGCCATTTTGTTGTCTGCCTGGCAACCAATTTGAGGTGCCTAGCAGACGACATGGGAATTTAGTTTTGCTCCAAAAGGAGCAAAACTGGGTCATCACAATTTTATTTTCGAAATGTTTCTATATCCCTGTGATAACCTCTGGGACGTTTTTAATTTAGATCTAGTGAGGGGGGTTGTAATTTTTGGGGGTTGTAATTTTTGGGGGTTGTAATTTTTGGGGGGGTTTTTCTTGAGAAGTAGGGTACTTCTCGCTTAGTCGGGGGAGTGAGACGTTTGGGCCCGCCACTTTATTTTTTTATCTAGCGCTGTTTCGTTGTTGGGGTTTTAACGTTACTCTATATTTCGTGTAGCTTCGGGGCCACTCAGTACTTTTGGTACCAAGTGACCCAGAATATTATTATGTTTACCTTTTAATTTCCCCCTCGTTTTTACTTCCACATGAGTGGGTTTATTAATTTTTAATTGCATTGTTTTCGTTTTTCTTCTGGTCTGTTTGGCCAAAAAGTTTAATTTATCCAATTTGAAGTTTGTGCCATGAGAATCCAACTTCTGGATTCTCAGGGTATATAAAGAGCTGTAGTTTGCTATTTGAAATGATTTCTCAAAAGACCGAACCTATGCCCAATTTTGGCTAGGTTCTTTGATTTAATTTTTCATGTCACTATTTTTGTGTTGTTTTCATTAACCAGTTCAATATTTATTTTTATATCTGGAATAAAACTTCTATTTTTCAATTTAAACTAAACCAGTGGCGTTTTTCTTTATTCTTTTTGCGTTGGATTATTCTTGCAATGCGACTTTCATCATTACATTTCAGCTCTTCAGCCTTTTGGATGCCTCAAGACTCCAATCAGGTGCAAACCTGCAATGCAAGAGTGTAAGTATATTTCACACTATTTTCAGAGCAAATTTACAGACAAAAGTCCGAGAGATACAGAGAATAATGATCCTCAAGACTGGGAAAGTCTTTAGCCAGAGATGAGTGAGGACACAAAATAGATGTTATATTGGTCTAGTCCTCCCGGGCAAGTAGATTTAGTGACCTAGCCACTCACTATTAATACGAGTGCAAAATCACTCGTATCCCATTAAAAAAGCAGAATCTACTAGTGGAAAAAGGTCCGTCACAATATATGGTGGAGGTGCGGGGTAGTATATAAAACTTGCTACCTTGTTTTGCCCATGAAAAGCGTGTTGAAAAACACGCAGCAGTATCGTATTCAATTGTGCAAACAATCTTCTTCTTTGAACATAAATTTTTCAAAACATTTTATATTTTATTGTCACATTAATACAATAAACAATGATTAAAAGCAATGGAATAACCGCAAGGTTTTCCGAGCAACTCCAAGAGAGGCGTCGACGTGAACGCCTCGCAAATAATTAGCAGAAGCTCAGGAATTATGCGAACAATGCCGCATTCTATGAGGCGCTCGTAAACAAGAGACGGAGGATAAGCTGAGGGCCCTTGCTGCAGAGAAGGAGGAGGAGCAAGAGGAAGAGAGGAAGGAGGAAGAGCAGCACACCGAAGAGGAGGAACGCCAAGCCGATGCCCGACTAATGATGGAAGCAGCATATTTTGAAGCCTCTCAATGAAGCAACAAGCAGAGGATTGTCTGCCGGTTTGCAGAGCTCATGAAGAACACAACTCCTGAGAGTCGAGAAGAATTGGTGAGACGGTTGTGTGGAGAATCAACTCCACGCCGTTTCGAACACACACGTGAGAGAAATCTCAGAAATCGCAGCAAGTCACTGACAGAATTTGGGCACAAGCTCAGGCCAGAAGCTCCTGAATGGACTCCGAATCTGGGACCTACGCCATATTCTGAGAAGAATTTGCTATATCTGCTACAATGGTTCCCAAAGTATACTGGATTCGAAAACATACTTCTTTATATTGAAGAGTTTGAAGATATTGCTATTGCGCACCAGTGGAACTCCCTGCAGAGATGCAGCCACATTACTGGTCTCCTTCATAGAAGAGAAAATGTTGGTCTACAAGATGTCTACTGGTAACCAGCCGGCCCAGCTGCAGATGCCTCAACAACAGAAACAGCAGCAGCAACAGCAACAGCAAAAGAAGCAGACGTGGACACCCAAGAATCCGGCCACGTCTGAAAAGACACAGGATTCAAGGGCGAACCAAGATGGTGGATTAAGACCCCAGCAGAGAAGGAAGTCTACTGGACCACTCATCTGTTATCAATGTCAGGAGCCTGGACACAAAGCGTTCCAGTGCCCCAACCACAAAGAAAGAGGAGAACAAGACGACTCCACCAACTCCAGTCAATAGAGTTGACGAACCGTCAGAAACGACGATGCCGAAAACCATCTGTGCCAAAGAAATCCACGTTCTACCTAATGGAATGAAGATGGTGCCTGTATTAATCAATAATCAAATGCATTATTTTCATTTTGACAACCATCAGAAAGCTTTAAACTACATAGCGTGCCACTCGCACCCAAAGTAGTGACACTCGTAAAAGAAGAGGAAGATCTAAAAGAGGAACTCCCGAAGAAGGGGCCAGCTAAACTACGCCTGGTCCAGAATCTCGTGCTGGATTCAAAGAAAGTTGCAATCGTCAGGGTCAATGCTCCTGATGAGCTACAAGAAGGTAGTCTCCAGTTCATCAACTCATGCTCCAGCATGCTCCGGCAGAGAGGGGTCAAAGTTTCTCCTGGGATCATTGAAGGAAGAGGAAAATCTATTTTTCAAATTCAGATTTTCAATCCATCTGGAGAAGTTATTCATCTCAGAGCTAGAGAGACAATCGCAGAGATCGAGGATGCTGTTAAAGCTCTTGATGTACCTGTGGGCCCCTCTATCTACAAAATTGAAGCTCAGAGTGATCAGATGACCGCTAAAGACTATGTCTAATTTCAAGACAGTCTTAATCTCAATCCAAATCGTCCTAGAGAAGAACAAATGGCGATTCAAAAGCTTTTTGGAGAATTCAGAGAGATTTTCGCCTTCAAGACCTCCGACTTGAAAGAGAGACGAATCTGGCAAAACATGTGATTGACACGGGTGAAAACCTGCCAGTTCGAGAACCGCTCCGGCATACTTCACCTACTCAGAAAGAGATCATCAAGGCCACACTTTGTGATATGTTGGATGCCGGCATTGTTAGCCCTTCCAAAAGTCCGTATGCAAGTCCGGTGGTGATTGTCAAGAAGAAGAATGGTCAACATCGATTGTGTATCGATTATCGTAAGCTAAATGCTCAAACCAAACCTGAACAGTATCCGTTGCCACGGATAGACAATGCTTTCGACTCACTTTCTGGAGCCACAATATTTGCAGCCTTGGATTTAATATCAGGTTATTGGCAATTTCTGGTGGAAGAAAGAGATCGAGAAAAAACGGCTTTCGTATGCACCAATGGCCTCTACAAATTTAATACTATGCCATTTGTGTTGATGAATGCACCTGCAAAAATGCAATGTGCTGTTGATTTACTGCTGGTAGGCCACAAATGGGAGACCTGCCTGGTCTATTTGGATGACATTGTCATCTTTGTGAAGGACTTCGAAGAATTCATGAAGAGATTGAAAGATATCTTGGTGCTCATCCAGAACGCATCAAGTGTTTTTTTTGGAAAAGATGAGATCAACTACCTCGGACATAAGATCAGTGCCCTTGGTATTTGACCTGATGAAGAAAAGTGCAGCCCATTCAAGGATTTCCTGCACCGAAAAATGTGACTGATGTCAAAAGCTTCCTTGGGATGACCGGAAATTACAACCGTTTCAACAAAAATTACTCCAAGATTGCCAGGCCGATGCAAGCCCTCTTCAAGAAGTACCTGGACTTCAAGTTGACTGATGACTGCGAGGTCACCTTTGATAGTCTGAAGAAGGCTCTTTGCTCTGCTCGGATTTTAACTTTGTATTATCCGGAGGCAGAAATTGCCTTGCACACTGATGCTTGTGATTACCAGTTTGGTGTCATCATTTATCAATATGTGAAAAATGAGAGGAAACCGGGAGTTCTAGGATATTACAGCCGCAAACTCCAGGGATCAGAACGAACCTATGGGACAACTGAAAAAGTTTCTCGCCATCGTTTATGGCATCGAGAAGGCACGCCCATTTTTAACCAAAATTTCAAAGTGTTTACCCATCACAAGGCCTTGTGCTACTTAAAAACGGCACAGAATCTTGATGGCCGATTAGGTAACCGGCAGATGAAACTACAACCATATGATTACGAAGTAGTTTACAAGAAAGGTAAAACACACGTGGATGAAGACTGTGTCTCACGTTAAGAGAGCAACGTTCCTGCTGGTTGGAAGCAGAAGAATGGAGAGATGGAAGCTCTCGAGGATCTTCACATTTTTACAGTCTACAACAATTTCCAGTGGGAACAGGAGAGATCCCTTGATGAAGAACTTCTCCTCATCAAAGAATCACTCCAGAAAGATCGATTGCATCCTATTACAAGAAATTTCCATTAGTGGATGGCGTTTTATACCACATGAAGTATGAAGACACTGTGCCAGTACTAACGTGTACTGTGCCCTGACAATTGAGAATTGGAATTCTTGCAATGCTCCACGATTTGCATGAGGCCAGACATTTCGGATTCACCAAAACAATGAAGAGAATCCATAAACGATTCTACTGGAAAACGATGAAAGCAGATGTTGCGGACTATGTCAGGTCGTGCTACATCTGTCAACGAACTAAACTGTCACGCCAAAAAGTACCTCGATTGCTTCAACCAATCATTGTGGGAAATCCGACAGAGTGTTGGGGAATGGACTATGTGGGTCCTCTTCCTAAATCAGTTGGAGGAGTCCAGCATATTCTGATTGCAGTGGACTGCGTGACGAAGTATTGCATCGCCAAGGCATTGGCAAGTGCAACCGCTCAGGCAGCAATTGCTTTTGTCAAGGATAAAATTGTGAACGAGTTTGGAGTTCCTCAGAAGATCATCACTGGTCGAGGACCCCAATTCTTAAGTAATGAGTAAGACTTTTCAAGTCTTACATAATCCAACACGCCGCAACAACAGCATATCATCCTCAAGCTGATGGGTTGGCGGAAAGAACGAATTATACAGTAATGGAGGTGGTGAAACATCACTTAGATGTTCTTCAGCAACAGGCTGACAGGAAAAAAAATTAGGTGATGCGTTTATGGCCTACAATCTGATAGAACATAACTCGACAAAATTTTCGCCATATCGACTGATGTCCGGGTGAGAGCCCAGGACCACGTTGGACAACATGATGCCACACGCTCCTATTATGCCACCACCCATAACAGACAGAGCAGAGCAGTCTGATTTAGCCTTGGATGCTGCTAAAAGAAGTATCGAAGCTGCTCAGGAGGTGCAGAAGAAGAATTACAATCAGAAACATCATATGATTCCGGATTATAAGCCGGGTCAGAAAGTGTTGACAAAAGATTGCGTGCCAAAGCCGGGAATGTCTCAGAAACTTATCTGGCAATATAAAGAACTCTGCATTGTCACGAAGAAACTAACCAACTTAGTACGTTACTCGATCTGGGCTGACTATGAGAGACACCGTCAACGACCTGAAGGCTACTCAAACGAACTAATCTGATGGCATCGAAGAAGTTGCCAGCAACAAGGAAGAATCCAGCACTTTGAAGCAGCAGATGATAATTATCTGTTGAGAATACTCCAGAAGTTCATCGCAAAGAAGTTGTCCCTGATGCCAGCCAAGAACCTCATCAAGATACTTCTGAAAAAGAAAAAGAAGAAATTCTGGAGATACCACTGGAACCACCTAAAAGAAAACGTGGGAGACCGAAAAAAACTGCTCCTAAAGAACCAGTTCAATTGGATTCCTGTGTGCAAACATGTGGTGGAGAGAAAAATATTATGCAAATGCTAATCTGCCACCAAGATGGGCGAAATCTGTCGTTAAAACGGAGTCAAAAAGAAGCATCAGATGATGCTAAAATTCGAATTTGCCGCCTTGCGCAGTGCGAGAAAAGGAAAAAGAGAGAAACCAGACATTGTCGATAGCTTCTCCTCTTCTGACCCGAAAATTAGACTTGGCAACTCCTCAGAACCACGTGGGGACGCCTCCGCCATTTTGGCCACCAGTTTTAAATTTGTTTCAACAAGAGAAGGATGCGAAAAGAAAGTTTCGCGAATTTCTAGCATGACAAGTGTTAAAATGTTTATTCTCGAAAAGAAAATGCCACGTTCTGTTGGAGGAAAGTCTTCTAGCAGCGAGGATTCATTCAACTTTGCAGCCTTATTTGGAGAAGGCCACGATGAAGATGTAATGGAAATCGAGGACGCCGCCTAGAAGACCGATGCAGCCACCGCGGCTGAAAAGCCTTTAGGCAGCTATGCCTCGACTTTCAGCAAGAACAGGAACAATTCGGGCAACTCTTTCAAGAAGCGAAAGAGCCCCGAATCGGAAGATGAGTTGATTGATCGCTTCAACCATTAATGAGATTTCCACCACTTCAGTTAGGTAATCCAGAACCGGACATCTACATGGGACCAGCTTGGGACATGATGCAGCAGTTTCCGTGCCCCCGGAAGAAATGGACATGTTGCCCAGCAGTGATGCCGAAGGAGAGTACCATCGGAGTTGTACTCCTTGAATCGCCGAGGCCGCACCCGAGGAGAAAGGAATGCCAACAAGAGGGCCATGCAAGAGTGGATAGCCGGTCAGAATGAAGTGCATCAAGAGGGCCAAAAGCCCATCGAAATACCAGCAGTTGGCACCGCATTGCCGACAGTCAAGAAACCCATTCGTGACCATTTCTCGCAAACAGTTGGGCCACTGTGGATGAGCCCACCGTCAGGGGATACCACCCAGAGTTGACCAAGAAGTTGGTACTACCGGGACTGATTTCGGTCCCGTCACAACCCAGGAAAGTATTGTCTTCACTTCTACCACCCGTTGTTCCTTTCAGGCCGCGTTCGACACTAACTGTTGTTAGGGAAGACAATAAGCGGAGGGAGGTTCACTTTGATCGTCAGTTGCCTCCCGAAGACAGACCACCACAAGAAGCAAGACGACTGAAAGGTCAAGGATCCACTGCCTGCCAAAAAGCTCATTGGGACGAGCAGTTTAGAGGATGCCGAGGCCATCCTGAATGTCCTATAGAAGCATCTTCAAAGAGAGCAATCCCTAAATCAGTCACTAAGTCTAAATGACCGTCTCCGCCAAAGAAGACACCAGAGGAGGAACAGCAGCTTTACTTTTTTATCTAGCGCTCTTTCGTTGTTGGGGTTTTAACATCACACGGTATTTCGTGTAGCTTTTGGGCCACTCGGTACTTTTGGTTCCACGTGTGAAATTCTATTATTATGTTGACCTTTTCATTTCCCCCTCGTTTTTACTAATACATGAGTGGGTTTATTAATTATTAATTGTTTTGTTTTCATTTTCTTTTGTTATCACACTTACGTGATAACAGAAGATGAGGCAGGGATTTTGGCCAAAGATATTAATCCGTCGATTGGTCTGTTTGGCCAAAAAGTTTAATTTATCCAATTTGAAGTTTGTGCCCAGAGAATCCGACTTCTGGATTCTCAGAGTATATAAAGAGCTGTAATTTACTATTTGAAACAATTTTTTAAAAGACCGAACCTATGCCCAATTTTGGCTAGGTTCTTTGATTTAATTTTTCATGTCACTATTTTTATGTGTTGTGTTTTCATTAACCAGTTCAATATTTATTTTTATATCTGGAATAAAACTTCCATTTTTCAATTTAAACTAAACCAGTGGTGTTTTTCTTTATTCTTTTCACATTGGATTATTTTTGCAATGCAACTTTCATCATTGCATTGCAGCTCTTCAACTTTTTGGATGCCTCAAGACTCGAATCAGGTGCAAAACTGCAATGCAAGAGTGTAAGTATATTTCACACTATTTTCAGGGCAAATTTAAAGACGAAAGTCCGAGAGATACAGAGACTAGTGAGGACACAAAATAGACATTATATTAGTCTAGTCCTCCCAGGCCAATAGAATTAGTGACCTAGCCACTCACTATCAATACGAGTGCAAACTCAGTCGTATCCCTTTAAAAGAGCAGATTCTACTAGTGGAAAAAGGTCTGTCACAATAGTAGCAAAATTAAACTAGAATTTATCACAGGCAATTGTGCCCAGCATTAGAATTTCTTTTGCTCTGCCCTTTTATGAATGTCATCAATTTTTAATTGGTTTGTTACTTGGTCTAACATCATAAAAGGGCGGAGGAAAAGAAATTCTAATGCAGGACACAATTTCCTGTTAATTTGGTCCCCATCATTTATGACGGGTTACCCCACTAGTTTTATAAACTTTTTAAAAACATATTTACACTATGGAACACTCTTCCTGTAAATAGTTCTGTTAGGACGATATTAATTAGACAATGATGTCTAAACTTTCTAATGAGCCATATTAGAGCCCTTTATGGAGAGAGTAGTGACATTCAAAACATGGGTGCCATGTTACTTCCCATGCCTTATCTGCAATATAGATGCATCTATCTTCTATCATTATTATAATAGCATGTTGCATGCCAAAATCTTAAGAGATATATTTATTTTAACTTTTCTAACTGTGTATTTTATTTAACTGTGTATTTTATTTTCTAATTCATTATTTTTGACATTAAAGGCACCTAAAATACTTGTGTAGAATGAACACACACCATAATTTTTTTTACCGATGTGGGCAATCTTTAAGTGAATTTTTTATTAAATTTTTCTTTACAATTAATTTTGCATTTTAATGAACTTAAACATTACTTTGAAACGTAATTTTTTTATTTTCTAATCAATTCTAGACTTTGACCTTATAAAAACTGTGGTTTTTTAATATGTGAACAATACAACATCAATTAAAGAAAAGTAAAGATCATTTACACATTTTTATTAAATATTAAATAAATCTTTCAATTGCACTATGTATAGCAAGCACAATGCTATGCATAGTGCAATTGAAAGATTCCTAAATCTTGTCTATTATGGACAATATTCATTTTATCCCTGATTTGCACATGTTTTTTCTAGCAAAGACTTGCAAGCAAAAATTAAGAAACCTTGAAATGAATGACTTTTTAATAATGGTATTAAAAAGTCATTCATTTGATTGACATTGAAAATCGAACTACAAATTACAATTTTCCTGAGTGTCATGGGACACTCAGGAAAATTGTAATTTGTAGTTTGATTTTCAATGTCTGCCAGAAGCTTTTGTTTTAGATTTGTTTGTTTTAGTAACCATGGCTCCTTCTAAGTCCTAAAACATTTTTCAGTATCAATAAGAAAATCCATTGTTTGTGAAGACGGAAACATGAGAACACTGTCCTTTCGTGCTTTTAATTTTAGTTAATTTCCCTAGGTTTTCATAATTCTTTAGTGGTGGAGAGTCACCTTTAATGAAAGTCAGACATTCAAAGCAAAATTTGTCATGCTTTTTTATTTTTGATATTAAGTAACCGACAAGATAGCATAGACAAGATTTATCCATTTGATCAAGGTCTGATTGAGGTAGTTCACTGTAATTGACAGAAAGTTCAAAATCATCTGTTTCACTTGTTTTGGGACTAATTTCACTAATGGTTTCTGTTTGTTCCATGAAATCGGCTAGGAAGTCCTTGTCATCCAATTCATAGCCACCCGTTTTGACAGGCTTCAGATACTGAGCAACAGTTACCATACATAAGCTGTTTTGAAATTCTAATGGGGTTGGGGTGGGACTTTTAACTCTAATGATTGAAAACAAATTTTCAAGACAATCTTGGGAAAATCTAGATGTCAGAAGAAACATATAATTTCTTTTACATAAAAAATATTCTTGGAGATCTAGCGTTGATGTTGTACTGAAAACTACACCTGTTTGCACAGGTTTCCATACAGCATTCTGGCCAATTTTCAAGTTGCTAAAAACTAAAATAGCTAGGTGAAGTGTATCAAGTGCTCCCTTGTACTTCTGGGGATCTAACTTACTAAGAACTAACAATGGATGTCTTGATGCCATAATTTCGAACCACTTCATGATAAACTCTAAAAACCAAACTGTTAACACATCACTTTCTCATTCCTCAACCTCTACCAAGTACTTTATGACAGAAGTAACTTCATGGCTGAATATGCACAGTGCTAAAGACACTTTCATTTTATCAAAATGATTTTGGTGTAGCAAGCCATGATTCATTTAGGAGCTAGTTTCAAGTCCTTTTGCTCTTGTAATGTTGCCAATTCTTTTAGATGTTCTAATCGAACAACATTTGATTGTAAATTAAATTGATTTAGTACAGTATCAGGCAATGTAATATTTTGATTGGAGATAAATGCATTTCTTATATTTTTTATAACATGTGCAACATCGGGCATAAATTATAAGACTTTTATACTGTCACATGTATGGGAAGTACTGTGAATTACACGTGAGTCTTCCACTTACTATTTCGAATGCTTTCCATATTGCTCTATTTGAGCTTCCCATGTCACTCATGACGCAAACAACATTAAGACCAATATTATGGGCTTTGTTTATTAATTCTGTTACAATTGGTTTCAGAATGATGCCATTTGTACTGTTTCCAGTAAAGAAATAGGCAACTGTTTGTTTCCAATGTAATGTTATTCCTCCAAACATAAAAACAAGAGCATTGGTTGATATGCCAGCATGGTCTGGTAGAACTACATTGCCTATGAGTATTTTTTGGCCCTTATCTAAGTCTAAACTAGGTTTTAATGATAACTCATCCATTGTTAAACAACAGTCTCACACTTCTTCTCTCATATCTTTGATTTTCAGCTATAGCAACTGAAAAACATCATCCAATATACCACTTTGAAATTTCATGAGTGTAAGACGTCGATAAAGTGTGCGGACCGATGGTAATGGATTGCCATGTTGTAATATAACCTCATACCCTTTTGCACCACAAGCAAAAAAAACCCTAATGCTTTTTTCACTGTTGTATTGGGCCATTTACAACCACATTTATTTACTTTTCCTAATGCTCTTAGTTGGCCTGTATTCAGAAATGTTTGCAAATTACTTTGTTGTTTATTGAAATTGCAAATTTTCTTTTGCTGTTTTCGTCGAAGTATTTTCATGTTCTTTATGGTACTTTGGAGCTTTCTCATCGTTGATGCAGGCAAAGTTGTCATTTTTCTTTGTGGAAAAGTGTGTTGTGTTACCTTCACATGATCTTGAAAGTTGTTCTGGTGACTGACAAGATATAGTGTTACTGCAACATATTGATATTTCAGAAGGAAAGCATTCATCTCTGCTCTCTAAATGTTATAAAAATTATATAATTGAATTAAATGATGCTGAATAACCTTTAATATGCACAAATATAATTTGTGTACCATCTGTATCAATCTCAACAGTAGAAAATTTTAGTGATGTCCTACAGTAGAATACAAATGGTCCGTTTGAACAGCTTTAAGCTTTTTAATTGGAGATTGTTTTTTTGGAAATTTTCGTTTAGCCTTTAATGGAATGTGCGGGAAAATACTAGGTACTGCAGTCTTTTTCAGTAATTTCCGTCCATCAATCCGATTCATTTCAAACTGATTATTATCAAAATGGATCCGATTCACAAAAATGAGAAGAGTATAATGTCCACATATTCTATATACACTTGCAGCATTTCTTTTTCACCTACACAGTATAATTAACCCAACCATTAATCACAATTTCCAATCAAAATCTATATACATCACACGCATTTATATTTTGAATGCTGTCATATTTGTTAAAGTTAATAAAGTTATACATTAAAAACTATTATAAACTGAAACAATCATGATTAAAACAATAAATTATAATTTATGACTTCCTTACATCACATAAAGCAGAGGACTTAGTTGATTTCCAATTATCCCTTTTTACTTTTGTTTGCCATTCAGAACAACGTGTTTTGTTCATTGGAAAGTTAAACATTCGATAACCCTTTTCTGATTGATTGTTGCAACCGACAGCTGAACAACAAGGCATTTTTCATGCCATTCTCATCAAATTTCATTAAAAAAATGCAAAACAAATGTGAAAAAAAGAAACAATATTTGATCTAAATTTGAAAATAATGTGATCACAACATGTGCAAACAGTAGATCTAATCTTCTAGGAGGAAAAATGGCAGCCAGTAACCATGTCACTGAAGGAACCAACCACAAGGAAGACCCTGGTTGTCACTACTATCTCCATAAAGGGCTCTAATATATCGAATTATCGATACATTGAATGTGGTAATTATCGATATAAATTGAAATCGATAAATATCGAATATGGTATCATTTCATTACTATGGCAGTTTTTGAAACAAAACCAACCAAAACAAATTTGAATTCGGCGGCCACCAGTCATACACCGGCGGCGAGTGGCGGCGGGTTTTTTTTAATTAAGTACAAGCGGTGAGCGGCGGCGTTTTTTGCTTCAAAAACACCGGCGGCGGCGGTTTCGCCCGGCGGCGCACAGGTCTATGCCTATGAACATGCATTTAACGCTTTAATATGTGGGAGTTGCCAGTCCAGTAGAGTAATAGTCTAAGGTTTAACAGCAACGTTCAGAATAAAAGATAAAAAATAACAAATGAATGTGAAATATTAAAAAAACTAATGCACGGGTTTGAAACTACGTACTTTTGTCTTTATTTTTCAAGAATTCACGAAAATTTGGCAAGTAATTTGCGAGAAAACGGCAAAAAAACTGACCGGTGCAGCGATTTTTCCATAGAGTCTATGTTAAAGTTTCGTCTGCTAACTTCTTAGGGGGGCCATGTTTTGGCCTACTGCCACTAGTGGCGCTTATTAGACATATGGCTTAGAGTCCCTGTATAAGGACTCTGAATAAGGACCCTGAATAAGGACTCTAATATGGCTCATTGACAATCATTTGTGATCGGAAATTGTCCGCCATGCCACATTGATGTAACGAACCCGAATTTTTAGAACCGACAGCATGGCGTTACTATAGCAACGCATCGTCTGCTCGTTCTTTCTTCTTCTTTTCACAGTTATAAAAAGGGTTGTGAGTAGGCATCGCGAATGTTCCTCCTCACCCCCTTAGATCAATTCACCCTAAAGCATGGTCGTCACCATGACAACGTGATGTCATCTCTTCTCTTTTTTCTATCATATGAGGAAGGGGTGGCGGTAAACCGATCCTTCCCCTCCTCTTCTCTTAGCCTGCAGCTATTAAATCTGTCAACACTTCAAATGAAAGAAACTTCACTGCATGACCCCTGCTGATTTTCTCACAATAGATCTCCATTGACCATCGTCCATCCTAAAATTCTATCACCCAATAAATTACCAATAATGTCACGAACGAAAATTATATTTTTGTAAACATTCACTGGTTAACATTAACATATGGCTTTATCATTTGGAGAACTATTCATCGACTTCAAATAATTTTGTTCTCCAAACTGTCACTTGAAAATTCTTCCAATGCACCTCTATGGATAGGCTTAAATGACCTTTTTGGATCCTCCATAGAGTTGCATTGGCGTGATTAATTGTTTCAAATTTAACATTGGGTCTATACAAAACGAAATGGGTTTTTGACCCCCATGTGGTCCCCCATAGACCCAATGTTGAGATATTTCTGTTTTACTTTTGCATCTCATTAAAATTTGAATTGTAAGCCAAAAGCTTATTGGTGGCTTACTGTCACATGATTTCAAAGTGAAATCATATTTGAAGCCTAGCACCAGCAAGCTCTTGGTCGTTCCTGTTGTACCTGTCGTGGTGGGACACTATGCTAGTGCCCATCCAGAACATTATCTTTTAACTTAACTGTGTAACCATAAGTAGAGGTGTGTCGTGCAAGGCACCTCTCACCTGCACTAGAAAACATCCTCTTTATCTGTGTAAAACTGCTAGAGAAATAAAAGTCGTGTTTCGTGATAAATACCACGTGGGTGTTTTCTTCTATTCTTGGGCTGAGTCCCCGAAAAAGATCCCTTCCCCCAAGAAGTGATGCAAGAGGCATCAGCTGCTTTGGTCAAGGCCTGCCTCCTTCGTTAACGAGTGTGTGAGAAACGAGCAATTCGTCTGCTACATAGCAGACGATTCAAAAATCAACAGTGTCTACAGGAGACCCGGAGGAGGAGGTATCTTGCATTGAATTGAATTATTTATTTTCATAGTATCGCATTGGTTTGTATAAGGCCATGTAAACAAATAGGCAAAAAGTAGGGCCTGACGATACAGTGCGCGCAAAATATGATTGACGGCGGCCAAATTCTGCTTAACAGGAAGAGGCGGAGTTTTACATCCTCTTTTTTTATACTATATTTGGTTTCCGGCCTTCCGCTAGTATCCCCTATCATCATAGAGAATGTCATCAAGACTCATCATAGTAGGGAATGTGTTGATTTGTGTTGTTTGTATTCGTTATATTATGTGATTTTGTGTGTTTGACAGTCATTCATTTCGTAAATATCTGCAATGACTACAAACGAGAAAGAATTCTTTTTTAAGGCCGTTCAGCATTTAGCTCGATCTTTGGCGGCACTGGATCATGCGCCAATCGAAGGGGTAATGTATTCAAGTGTTTATGCAATGAACTAAGTGAAACCAGTGGTCTGCATGGCTATACGTAACCGCAGTTAACCATGGTTATTAACTTATTACCGTCCAGTAGAAATAGTTTTTAAAATTTTTGTAAAATGTAAGTTTTAAATGTAACTTTAAAAACTGTGTTAATATTCGGCAGTTTTGTGGAATTTTTAATGTACTTATACATAAGCACAGAATAAGGACACACAAACTATATAGCCGCCTATAGGTACTCTATACTCTATAGGAGGCTTACGCTCAAACCACATAATAAAGAGACGGAGACGTATGTCTCCTTATTCCGTGCGCAAACCATAGACTCCTTATCCTAAAGGCCCAAGGTTTGTAGAGTATGTAAAGGTGTACTCATATCAGAGAATCCCCCCCCCAAAGCAGGCGACGCCATATTGTAACGTCACTGTGTTTGGCTGGTAGTAAATTTCTTGTTTTTTTCGATAGATATTTGTTTTTTAAATATGTTTATAGTTTTTAATGTGTTAGTTATTTGATATGTGAATTAAACAAAATAACAAACATAATATAATAAAATTTTATATTAATAATTTTATAATACTATTGTAACAAACCACCTAAGCTAAGCTGCTTATTCTATCCTGGTTCGGGAGGAAGGGAACAAATTAATCCCTTTCCTATTCCTCAGAAGTTCTTCCTTGCTGAACTTTTACAGTTAAAATGGATCTTTTAGCTGTCTACTACCCCTCGGGCTTTCGCCCGTTAAAAGCTGGTCGATCGTGTTGTCCCTTGAAGTTCCATCTTGAAGTGATGATCCAGGTTTACACCTGGGTTGGCAGTTCGAGAATATGAAGTATCAGAACTTTCGTTCTATCCGGTAGGTATAATAAGTAAAACTTGCCAATTTTAAAGCATAAGATTACTTTATTTACAATTCTTTCCATTGAGGTCTATCCCAAATTGGGCTTAGATTTTCTATTTACAGAATGCTTGATAAATATCAAAACACGGCCTTTTTATACCCAAAAGAGGATACTGAGAACCTTTTCTCAGTATTCTCTGATTGGGCAAAAACACAAGTAAAAACCGAACTGGCCAATCAATGTGATTGACCAGTGGTCAACAAAAATACAGAAAATGACTCATCGTCAATTAAGACTAATATTCACAAGAAAACCATAACCCCATTGATTCAATGCTACTGCTTATCAGGACGATCTCTTTGTATTAAGGGGTGGGACTGGGAGAAAAAGGACCCAATACCCAAAAGATGACCCAAGGCAGGATATTGGTATTGTCAGCTAATAGAACTAGGTCAATCCTCTGTACGTGTTAGTACAGAGGGTTGACAAAGTTTCATGCCAATCCAAAATAAAAACAATGATTCAGGAAAAACTAAACGAGCCAGGATCGCTCCTGGACTTATCGTTTCATTATAATAATTATTGTAAAGTAGTAACATTAATATTAAATTTTATTATTTATTAAATAATCAATTAGTATCTTAAAATATATACAATAAATATATATATATATAAATAAATGTATATATATATATATATAAATATATATTGGTATAAATATATTATTATAACAATATACTAATAACAATAACAAACCTATAATTGTATTATTGTTATTAGTATATTATAATAAATTAATAATAATATATTTATACCAATAATATTATTGTTAATATTTAATGCAATGTACTAAATTTCATTATATATTATATATTTTAAGATATTTTTTATTATTTAATAAATAATAAAATTTAATATTAATGTTAATATTTTTACAATAATTATAAAATTATTAATATTAATATTAAATTTTAATAAATATATTAAATATTTTATTAGATATTATATTTGTTATTTTGTTTAATTCACACATTAAAAACTATAAACATAAAAAAATAAATATCTACCAAAAAGCAAGAAATTTACTGCAAGCCAAACACAAAACTGTTGTTTCAGTGTGTAAAATATGGCAAAACATAAATAGAAAAAGTGCCTTTTAGAAACGTTTCAATATGGTGTCGCCTCTTTTTTTTAGGGGCTGGGGGGACTCATCTGATATGAGCATGCCTTACACACTCTACAAACTTTGCTAAAGACCTGCTCATTTTCTTCAAATTCAATAGTAATCTTGGGACAAAGTTTTGAGTCCATATCGTCTGTTAAAACCAATAGGTGGCGCAATCTTCTGGACCCTAAGCAGGCTATGATCCAACGACATTTTACACAGGAATACATAGAAATTTCATGTCATAAAACGTTTTCGATTAAAAAGAAAAAAAGAAATGAATGAACTTCATTCATATTCAAGTTATGAAATATTTTTTTTGTCCCGTTGATCAGAGAGAAGATTTCGAAAGTTTTTACATAAATTCTGTAATTTCTGTGTTCAAAGTTTCTGAACTAGCAGAACAGCCAAGCTGATAAATTTGATTTTTTTTAATTTAGTTTAATTTAAATGCAATTGGGGGAACTCAGTTTGGGTTTATGCCAGGAAAATCCACAATGCACCCTATTTTTGCTGTTTCGGGCTGCCAAGAAAGAGTTACACATGGTATTTATAGATCTAGAGAAAGCCTATGACAGAGTACCACAGAAGTTATTGTGGGAGGTCTTACAGAAGAAGGGGGTGGGTGAGAGATATAGATATGGTGAGGGACATGTATAGGGATGCATGGACAAGCGTGAAGACTGCCTGGGGTTCTCTGATAGTTTTTGTGTTAAGATTGGTGTGCACCAGGGCTCAGCACTTAGTCCATGTCTATTCATTTTGGTCCTGGATGAGTTACTGGCAGGGGTGAGGCAGGAGGTCCCCTGGTGTATGCTGTTTGCAGATGACATAGTCTTAGTTGGGGATTCCAAAATGGAACTCGAGATAAGGTTAGAGGAGACTAGGAATGCCTTGGAATCAAAGGGGTTGAAAATAAGTAGGGCAAAAACGGAGTACATGAAATTTCAGTGGGATGGGAAAGAACAGTTGAATGAGGGGATTAGACTTGGGGACAGTTTAATGCAGCAGGTGCATGACTTCAAATATTTAGGATCTGTGCTGCAAGATGATGGGAGCTTAGACTTAGACATCACAAACCGGATAAAAGCAGGTTGGCATAGATGGAGGCAGGCTAGTGGGGTATAGGACAGTAGTCAGACCAGCTATGTTGTATGGGTCAGAATGTTGGGCAATCAAGAAGGTGCATGAGGATAGGATGCAGGTAGCTGAGATGAGAATGCTAAGGTTTATGAGTGGGGTGACCAGAAGGGATAGGATCAGAAATGATTTTATTAGGAGTAGTGTAGGGGTAACAAATATAGTAGAAAAGATGCAGGAAAATAGGCTGCAGTGGTTTGGGCATGTCCTCAGGAGCGGGGAAGATGGGCTGCTGAGGCAGGCAATGAACTTAGACCTGGGAATAAAATGGGGTAGAGGAAGACCCAAGCAAACCTGGGACGTGGTAGCAAAACGGGATATGGTGGCATGTGGGGTCACTGGGGGCTTGGTGCAAAATCGGAACGAGTGGAAAGTTAGAACCAGCAAGGCCGACCCTGCTGCTTGTGGGATAAGGCACAGGAAATGATGAGTTTCATTTAAATTTCATTTAAATTTTATTTTATTCTATTTTAATTTATTTTTAATTTAATTTATTTTTTTATTTATTTTATTATGATGTATTATTTTATTTGTTTTTATTTTATTTTATTTATTTTAATTATCAATCTCATGGCATCTTTACTACTTATGTTTTTTAGGACAGCATCACATTGTATTTCATGAAAACTTATTTTTTTAGTTTTTCTTTTTTTTACAGTCAGGTACACCACAGTAACCATTTCATAGAAAAAAACTGATTGACAATTTACTACTAAAAGTTTTAAAAAGTGGTGATAATTGTGAACAGAAAATGAAAAAAAAAACAAAAAAAACATGAGGATACAATGCTAATGATCTAATCAACAGGGGCCAGAAGATTGTCATCTATTGGTTTTAGCAGATGATTTTTGCGCCATACTTTTACCAACATGAAAGCTGAATGGAGCAGGCCTTTAGGATAAGGAGGCTATGCTTGAACCATAGCCTCATATAGATACAGGCGGGTCAGCTTCCCACTGACTACTGGGCATTAAAATGGCGCCGGTTACGCATCTAAATAACACTAGAAGCGCTTTGAGTCGATGCTGAAAACTAATGTTTGTTCATAGCCTCCTATACTAACCTAAGAGAAAAATCACACATAGAACATGTTAATCATAATTATTTTCAGTTAATTTCATTTGCTATAAATTTATAATCAATTGTAAATTATTAATAAACTAGTGGGGTAACCCGTCATAAATGATGGGAGCAAAAGTCACAAGCAATTGTGCCCAGCATTAGAATTTCTTTTCCTCTGCCCCTTTATGATGTTACACCAAGTAACAAACCAATTAGAAAATGATGACATTCATAAAAGGGCTGAGCATAAGAAATTATAATGCTGGGTACAATTGCCTGTGATAAACTGTAGTTTAATTTTGCTACTATTATCTTCTCCCCTTTTTATATTTCAAAGAGAAAATGAGTTTTTCATTTTCTCTGGTGTGCACATGCACATTGTTTGTTCTTTTTTTACTCCTTTCATTTGAGTTTCAGTCACCCCTCCCACTTTTTCTTTCTCTCCTACACTTGCCAAACTTTTCCCCTCTCCAATTTAATATCATGGGGTTCTTGGATTGGGAGTGTGCAAAATATAGTTGACCTTGAGAAAAAAGTGGTTCATTCATTTAAATTTATATAAATTCCGATGTTACACACACAGACCTGGCATAATATATATATATATATATATATATATATATATATATATATAACTAGTGGGGTAACCCGTCATAAATGATGAGCACAAAATTCACAGGCAATTGTGCACATGCACGTCTTTTTTTCCTTTTTTTACTCCTTTCATTTCAATTTCAGTTTCCCCCTTCCACTTTTTCCCCTTCGCGTTTCTCTCTCCCCTCTACACTTTCCAACCTTTTCCCCCTCTATATATATATATATATATATATATATATATAGTTGTATAGTTATATATATATATATCATATATATGTATATTATATATATAATATCCCAGGTCTGTGTGTGTGTGTGTGTGTGTGTGGAGTAACAAAAACCATTGAAGCATGTCGGAATTTATATAAATTTGAATAAATGAACCATTTTTTTTCTCAAGGTCAACTATATGTTGAACTCTTCCTTTGGAAAGTGTAGAAGGGGAGAGAGAGAAAAGTGGGAGGGGGTGAGGGGAAACGTTTGGAAAGTGTAGAAGGGGGAGAGAGAGAAAAGTGGGAGGGGAGGTGACTGAAATTGAAATGAATATATATATATATATATATATATTTATATATATATATCATATATATAATATATATCAAAACAAATTAGTCCCATACGTTTCCTCACAAGTTCCTCTTTCAAGAACCTTTACAGTTTTAAGGATCTGTTGTTGTCTGCCACTCCTCAGGCTTTCGCCTGTAAAAAGCTGGTTGATCGTGCTGTCTTCTGAAGTTGCATCTAGTGCTGGAGAACCAGGTTTACACCTGGGTTGATAGTGCTAGATGACAAAATGTTGAAGTCCTTCGTTTCATTTTAAAAGATAAAAATAACTTGACGACTGCTTTAAGTATAATAACAGTTTATTTACATTTCTCAGTGAGGTTTATCCCAAATCGGGCTTAGATTCTCTATCTACAGAATCTCTGAATTACATCAAAATACACGGCTATTTATACCCAAAAAGAGGATACTGAGAACACTTTCTCAGTATTCTCTGATTGGGCAAAATCAAAATCAAAAACCAAACTGGCCAATCAATATGATTGACCAGTGGTCACCAAAATATAGAAATGTGACTCATTCTATTTAAAACCAATATTTCCAGAAAAATACAACCCCATTGACTTAATGCTGAGGCTTATCAAGCTGATCTTTGTATTAAGGGGTGGGACTGGGAGAAAAAGGGGACCCAAGACAGGATATTGGCATCATCATCATCTGATGGAACTGGGACAATCCTCTGTACGTGAGTACAGAGGGTTGACAAAGTTCCAGGCCCCTCTAAAAGTAAACAAACGATCCAAAAAAAAACTAAGCGAGCCAGGATCGCTCCTGGACGTATCGTTTCACCCCCAACTAAGATGGAAGTTCACCCTGAACTTACGTCAAATAAATTAGGGGACCTTGATAAGCCACCGCAAAAGGTTGTATTGCAAAACCCCACGACAAAATAATATGCAATTGGTAATCAAGAACAACGATACGTAAAATTTTCGAACTCTGAAAATAAGAATATCACAATAAAATCACAGGTTTTCTTTAGCCGATTCGATCACAGTAGGATTTTTCTATTAAAACCCCCAACCCTCAAATTTACGTTTCACCCAATTACTATTTTATGTGCCGGACTAGAATACTCCACCAAAATTTGTAATTAATATCAGTACTTCTCATAAAACAACGAAAACTTCCTCAAAATAAAAACAAGGAGTTAAATAAAAATTTCTTTAAAATAAGTATTTAGAAACCAATGACCCCTTTTCCACAATCGTGACTTAGAAAAAAACTTTAAAGAGAAATAATTTTGGCTTAAATTTTAATCCCCTTTTTCCCAACAATTTCAAAACTAAAAATACCCAAATTCAAAACCATTTTTTAACCCCAAGAAACGAAAAATTAAAAATATTGATTGATAATTTGAACTTTTACACGCTCCTTCGCTGCATCCCGTTCCTCCGGTTTCTTTGGCGTGGGTCGTAACTGGTCCACGTCGATCCGTTGTGTTTCCTGGTCCTTCTCTAATGATCTGGTTCCAGATGGCCCTGTTGGTTCCTGGCTCCTGGTTCTGCCTCCGTCGTCAAGATGTTCAGGTCTTACCGGCATACGCAGCAGGACGACTAGAGACTGTGGGATTGCTCCCAAAACGATGGACTCCATAAAGTCGGGCTGCTGTGTGGCCAGGTGAGCGTTTCCATCTTGCTCGGTCAATCGGTTGTGGACGACGTTCCTATGTCCTCTGCTGCCTGGAATCAAGGTGGCCACCATCGAAGAAATAACCACCTCCAGAATGCCGCACATTGACTTATCCCAAGGCTGCGGATTTACCAGCTGAAGGGTCCCTGGTTCGGCATTGTTGTGAAGGACAACGACGGGCCAGTGATCCAAAACTTGGATGATCACCGCTGTCCATGGCCTGTCCAATCGCGAACGGATTCTATCGTCCTTGATCCCATCGTTGCTATGAAAGAAACCTAATTATCTAAATGAGTTTCTGCCCCAACGACGACCAAAAGACAACAAACCGTTATGCCGCAGTCACACTAGGCTGGTTTCCCAGCCGCTGGTTGCTGCTGGCTGGTTGTAGTGCTGTAGCAGCATAGTCTGAACTGCTACTAGCAGCTGCTTTCTCCAGCAGGCTAGTGATTTTAACAGCAGCTGGTGAAGTTGGACATGTCCATATTTAGCAGCTACCAGCTGGTCATGTGACTCCCTTCCTGCTGCTGCCATCTAGTGTGAGCTTTTTGTTGCTAGTAGTGGCACTAGTGGTAGTTGAAACTCCACTGCTTGGGTTGGTTGTTGTTAGAGTTTGTGTTTTTGCAAGACGGTGATTGGATGACTTGCACTGCTAATACCAGCAGTGACTGGACAAGTGTGAACCCAAAGCAGCTGCTGCTTGCTGTTGCTGCTAATAGCCAGCAGCAACCAGCAGCTTGTAAACCAGCCTAGTGTGACTGCTGCTTTACACAACAGCCGAAACTGTTGCCGGTTGGACAACTTCCCATCGGACATGTCCAGCTTTCCTTTTGGCCATTGTTGCGGGGCGGCGGTGGTGAGACCTTCGGGATTGCTCCTGTGACTGGTCCAGGCGTTGCTTTGCTGGGATGACCACGTTCTCCCTCAAAGATCGCATCTCGTCGCTGCCTCTTCCTCTCTGTCGAGCCTTGTCTTTTCCGGGGTTGTCCCGGGATGTGAGGATGACGACCTGAATGGCTTCTGGATGTCTCGATTCTCGGTTGTGGTCTCGTTTCCCTTCTCGGTTCCTTGTGAGGTCGACTCCTAATGACGTCTGGCTGACGCCTTGGGTCCACAGGCCTCTCGCTAGCGAATTTCTCTCGTTGGGCTCTAGCGGGATTGCTCGCCGCAGGTGGGCTAGTGTCTCCTGTAGGTACCATGACTTTCGATGAAATGGAGACCTTCTCCATTGCTGTGGGTAAGTTAAGAGGTTTATTAGGCCGATGAACACGTACCCACGGACGATTGGCTGGTCCACGGTGACCTAGCTGTTGGACGGAGAGACCTCCCTCGACGATTTTCTTTTCGGTAAAGCCTCTCCTACCTCCGGAACTCTTATCGGAGATCGCCCTCGAGCTGCCAACTTCCGATTCTGGCCATTGATCAAGTCTTTCATGGCTTTCTTGTCAGCATTTTTTTCACCTTTCGTGCGTGTCCATCCAAGAGACTACCCGGAGGAGTATCCGTCTTCTCAGGGGGTCTTGGGAACTGCAGCATGGGGTCCCTTGCGGGTCCATCATATACGATGTCTGGCTCTGGGTTGATGCTTCTACGATGCGCGGGAGGGGAATGTATTAAAGGCACGAAATTAATTTGCTCACCCTCTGGCGTCTTCCTTTTCTTCGTTTTCGAAGATTCTGCAGCTGGTTCCTTCACAGGAGACGAAGGCACGGCATTGCTGCTGGGAGGGGTCCCTGCTGCGTTGGCGTCATCGTCCTCTTCTCCAAACAGGAGTTTTAACCACTCCGGCGTCATTTCGCCGGTATCCATAAACAGCTCCAATTCTGCTATCTCCTCACTTCCAGATATTCTTTTATTGGCAGACTCGGCCATCCTCTTTTCGAATATTCCCTTTTTGGACGCTGACAATTTTTCTTTTTCCAAAAAACCCAAAACGTGACTATTCGCAGAATTTGTTTTTAAAGTGGCGTCCAAAATGGCGGTTGTCTTCTCACGTGATCCTGTGGGACTCACTGGCCGGAAGTGGGAGGAGCTTTTCTCCTTAGAAAATTCTCCTCTTTTTCTCTCACTAGGCGGTGCTCCGTGTAGCGGCAAATTTGAATTTTTGCCGTTTCTACCGCCAATTCAGATGTTAATTCATCTTTTAAGATGGTTTTAATGCTGGATTTTTTTTCCCCACTCTTGAATGACGTTTCTTATGATCTATTCCAGGTCCTGCATGTGTTTGCACACGGGGGCTTTAGATGTTTCTTAGAGACATTTTTGGCCGTCCCATGTGTTTTCTCTCTTTCCTTTTTCACCGAAGTTTCTTCTGAAATTTCACTGGATTGTTTGTTGACAGTGATTTCAGTTAGGTCTTCTTTACTCCCATCTTCATGAGGATTATTCTGGTCAATCCTCACTGATTTTAATCCTCTCCTTTGAAGATTCATGGTTTCTTCTTGAAACTCCTTTTTTTCCAGTGGCAGTTACTCCAAATTTCACCGTTACAGGTTTCCCAATTTTCACAGGGGTGGTTACTCTGGATTTCACCACCACCGGCTCCACAGGGATGGGTACTCCAAATTTCGCCATCACCTGATCATGTTCCACAGGGATGGGTACTCCAAATTTCGCCATCACCTGATCATGTTCCACAAAGATGGGTACTCCAAATTTCGCCATCACCTGCTCTTCACCGAGCTTTGGCATGACGTCCATCTTGGATGCCATGATGTGCTCACTTTGCAGTGGCATTGTTTGCTGACCTTTCCCAGAAATGGTCTGAAACCCCTCACTAACAAAGTTACTCTTCACAGGTGAAGTTACTCTGAATTTCTCTTCAACCTGCATTTTCTTGACCATGGGTTTAACCTCGAAATCCATCTTGGCTTTCCCACTTTGCAGTGGTTTTTTTAGTTGACCTTCCCCTTGGAGGGTACGACTTTGGATTCCAACTGCAACTTTTCCAGATGTCAGTCTTGTTGGCTCTTGTTGTTCTGCTGTTCCCCAACTCTTGTATTGTTGCTTCCGCCATATGTCGATCATCTTGTCACAGGCCTGTGGATTTTTCGGACGTCTCTAGCTGCCGTTTCCACTGACAGACCATTGGACTCCGCCTTGTTTCCTCTCTGTCAAACATCGATGCACATAACCCTTGGTTGCTCAGAAACTTCCTCTAGTTGATCAGCAGCCTGAACCTCGTGAAGACTCTCCAAAATGACATCGTTTTTTTTTCCTCATTTACAACTACTTCGGGCGTCACTACTTTGGGGCTGAGTGGCGCCCTTAGCAGTTTAAAGCCTCTGCTGTTAAATTCTCCAAATGAAAATAGTGCGTGATGCCATTTATGTCAACAGGCACCATTTTCATCCCATTTGGCAAGGTATGAGTTTCGTAAACCTCAACGGTATTCGAAAGTTTTGTTGCCGTCTTGCCAACGGTTCGTCGATACTGTTTACAGTAGTCGATGTTGCCGTTGGAACACTTCTCTGTTCAGTCTTTGGTTTTCCGGGTTTCCCCCTTGGTGTTGATTTTTCCAAGGAGCTCTCTGCTTGTTTTGATGCTGATTTGTCTGTTTTGATTCCTGGTCAGCCTTTTCAGGTGGGTTCAACGTCTTGTCTTGTCCGCCTGAAGCTTTAGGTTGACTGTTGTTTTGGTTGACTTCCTTGATTCGGCTGGCTTAACGCCCCCTTTGGTTGTAGTCCCAGCCGATGTTTTGTAAACCAACTTTCTCATCCACCAGTTCCTCTTCAGTTTGAGTACTGAAGTGCACGAACTCATGGAAATGGTCTTTTGGTGCTCCATACAGATGTTTTCTCAGGGCTGGTAGCAGACTCTTTCGGAGCGTAGCTATCAGCAGCGATTCGTCATCATGTGGATGAATTCTTCGATACATCTCGGCGTATTTTCCACCAATTCTCGACTCATGCGGACCTTCTGGTCAGGCGGGAGGAATTCAGCAATGATTCCTTCCTTCATGGCCGCGCACGTAATCTCTTGTTCCTCACAAGCAGAGCGGAAGTGTGCAAGCCATTTTATTGCACGCTTCCTTAAGAGCCCTGCGAAGTGTCTGCATCGCTGCAGGGAGTTCCAGTCATGTGCGGTTGCGATGTCTTTGAATTCTTCCACGTAAAGGAGGATGTTCTCGTCGCCTTCGTATTTCGGGAATCATTGCAGTGGATGTAACGAATTCCTCTGAGTTTCATCTGAACTGTGCTTTCGCCCGGGTTCGATCGATTCCAATTTCGTGTTGATCGACCCCTCTTTTCTCGCTTCGTTCGTCGCCCAAACTTTGACGAACCAATTCATCTTGTTTTTCCTTGGACAGTTTAACAATGATGTCGGCAATGGTGGCGTCTTCTGGCGTCTTGCTTCCATCGTTGGACTGTACCTCAGGCTTGACAGCAACAGGAGTTGGTGGGAGTACTTCGGTTTCTTCCTTGGCCTCCTCCAGTTGAGCACGTTGCCTCTTTACGATCTTCTTCAATGCGGCAGTCTTCTTTCGGCGTTTTTCTTCCCTCAGTCTCTCGAGATCCCTCAAGTCCTTGAGTAGTTTCTGTAGACTGGTCATTTCTGACGTCAATGTTTCCCATACGTTTCCTCACAAGTTCCTCTTTCAAGAACCTTTACAGTTTTAAGGATCTGTTGTTGTCTGCCACTCCTCAGGCACTCCTAGTGCTGGAGAACCAGGTGTACACCTGGGTTGATAGTGCTAGATGACAAAATGTTGAAGTCCTTCGTTTCATTTTAAAAGATAAAAATAACTTGACAACTGCTTTAAGTATAACAGTTTATTTACATTTCTCATTGAGGTTTATCCCAAATCGGGCTTAGATTCTCTATCTACAGAATCTCTGAATTACATCAAAATACACGGCTATTTATACCCAAAAAGAGGATACTGAGAACACTTTCTCAGTATTCTCTGATTGGGCAAAATCAAAATCAAAACCAAACTGGCCAATTAATATGATTGACCAGTGGTCACCAAAATATAGAGATGTGACTCATTCTATTTAAAACCAATATTTCCAGAAAAATACAACCCCATTGACTTAATGCTGAGGCTTATCAAACCGATCTCTTTGTATTAAGGGGTGGGACTGGGAGAAAAAGGGGACACAAGACCCAAGACAGGATATTGGCATCGTCATCAGCTGATGGAACTGGGTCAATCCTCTGTACGTGAGTACAGAGGGTTGACAAAGTTCCAGGCCACTCTAAAAGTAAACAAACGATCCAATAAAAAAACTAAGCGAGCCAGGATCGCTCCTGGATGTATCGTTTCAATATATCATATATATATAACATATATTCAGTTTCTTCGGGTGGAGGTTATACCGGGGCTGAGGGGCTTCCTCTGCCTCAGAGTCGGTAGACTCACCAGCCAAGAAGGGCTGACTGGAGGTTCCTGGAGTGACATCGGGCATCCTCTCACTTCCATCAGTCTCGGCCTCGGCTTCACTGGTCTCACTGGAGTTCGAAGAGGTGTCAGAGCCTCTTAGGCCATCTTCATCACGAACTCCACATGTGGGAACATACGGCTTCAAGTTATCAACATGAAACCGGTCCGGCACCTTCCGACCATACCCATCTACGAATTCTACCTCGTAGACTAGGTCGGAAACCTGCCGGACCACTGTGCCAGTTCAGCCTTGTACGCAAAGTTCCACTTCTTGGCTTGGCTGAGCTTGTAGGCTCACACGGCAGGCTGCAATTTTGCCCACCAATCACATTGGTTCTTGAGGGGTTCAAGGTAATGCTTAATGGTTTCCATTACTGTTTTGTTTGTACGCTCTGTAAGCCCATTAGCTTGCAGATGGTACGTTGTCGTGAAGTGCTGTGCTATATTATAGTGCTCCCTGAACTTTCGCAAAACCTTGCTACATAACTGGGACCCACGATCCGAGATGAGAGTAGTCGGTGTGCCATACACCGAGAAGATCTTATCTTTCAGAAACTTGACAACACAAGCGGCCATAGCCCTTTGTACTGCCTTAGCCACGCATCTACCCTGATCAAGACATAGGTGACTCCACCCACAGATGCAGGAAACGGCCCACGAAGTCCATTTCCCAGGCAAGAACTGGGTACTTTGGAACTATTGGTTGCAAGAATCCTTGAGCTCTTGTGAACTGTCGTACTTTCGGACACACTAAGCATGACTTAACATACTCCGTGTCACGTTTCATACCTAACCAGTAGAAACGAGTACGCAACCATTGGTATTCTTGTACACTCTGAAGGGACCAGCTTCAGAGCTATCATTTAACTTCCGCAAGCAAAAGGCTTGACACGACCTCGGAACATCCTCATGAAGTTTCCCCTTAAACTGAATTTTGTACCGGTACTCCTGCAACCTGCCTTGCAAGTTTTTGGTGGTCTGCAGATGACATAGAGCATGATCAGTTACGATCACAAAGTCCTGGTTAAAGATGTAAGGTCGGAATTTATCCACGGCAAAGACAGAATACCGTGTTTCCGGTCTCTTCATGAGACGGCTAGCATAGGCCAGAACCTTAAGAGCCTTGTCCTCAGGTAACTTCTTGTATACTACGACACCTAGACCGTACCCACTCGCATCGGTGTGAATTAACACGTCACCATGTGGATCATACATGGTGAGCACCGGTGCTTCGATTAAAAATGCCTTTAACCGCGCAAATGCTAGACCACACTGCTCTGACCAGTCAAAGGATGCCTCCTTTCTAGTCAGGTCATGCAGTGGCCGTGCGACCTTGGCAAAGTCCTTACTGAACCTATGGTAGTAGCCGGCCAGTCCGAGAAAACTTCGGACGGCGGTTACTGTTGTAGGGACATCGAACTCTTCAACTTCTCTTATGAGTCCCAAGTCCAGAGCAACTCCCTCAGCACTTAAAACATGACCGAGATATTTGACCTTGTCAAATCCGAAGAAACTTCTTTGGCTGGAGTTTCAGCTCCGCCTCTCATAAGTCCTAGGACAGTACCTAAGTGGTCGAGAAACTGCTCAAAGGTGTTCCCAAAGACGATAATATCATCCAGGTACACCAAGCAGCTGTCCCACTTATGTCCCGCCAACAAGAGGTCTAACGCCCTTTGCATAGTGGCTGGAGCATTACAGAGTCTGAAAAGCATTTTCTGAAACTCAAACAGACCTTGAGAGCAAATGAATGCTGTTTTCTCAATGTCTTGCTCTGCTATCCTGACCTGCCAGTACCCACTAGCAAGGTCCAGGGTTGCAAAATACTTCGCTCTGGCAAGATAATCGAGGACATCATCGATGCGAGGTAATGGGTACTGATCCTGGGTGTTCAGTTTCCGATAGTCCACACAGAAACGAAAGCCACCATCTTTCTTGCGAACAAGTAAGATAGGGCTTGCATTAGGACTATGCGAAGGTTGGATTACCCCTGCATCCAACATCTTCGCTACCTCTTCTCTCGATTGCACATGCTACTGGAGCGGTTCTTCGCAATTCCCCCGCACCGGAGGTAACCTACCAGTATCAATCGTATGTTCGACGAGTGGGGTTTCCCCCAGCTCTGTGTAATTGAATGCGAAATGATCACTGTGTTCCAGCAGGAACTTTCGAAGTTGTGCCGCCTCTTCAGGCTAGGTCCGATTTTAAGGCACTATTCGAGAGTAGGACCCACTTCCAAGTTGAGGACCCGGCGGTTTTTACCGGTCGTCCCTCTCAACTTATCCGGAAGCTCCTCTGTCCGGCAATCACCATGGGTGGGGTTTCCCCCTCTCAACTAAGACGGACTGTCCAGGCCCCCCACAAGGGCTACCTTTAGAGCTTGAGCTGTCGTGACACCCTCGCTCTGTTTCCAGTGCAATGGGTATGTCAGCAATGTTCTCAAGCCATATATCATAAGTGCCTTCCTCTGTGGCCTCGGCAATACCTGCCACCGCCAACAGACCACTTCCACCTAAGGCTTTACGAGGCTCCACAGAATCGTGAAGCTTCGCCAACGCCTCGAACAAGTTCGGAAGTTGTAATCTTTCCGAAGTACTCTGCAAAACCTGATCGGCCAGTGCGGCATGAAGAGCATCTGGTTGTAAATCTTCCGGCTCACGTCCACCTTCAGCCCAAACCGAGAAGCCAGGTCAACACCTATAATGGCTTTTCCTTCTTTTTCCATGAGGAGAAGATGGGTGATGTCCACGTACATGACTCCTTCTATCATGATGGAGTACCTGCCCATGCCCGTCAGGCATGAGGGGAGGTTAACCTCCTGCACCGGTAACCCCATCTCCTGTGCCACCGACATGCTCATGACTGATACCTCAGCCCCGGTGTTGACGATCGCCTCAACCAGCCGATAGTTCATCACCACCAGAACATGTGGTGCTCCTCGCAAATAAGCATGGCTCTGCAATTCAGGTAAGGGCAACTGTCATTGCCTGACACTGCTTTTCCGAGCCTCATCCGCCTTCCCGTCCGTAAAGGACGGTCGTACCGGATGCTCGGGGGTCTGGATACCAGTCTCCAAATCAGGAGACCATGCAACAGCATGGGCACACCAATGCCTGAAGCCCTCGCAATGTCCATACTGTCTGGACCTTCTCCCCTACAAATAGGGAACCAACATGCCACCCAGCTCTCCAGCTGGGCAAGCGCAGCTTCCAAAGTGGGGCATGGCTTCGGAAACCCAATGGGTAATTTCCGGGTCTGCAGATCTCGCCAGAGGCACCCCTTCTTTCAGCAGGATATTCACATACTTGGACACCGCCCGAAGGTATGTCCTTTCCTCACTTCGAGTTTTTAAGCAATCCCGGGTGATTGCAGCTCAGTTCTGCAGCGACCAGTGCCGGTTTGACGAGGGCGCACCATCGTTCCTGGCCACAGGTAGATAGAACATCAGTCCATCGATCACGGTAGACAGATACGGCCCTGCAGTACCATGGGTGCTAGACCCGGCAAGTACCGCACCACCTGGCTTTTCGCCCGGTGATACTTGGTCAACCTGTTCTTGGGCAGTACCGCCTTCGAACAGTCCTTCTTAAGGTGACCCATCTGGTTACACCAAAAGCAGGGACCTGGTTGCCTATAAGTAGAACCTCCACCAGCCGTTTGGCCAGACCCAGACGGGGCTGCCGTGGACTTATTTCCACTCTGGCTCTGCCGATTCATCTTTTTACTCTTCCTCCGGTCTTGGCAGTAGCTCCGTTTGATTTGGACGGTGTCGCCACCTTCGCACCCGAAGGGTTGGAATAAGACGTAGCAGAGCCCTTGGGAATTGCCACAGCACCAGAGGCCTTGACCATAGTCTTGGTCTCCGGTACCGTCAAAGTACGGGCAGGTAACTCCCGCCGTTAGCATGTCGGCCTCGACCAACATTGCCTCATCAGTAAAGTCCCTTACCATCTTGCCCCTTGATCTCCAGAGAGGTCTGAGGATCACCGGGTGCAGTTTCTTGAACCGGAGGAGTCGACAAGAGGCCTGAGCCTGATTCTTGGTTCTGAAGTGCTGAAACATTGTCTGCCTCTGCTCCGGCCAGTTCAGGTTTGGCTCGAACTCCACCAAACTGGCGTAGTATTTTTCGGCCTGACCATCTAGCAGTTACGTTAAGTAGCTGCATCTGGCCTCATTCGTCCAGCGCTGAGCCCGAGCTTTGGCTTCAAACTGCCGGAGAAAAGGCATCATGTCCTCTCATCCACCATACCGTATGAAGGAGAGGACCGGGATAAAAAACCCAAATGCCTGGATTTCCGACGGGATGGCCGGAGCAGGCATCCACGGCACGGTACTTACCCGCCGTGGTGCCAGCATAAGGCAGAGCATTTGTGGATTCCACCAAGTGGACCCTCGGTCGCTGAGCAGCCGGAGGAACTCCCTGACCAACTCCCACATTAGTGGTCCAAGTTCCTCCTGGAGGTATCTGCCCGGTTGAAACCGGTGGCCCCTCTCCATACACCCCTCCGGTGCACGGGCGATGGTGTGAACTGCGGTTGCTCTTCCCGGATCTCTTGGATCCCCTGGAGCAGATGTCCCTGCAACCGCAGGACATCAATTCCCCTGGCAACTGCTAGAAGTTGTTCTTCGGATATCAATGCCAAAAATGATGCCGTGCCCTGCAGAGTACCCGTCAGAGTATCCACCGACTCACTTAAGTCTTCCACTGTGTCCAACCGGACCGGTGGCAGTGGAGGTTAGGACTCCGGCCAACATCACATGCCCATATCTGGCGGGCTCCTCGCAACCTCTTCAACACTGTCCAACGGTGCTCCGCTGGTGACAATGCCTCCACAGTGCGACTGCATCGTTACAAAGTCACCATACGGAGGTCAGTCCATAATGACACCCCCTACGGCACCTTCCTCCACGGAACGACCGTTCCCGTTCCTGCCGACAGCAACCTCAGCCAGTTGCTGCCCCTCCGGCAGAATACCACGGCCGATGGTACGGTAACACAACTCCAATCCCTCCATTACACCGCTTCTCCGACCAGTCATCGGAGAAACGGGGTCTTGGCCAATTTCCACCGTGCAAACACGGGCAGAAATGGCCACCAATTGTAATGGGGACCCTACCGGTGAAATTCGGTGATTTCACGGACAAAAGTCCATAAAAGACCGTCAAACAACGGTAGAACCGTAAACAACCACGGTTTCACGGACAAAAGTCCGTGTCCCACGGTTAGAATTATGGTTGGAGCCCCTTTTACCGTATTTCTCCTAGAGATATACTGGCAAAAGTCCGCAATCCACCGTCTAATAACGGTAAAGTTACCTTTTTACCGTGTTCTACCAGTCGTGCATGGTAAACCACCATGCTACCGGTATACTAACGGTAAATTTCTTCTAAGACAGTTTCTCTGAACAACAAAAAACAAGCCTATAAATAAATAAATTGCAGAAGTATAAAAAATAAAGTAATTCAGTTTAGCCATAGAAAGCTATAACCCCGACATTATGTTTGGTAGTGAATCATGGCTAACTGAAGCTGTACCATCGCTGAAGTTTTCCCCCAACAGTTTAACATATTCTGAAAAGATCGTAACTTAACCAAAGGTGTAGGTGTATTACTTGCTATCAATGAAAACCTAACATCAAAAAGAGAATTCCATTATGAAGGTCATTGTGAGGCAGTTTGTTGTAGCATCTCACTTCATAATACAAGTAAAATTTTCTTATTTTCATTCTATCACCAATCTTCAAATGACGAGGAGGAATTACTCCAATTTAGAAAATGTTTAGATTCTACCCACAAACATGCATCAGTTATCATTGGTGGGGATTTTATCCTTCCTGGAATAAATTGGAAAAATTATACTGTTGACTCCCCTAGCAATTAATTAATAGATATACTGCTTGACAGTGTATGCACATATTCCCTGGATCAACTAGTGCAAACTCCTACACGCTGCACCAATACAACAGCTAATATTCTAGATCTAGTTTTTATGAACACCCCAGAAAATGTCAAATCAATTGAAATTGCTGATGGCATAACCGATCACAAACTTAGAATACTTAGAATTTGTCACCCAATTTGAAAAACTCCAATCAGCTCCCCGAAAAGTCCTTCAGTATAATAAAGCTGATTGGGCTAATTTTAAGCTTTTTGTAACAGATGAACTGAACAATAAAAGTGGACTACCAAAAAACGTAAACCAACAGTGGTCACTGTTTGTTAATGTCATTTTTGATGGCATAAATAAATTCATCCCATGCAAAAATGTAAAATCAAGCATAGAACCAATTTGGTACACCACTGAGATACGCCGCGCCCTTCGTAAACAACGCAAATTTAGATCTAAAATGAAGATGAACATGGATGACACTACTAAATTGCAATTTAATTCCCAGCGACATCTTGTGAAAAATTTGCTTAAAAAGGAACACTTCAACTTCACTAATAATGTCTTAGGGGTATCACTCCATAAAAATCCCAAGTTGTTCTGGAAATAAGTAAAATCTCTCAACAAAATTCCAAATAATATAACTTCCATTATAACACCACTTGGTGATGTCTGTACAAGCAAGCAGGTTATTGCAAACACACTTAATGACTATTTCCAAAGTGTCTTTCATGCTAATAATGGCGATGAGGAACCTCAACTTGGCACCTTATCTTATGTCATGCCTCACATAATTATAAACTCCACTGGATTACAAAATTTGCTTTATAATCTAGATGTTAATAAATCTGCTGGTCCAAATGAAATTTCGCCACGTTTGCTAAAGGAGATGGCCACAGAAGTTAGCCCTTTTTTAAGTAAACTTTTCCAAGATTCCCTTCATAGCGGCATACTGCCTATGGCATGAAGGCAAGCAAATATTTGCCCAATTTTTAAATTTTAAATTCAGTTGCGAAAGCTAATCAAAGGCTTCGGTTTTCCAATGCACCCTTAAACATGGTCTGCTACTTTACCCTAGTTAGACCTATCTTAGAATATTGTTCCCCAATTTGGAGCCCATTTAGAAATAACCTAAAACAAGAAATAGAAATGGTGCAGCGTAGGGCTGCAAGATTTGTAAAGGGACAGTATGCATATACTGACAGCATATCATCTATGCTTCAAGAGCTAGAATGGGAAACATTAGCAGTCTGAAGAAATGAGCAAAGCCTCGCTCTTCTGGGATGTTTGCTGTCTGATGATAACATTACTCTGCTTAATGATTTACTAACTAGAAATCCTCGTAAAGGTAGATTTGGGCATTCAAAGACTTTCAAAGAAATAATGGCTAGGACTGATGCATATTTTTGGTCTTTTATTCCTAACGTTGTTAGACTATGGAATTCTCTTCCTGTGAAGTTCTTTGTTAGGACGATTTCAATTTCGTTTTAAATAATGACAATCACTCATGATTGGGAGCAATCCCCCTGCCACATGGCTTTCAAGCTGATTGCAGGTGTATCTAATTAAATTGAATAATGGCGCCACCCATTATATACCCCCAGGCTGCTTCACCTGGGGGTTGACAGTGGCCCTTGCTGGCTTTTCTGTCGTCTGCTGGGCAGCCTACTACAGACGCCTAGCAGACGACACCAGGAGTGTGGCAACCTGGTTTGCTCAATCAAACTTTTTGATTGAGCAGATGAACTTCCTATGGTGGTCTGCCTGACAGCTTTCAGTAGGCTGTTAAGTCGGACGCCATTTTGGTGCCAGCAGACCTCTCACCCTTGAAGGGTGAGAGGTCAGAGGTGACCACTGTCCCCTCCAGGTGTAGTTGCCTGGAGGTATAAATGGCCTAGTCAGCCATTTGTTCTGGGCACTGTGTTGTAGGCTTGTGACTGTAACAACTTCATGCTGGAGGCCAGGGTGGCCTCCATTGTTTCTTTGTTTTATTTGTGTTGTTGTTTGCCTTGGTGTTTTCCATGGGGGCTTGGCTGGTGGATTGTACCAGCCAAGTTGTGTGGAGAATCTAACCACTGCTTTTAATTTGCATATTAATTATGCTGAGTAAGTTGAATAAACATCTGTATTTTATTTTACCTTACATCTTGTGTTGTGTCAGTTATTGGGGAGTACCGCGGGGTGGGGGGAATACTGTGGGGATTTCCACCGTCTGTTTTTGGCTTGTTTCGGCCGGTACTCGTGCCGGCTCGCTGTAGAAAAGGTTCCACCACGATATTCTCGTTGTGGCGGCAGATTGTCCGTCGTGTTCAGAGGACACGGACTTTGGTCTGTGGGACAATGGCAGAAACCGCTGGGTGACCTCGGTTACCTCTTTTGACCGTAATTTCACCGTGGGTTTCGGACTATGGTCCGTTGCACCGTGGTGAAACGCGTTACAGAGGTTTTGACCGCAATTACACCATGGGTTTCGGTCTTTGTTCCGTTGTACCGTGGTGGAAAGCTGTTACAGAGGTTTTCAACCATGATTACACCGTGGGTTTTGGACGGTTGTACGTTGAACCGTGGCGGAAAGTGGTTGAAGGGGTTTTACTGCTATTACACCGTGGGGTGCGGACTTTGGTACGTGGTACCAAGGTAGAAAGTGGTAAAAGTCATTGTACCATGAAGTACACCGTGGGGCACGGACCGTTGTCCATGGGACCGCAGTAGAAACCGGTGGTAAGAACTCTGACTGTGCTTTACCGTGGGACACGGACTTTGGTCCGTGATACCGTGGTTTTTCATGGTTCTATCCGTTTGGTCCGTAGATTTACCATTTTCGACGGTGGGATTCTGTTTTCTGGTGGTTTTGGCCGTAATTGACCGTAGATGCATGGTGAATTTTGGTGCAAACCCCAGTTACACTGATGGAGAATCAGGAAACCGGTGTGGGAGCGGTATTGGAGTTGCGCAGCCACACCGTCGACTGTCCACTTTTTTCAGAAGGCGGCGTACCACTGGAAACAGCAGTACGAAGCGGTAGCGTGAATGAGGATTCTCTGGAGGGAAGCATCGTGGGGAGATGTTCCACGGGGCCAAGCCTTGCTGGAAGAGTTTGTCACGGTGCGAAGGCGTACCGGTGTCAATCTCCTCGGAGTCTCTGTTGGAAGACGGTGACACCAACGGTGATCTCGTTGGGGATGGCGCTCGGCCACGACCGGGTGTCCATGTTTCCACCGCCGCCCGTCCAGTTGGACATGGTGGACATCTCCTGAGGGAGATGGTGGAAATCCCGCATGATACTGAACGGGAGGGTCGAGCCTTTTTGGCCAGGCTCACCGAGCTCACCGAGTCTCCAATGTGTTGGGTTCCATAAGGTGGCATACATTGGTTCCTTTAGTTTTTGTTTATAAATGACCTACCTAATGATATCATTAGCTCTATCTAACTGGTTGCTGATGATGCTGTTACATGTATACATGGAAATTAAAATAGTAATTGTGAGATCTTTTCAAAAGATCTAAATCTAGACAAGTAATGGTGTTCTCAGTGGTATCTACAACTGAATAGTAATAAATGCAATGTCTCCCAAAAGCATAGTACAAACGAGGCAGTTTATGTAACTAGGCGTATTTTGTTGGAACATGTTGATACTTTTAAATACCTTGGTTTAACCTTCTAAATAGACTTGGTTGGAAACATAACTAAAGCAGTGAGCAAAGCCAATACAAAGTACATTACAGTGTACAGTACATTAACATAATGCAAAGAACATGTAAAAAGTGTATAGATGACCCTTGTAAGACCACTATTAGAATAGTGTTCACGTATTTGAAATCTTTATAGAATTAATTTAATTCATGAAATAGAAAAGGTATAGCATAGAGCTGCAAGTTTCGTTAAAGGTCAGTTGATGTTTTCTGACAGTATAAAATCGTGATTGATGAGCTACAGTGGGAATCACTGGCAAACTGTAGAGCAGAGCAAAGCCTTGCCCTACTTGAACATTTGCTTACTGAAGAAAACATTGCGTTGTGAGATGGCATCCTCACTAAAAATCCTTGTATAACTATACATGTTCATTTAAAGCCAATTATGCCTTTAAGCCGATGATGTCTAAACTTTGTTTAAATGACAGTGTTTTGTCATTGGGAATTATTCCCCTGCTTCATGGCGCTCGAGCTAACTGTAGGTGTTCTCAGTTGAATTGAAATAGGGTTGTCACCTTTCAACTTATATTTTTTTCATCACAGGAACAACTTGTGTTGAAGCCAGTCTCTTGAATCGCTTTTATGGTATTCACCTTATGACTACATATGCGAAGATGTAGGGTTACTTTCTGCACCAACCAGAGTTGCAGCACACCAGGGTGCTGGTGAATCAGTGACGATATCGTCCAACTATGCCTGGCATGTTTCTCACTTTTGTCCTGCTAGTACGATGTTTAGAGCCTACTGCGAGATTGCCAAAGCTTTACGAAGTCTGCAAGGAAGTTTCGAAACTCGGATCTTGTGAGGTTATATAAATGCTGTCTTCTTAATGTTGAGTTTTGCCATGAAAATCTTCAAGTATACTTATTAGTACAAGTACTAGTATTTACAAGCCATGTCCAGGGTTGCAAGCTACTTAGCTCTTGTGTGCGAATGATATTCATCATTGATGAGAGGTAACGAATACTGATGCACGTCATTCTTCTGTAGTTAAGGTAGAACCTGAACCTACCATCTCACTTCTAGAAGTAAGGTTGGGCTTGAGTACTTCTCGCAGCATCTTCTCTACCTCTTCTTTTTCTATCACTTGAACTTCTGGAGCGGTTCTCCGCAAACGATCACACACCAGAGGTTGACCACTTGTATCGACTTTACGCTAGGCCAGAGGTGTATCACCCAACTCTGCATGGTCAAAAGCAAAAGTTTTGGGTGTTAGAGCAAAAACTTACAAAATTGTTTATGCTCTACGGGCTGAAGATTAGGACCAACCCCCGAACACTCCTACAGCATTGAAATGTATGCACTTACCCCAGAAGAGTGATGCACACCACAAATCTCTCAACTTTGTGAAGAGTTCTTACATGGAAGTGGCAAGTCCTGTAAGGGAGTGATTTCTACCAAATTTCCTTCCCAGCTTCTGATGACCCAAGGAAGTCCTTCCTCTGAACTTAAGACTGGCACCATTGTTCTACTACCAAGGCAGCTTCCATGGTTTTATCAGTGGTAACTACTACTCCGAAGCCCTTTGGAGCTGGACCGATATTTTCTATGTGTATCTGATACACGTTATTCGGTTTTGCCTAGCAATAGTGGCTAGAAGTAACAATCTTCGTATTTTTAAGACTTTCCGATAGAATTTCACTTGAAGCAACAGTCAGCACTGGGACCAACACCCATGAGTATGGTGGAAGCCAGAGGTTCTGCCAGAGCCTTAAGGAAATCACATCCTTAGTTTTATGCACAGAACTAACATGGGAAAAGTTGGAAGGAATTATTCATACTCATATACTTTACTGAAAGATGGACTGTCTGGAGTGGTTTCATGGAGCAAATCCTTTCTATTTCCGACATTCACAGCCATTTTTTCTAGCAGCTACCAGAGAAGATTTTGAATATCCCTGAGTTATACAGTCGTGGTTACTACCGTAGCTTTTTCACCTCTTACGTAGTTTTCAAAATGGCTTACAATAAATTATTGATGTACGGTTAACAAGGCTATGCAGGTAGTTAGAAGTGCGTTGTTTCATTATAGAGGTAAAACATGAATTTGGAGTGGTTTTTTAGGTAAAACATCATAATGACGTATACCGATTCAGTTTTGAAAACTGTTTAGCAAACTGAAATAAAATAGGTCAGGCCAAAGTATGGACGTGTACCATTTTGAAATAAAACTCCACAATTGTCATTGAGTAAAAGTCAATAATTATTATTATTGTGTGTTTGGTATTCCTAGTGTATTACACATTAGGGGCATCCAACTATAGCCGATATTGTCTCTATCTATAATCAGTGGAAAAATCTTTATCAAACTCACTATTTTATGTCTATGTTTCAGGTTAATCGGTTGCTGATATTGTGCCCCCAGGATTCAACACAGGGAATATTTCGTCTTGATCAACGAGCTCAGGATGCTGTTGTTGCTCTCGGCATCTTTTTTGTGGAGTCTGGTTTACAGGTTAAGTTAAGGTTTTGTTGTTTTGAATAATTTTAGTGTTTTTTTCCATTCGATATGAACATCTATCGCAATAAAACTAATTTAGTGGCCCATTTTATTTTCTCTGTGCCATTCAATTTTTCTTACAAGTATGATTTGAATAGGAGCATATTTTGCTGCTATGAGTGCTCAATGCGATCCTTTTTTTCTTATAATATGAGAATTTTATATTTGAATACGAAAAATTCTCTTTAGCAGTCCTGAAGGACAGTTGCAACAGGGCCAAAGTCTTTTAAGTGCAGCATGTGAATTCTATAGGCAAAACAACTGCAATCTCAAATAGTAGTGTATTTTTCATAGTGCACTAGGTAAAAAAATGGAATACTTAAACATCAGTTTATTGGGTGGTATGAATGTAACAAGTCATAGGTATGCCAGGGGGTTACGGTCCGCTGGTGTAAGTCAATCGATCACTGGAGAAACATAATTATTCTGTTGGTGTTAGGCTTATTTGACTTGGAACCTTTTTCGTTCTGCTACTTCACAGTCGTGCAATAAGCACGATTCGATTAGTAGCATGTTGTTTTCGACTATCCAAGGACTGCATCGTTACAGCTTTTTTTTGTACTTAGAATATTTTTGTCCAGCTACTCTAAAGAGTAATTTATCGGCATAATAGCCACGTATGGCTCGGGCCTCTTCACCACGACAAGGTGGAGATACATCGAAGATGAAAAATGTTTTGTTTTTTTGACGGAAAAAATAGAAGGACAGGAAAGAACATGCTCTCAGGCACGCATGCACACAATTCAATTCAATTCTCTGTCCCATGATTGATCTTGCTTTTCACAAGATGAGATGAGTTCACGTATGAGAGCAGAGTCTTGTGTGGTCTGTTCAACGTTCAGTTGGCGATACGAACGTTCTGCAGTCAGCTCTCGATGTTTGAAAGTTCTGCAGATTTTTTCTCGTTCTTGTTTAGACTTCCCCGCAATGGAAGTCTGGAGAGATCGCCGCGTATGGGTGACATTGAACTGCACACCGTATTTTGCAGACATCCGCGAAAACTCAAGACAGACGGTTCCATGCATTTCCCACAGAATTGAGAAAGAAGTTCTGGGTCTTCAGGTCATCAACCATTGGTCTGAGGAGATGGTAATAAACCTCAAATATCGACATCTGGTCTGATGTTAGGGAGATGCCCTGTGGACCCGTGGCAGATGTCTTATGGTCACGCACGAAGAACACGTCTCCTTTGCGATTTAAGTACTCACTTAGACGAAGGTGAATCATGGCCGATTGCCGAATTCTGTATGATGCGATGACGAGCATTAAATAGCACGTGACCACACAATAATCAATAGCATTAAACTAGTTATCAACAAGGTGCATAAGTGAGTCGTTTACGCCCTCCAAGAGTGCAGGGTTGCTTACTAACGACGTGGACACGGCCATAGTTTTTTCAGTGAATGCGTCTTTCACTGCATCTTCGCTCTTTTTCGCACTGTCGTTGGCTTTTTGTTTTTTTGGCCCGTGTCATAAATTGCTTCACCACTTCTATGATGTGCGCCAAGTCATCGTACTAGAGGCGATTCTTGACCCTCAAATCGGTCGCAGTCATCAGGTATTGAAGGTAAATTAGTAAGTTGTGGTAAAGACTTATGATGGTGCTTGCTTTCGTGCCAACACGTGTGAGCCGTAATGCGTAATTTTGTACGTGGTTGGTGTATCATAAGTAGGGCTCGGATCTTGATGACCTAAAAAATGGAAAAAATGACCATATAAAATGTCCTTTAAAAAGTAAAAAATGACCTTAAAAATTGGGAAAATGACCTAACTTACATTCACTCTATACCTATTCAAAATTGCACTGAACAACTAAGTGCATTCTGAGGTACTTTTGTTTCACACAATTTGCAAAACAAAATAGTTGCATCTGTGGAAAATATATTTTCACCAAACTCAGCAACAAGTTGTCGTAAAGGGTAGTACACACCGGGATTCTTTGTTGTGATACATTGTTGCGGGGCTGAATCGTGGCTGAATCTTGTCTGTTGCGATTCTGAATCTCCGCAGCTCAGATTCATGTTTTTTGATCCCCATCAAAATAGGAAACATTTCAACATTATTGCGGGACATTTCATGGTGTGGACGTCTTTTGAAACATAAACAAAGACTCAAATGGCTCAGTTTGCTTTTAATTATTAAAGACGTCTTTAATAATTAAAAGCAAACTGAGCTTTTTGAGTCTTTTTCAGTGGTCCACATCTTTTTTAAGTCTATAGACTATAGTACCAGACTTAAAAAAAGATGCAGACCACTCAAAATTCTGTTAAACTAATTTTGCATAAATTGTGTAACTGTTTCAGGTTGTCCAAAAAGCTTAAACCGAATGTGCTCTCAGCTGAGAAGAGCTTGTGTGCCCACCACCGTTTCTGCTTTATTTGCCCCTCTTTATAAGTCATCGTGTAGGCCCATATTGCAAGGGCCACTTCTGCTGGTGATATTTACATGGTGAAAGCAAGAAGGAGGAAGAAACACTGAGTGTAGGTGTGAACACGGAACAATGTTGCGGGTCTGAATTGCATCAGTTGAGATTCTGCCCCGCAACATTGAATCGGAGCAGTCGCGCAACAATGTATCACAACAAAGAATCAGGTGTGTACTAGGCTTAAGTGCCCTGCTGTAGATGGGTTTTGATTTCGGCATTTTATCAAGGTTAAAGAGAATTGCAAGCAAATGCAGATAAAAATGTTCCCAAAAGCTAAGAATGTAATTAAAATCAGTCCAATACTGTCTCACACGTTTTTACCATATATAGATGTTCTTTGTACTTTGACTGTGACCATAATGCCATCTATTTCACCTAAAAGAAACTAGTTTTATAATATTGTTCAATGGAGTTATTTATCTATTTTAATCCTATCTAAATGTTTTGAAATGTCTGATATTTAATGGAGAGGAGGATAAAACCTAAAATTTAAAAAATGTCCTAAAAATAGAAAAAATGCCTAAAAAAATGCAAAAAATGTCTCAAAACCCAAAAAATGCAAAAAAATGCAAAATAAAAATTACATTTTGGGAATCTGTATGAAAAGAATCATATTTGTGTGTTATTTAGCATCGTATCAGACCTTTCAGAAAAAAGATGAAATGTCATCAACATCCTAGCCCTAATCATAAGGCTTGGCACCGGTGTTTCGTGCTTGTTGCCAGTTGAGATGTTAATATGTTACAACACCCTTGGAATGAGTCTTGCATACGTGAGTTGATGCGCACGGGCTCGGTTGATTTTATCTGTCTCTATGTGATTGATAAAATTTGTGAAAAATGACAGATTATATCGTATGGTCAGACTCCGCTTGCATCTTTACAAGTAAGGATCCTGCACGGTAGTTCTTGCGAGGAAACACTACCGGCAAAGCACCATCTCATCGTCATCCATACCGAATTCACCTTCATCTATAGGCTCTTTCTCAATAATGTCTGCGTTGTTATCTAACGTGCTCTGCTCCCACACAGAAGGAAGGTTCTCGAAGCGTGAACCAACGTGATATATGCATCTCATTAGTCCTTGAAGCACGAGTTATTTATTAGAGGCGCAAACCACCGTTTAACAAGTGCCCAATTATGCGGTGGCTGACCATTTTTTAATTTCTCTTTTGTCGCTTCATTTATTTTTTACGCTTTTTTATTGTCTTGTTTTTGTGACAAGTGTCTTAAGACGGCCATGCGTAGGGACATGGCAGAGCGGACAGTTATAATTTTTGCGACTAGTAGTTTTTTCTTCTGTGGTACACAGGGCATGTTAGGCAAGGCCTTTTCTTCATCAGCTTGGCCATGAATGTCGCCACGACCATTTGCTTCAATGTTGTAATGACCCGACTGGTCCGTCACAACACCTCGGGCAAACTTTCGTATGGTCACCAAGAACCAATAAAACTTACCCGGCTCCAGACTCCGATTACGGGGACGGGATCATACCCGTAGCAGTCCTCTGCACGGTAGCCTTGGGGACACGTCGACTCCCACGGAGTCTCCTTTGCCGGACACGACGGACGGTCCGCCGCCACAACAAGAATATCGCGGTGGAACCTCTTCCACCGCGAGCCGACGCAAGTACCGGCCGACAATATGCCGAAAGCGGAAGGTGAAAACCCGTGGAGTCTCCCCCACCCCGCGATACTCCCCAATAAATCACACAACACCAGAAGTAGTAAAATAAAAGAGATGTTTATTAACACTTACTGTTAATTATGCAAATAAAAAGATGCAGTGGCAATAATATGTTTTCACACAACTTGGCTGGTGCAATCCACCAGCCAAGCCTCCATGAAAAACAACACAAAGGCAAACAAAGAAGAACCAAACAATGGAGGCCTCCCTGGCCTCCAGCAAAGATGTTGGCTAGTCAAGCTCCTACAACACACTGCCCAGATTCAATGGCTGACCAAGCCAAAGAAACCTCCAGGCAACTCCACCTGGAGGGGACAGTGGTCACTTCTGACCTCTCACCCATTGACTCCAATAGTGAGAGGTCTGCTGGCACCAAAATGGCGTCCGACCCAACAGCCTACTATATGCTGTCAGGCAGATCACCATAGGGAGTTCGTCTGCTCAATCAAAAATTTGATTGAGCAGACCAGGTTGCCACAATCCTCTCAACTTCCCTGTTCCATCCTGGGAACAGGTAGGTTGAGCCAGCACGGATTGCTCCCTCAAACCGGACCACTTAGGGTCCAGACGGCTTCCCTGGTTGTGGAGCGCGAGTGGAGCCCATCCACTCCGCTGCCCACCACGAGCACACCTGGGTGTTATGCCACCCAAGTCCAGGATCGAAGACCGACCCCCTAAGACGGTTTTCCTCCAAGATTCGCAATTCCTCGAAACGAATCTCTTGGAGCTGTGGGCGCCTTCTCAGCACCCGGCTCGTTAGAAGGTCTACCAGGGTGATTGTGGGCACGATCGTAGCCCCTGGTAGTGGCTCAGAAACCATCTGACCAGCCATACCTTCTAGGTCGCATCCCAACAAGCATCGGATCAATGGGGCTGCACGCCGAGATAAACATCCCATCTCGGCATCTAGTCCCATCACATCCACAAAACTATATGCTTGTCGGACCGGGTTCACGACCACTACTACCGGTATACCCTCACAACTGAACGCCACCACATGCTTCATGTTGTACGGTGGTAGCTTCGCCACCCACGGCTCTGGCAGTGGCTCTGCCAGACGATAATAGCCATGGTATTGGTAACCACCCATTCCCGGCTGGTCCTGCCACAGACACAGTCGGTTATTCAGATACACCTCTGCATCTGAATACGGGGGCATCGCACCAATACACCGCTCCTTAGGCACAAGCCCAGGAGAGGTTGATGTTTTCGGTCCTAGGGTATCAGATACCCCACCGCTGCGGCCCGGAAAGAAGGGTGTACCCCCACTGGGGGTCACGGGATCACGTTTTGGCGGAACAACTCCATCCAACATGGTTCCTTCGCCCATCGGTAAGGGCGTAGTCACCTGATGAAGTGTTCCAACCGATCGAACTCGCAAGCTCGATACCGCATCCACCTTCGGGGAGGATGGAGGCATGCGGACCACAATGTCATGCATAATCCTACCATCCATCCGCGCCGCCTCTACAGGACGGGTATGGAGCGGCTGATTCCCGGCCGGCATGCTCGACTTAGCATGCCGGAACTCCTCCTTCTCCGCCACAACGCTTCCAATTTGAGCTCCCTGGCGCTTACTCATGGAAGGTGTCGGACACCCCTTCCACTCACACTTGGAGGGAGGTTTACCGTGCATTGAGCCAGACTTAACCGCACTCAATGATTTACCGGGCCGGTCAGGCTTAGGCGGGTGGTTAGCCCCCTTCGCCTTCTCGGACTTCTTCTCCGAAGGTTTTCCGGCCGGAGCCGTACTTCGCTTCGGTGAAACACCCTTAGCCGAAATGGCGGCCGAGAAAGGCAGTCCGCAGACAAACCATTCCCGCCCGTCCCGAAGGAGAACAGTTCCCTTCGGTGTATGAGTCGGCAGACTTACCACCAGCAGTTTTGTCCACCGCACCATGGGCTGGTGCCCTGGCGGACTGCATTGCCTCCCTCCTGGCAATTTGCTGCTGGCCTGCCTGGAGGATTCGAACTCGATCCTCCTGGCTTTTCGGTTTGCAAGGTGGGAAGGCCTGTCCCTGCTCGTAGGGCCAGGCCTTCTTCCCTCTGAAGTGATCGGCCACTGGTAGGGTGTGAGGGCGGGACAACTTCTGTCTCTTACCACCACCACCACTCGTAGATTTACCCATTTTACAGGGAGCGGATACTGGAGGCTGCTTCGCCTTCTCCACTCGCCGGTCCCTTCCATCAGGGTGGGCGAGAGCTACAGCTGGAAGACCCACCGCCGGAGTAAGCATACTCATGGCAGTCATACGGGCTTTCAGCTGGGCCTCCCTCTCTACAAGTGCCTTTATTTTGGCAGCCATCCGTGCAGCTCCGGACTTTCTCTTGTGCTTCATGGCACAGTCCTTCCTCGCTCGCACGGCCGGAATCTCCTGCAGGAGAACACCATGGGTTCCCGCCACTGACGGTCTACTCATGGCAGTCGCACCATGCCCGTCAGACTCCAAAGAATCCTCTGTAGCATGGTGACGACTCCGCCACTGCTGCCTTTTTCGATTATGACCGTTGAAAGTCGGACAATCACGGTCATCACCATGATCCACGGCTTTCAAACGGAAGCAACCGCTCTTTTTCAGGTTCTTGCCGTCCAAATTCCGCCGACCTTGGGCATCCCCAAGCGACACGGTACTCGGACGGTTCGAAGCCGTCGGAAAAGCGCCTCCCGATCCAGCAGAACCCCCATGGCAACATCTATGACGGTTCCACCACTCCCACCATGTGTCCATACGGTCTAAGACAGAATGGCACATAGCGGCACAGGCATCTACGGTAGCCGGTCGATTCTTCTCTACTGTAGGAGCGGTCTCCGACCGTGGTTGGGTGGCTAAATCTTCTTCAGCCGCCACAACCCCGGTCACCTCTGAAGTCTCACCATTGTCCGCCTTTTTAGGGGTACACACACTGTGAGTCGCCAAAAGAATTGACTGGCCTGGAGGAGCCTTCACATTAATACTAACGTGAACAGAGACGGAGGTCTTCCCGGACGTTTCTGTCCGGTTAGGGACCGACTTCTTCGGGCCCTCCGTCAGACAACCTACGGTGGGTCGCCCACGGGTTTCCTCCTCGGAAACCGGGCGGTCCCAACACGCAGGCAAGTCTGGCTGCCTCCTCTCCCAGCCATCCGCCCAAACTAGCGGACGACCGGCTCTCTCCCACCAGGCAGGGGCTCATTGAGCGTACCCTGGACTGTTTCATGCCCAATTCTGGCAGAAAGCCCACTCACCTCAAACACCCTCGGTCTCCGCGGACGAAGATTATACCGAGGTTGAGGGGGATCCTCTGCCTCCGAGTCAGTAGACTCCGAAGAAACGGACGGTGGTTTTGGCGTTGGAGTAACATTACTCCCCGCCGAAACCTCCGGGTTAGCATCCGTATCATCGCTGCCTGCATCGGAGGAGGTTTCAGAGACACCAAGTCCATCTTCCTCCCTCACGGTGCAGGTGGGTACGTACGGTTTGAAGTTGTCCACATGAAACCGGTCTTGCACTTTCCGACCATACCCATCTACGAATCCTACCTCGTAGACTAGGTCGGAGTACTGCGAAACGACCGTACCATGTTCAGCCTTGTATGCTAAACTCCATTTCTTCGCTTGGCCGAGCTTCCCAGCTTGGTCCCTAATCCACACCTGCGCTCCAGGCGGGTATAGGGGCGGCTGCACTCGGCCGGAGTCATATTGCTCCTTTTGCCTCTTTTGAGCAGCGGTCAACCTCTGATGCGCCTGCTCCTCCACGGCTTGCTGGTCAGGCAAGTCGCGGATCGGACCATCCGGAATGAGGTTATCAACACCCATCCGAGGCTCACGGCCAAACAGCAACTGATACGGAGAGACTTGCGTACTCTCCTGTACAGCTGTGTTATAAGCCCCCACGGCGGGCCGTAATTTATCCCACCAATCACGCTGTTCCTTGAGCGGATCAAGGTACCGCTTGATGGTTTCCATTACGGTCTTATTCGTACGCTCCGTAAGCCCATTAGCTTGCGGATGGTACGCCGTCATGAAGTGATGCGCTGTTATAGCGCTCCCGGAACTTCAGCAGGACTTTGCTGGAGAACTGGGACCCACGATCCGAAACAAGAGCTTTCGGTGTAAAATACACCAAAAGGAAATCGTCCTTCAAGAACTTCACAACACAAGCGGCCGTGGCCCTTCGCACCACTCTCGCCACACCGTGCCGGGTGAAATAGTCAACCATAATTAATACATAGGTGACTCCACCCACGGAGGCAGGAAACGGCCCAACGAAGTCCATTCCCCAGGTGTGAACTGGGTACTTCGGCACAATCGGTTGCAGAAATCCCTGACTTCTTGCGAACTGTTGCGCTCGTTGACACACCAAACACGACTTAATGTATTCGGCAGTGTCACGCTTCATACCAATCCAGTAGAAGCGTGAGCGCAGTCGTTGGTAGGTCTTAAACATCCCGAAGTGACCAGCTTCGGGAGTGTCATGCAGCTTCCTCAGACAGAAAGCCCGGCATGACGCAGGCACTACCAGTACGGTTCGCAACCGATCCTGGATGGATCTGATGGCATACAACATGTTGTCCGCCATCACGAACTTGGCCCGGAGGGCCGAGTTGGGGTCAGTGGTGATTTCCTTCACCACTTTGGAGCACCAACCATCGGCTGCCTGCTCCTCGACCCAATCCACCTCCGAGTGGACTCGGTAAAGCACCTCACCTACGTCAGACTCGACGTATTCAGGTAAAGAAAGGTCCTCAACATCACGCACCGGATACCGACTCAGTCAGCATCCACGTGGAGTGTTCCCTTCTTAAACTGAACCTTGAACCGGTACTCTTGCAATTGCATCTGCCAACGCCCCAACCTGCCTTGCAAGTTCTTCGCAGTCAGCAGAGCACAAAGAGCATGGTGATCTGTTACGATCACAAACTCCCGGTTGAAGAGGTAAGGACGGAATTTACCCACGGCAAACACAATCGCCAAGCACTCCTGCTCGGTGACAGAATACCGTGTTTCCGCTTCTTTCATGAGCCGGCTTGCGTAGGCCAGAACACGGGGGAACTTGTCCTCCGGCAACTTCTGGTAGACTACGACACCCAAGCCGTACCCACTAGCGTCGGTATGGATCATTACCTCACCACGTGGATCATACATGGTGAGTACCGGCGCTTCGGTTAAAAATGCCTTTAACCTAGCAAACGCTAGTTTGCACTGTTCTGACCCCTCGAAGGACGCATCCTTCTTGGTCAGTTCATGCAACGGTCTTGCCACTTTGGCAAAGTCCTTGATGAACCGCCGATAGTAACCGGCCAGTCCGAGAAAACTACGGACGCCTGTCGCCGTCGTCGGAACATCGAACTCCTGGACTGCTCTTACGAGATCCGGGTCCGGAGCAACTCCCTCGGCACTCACGATGTGACCTATATAACGCACTTTGTTAAAGCCAAAGAAACATTTCTTCGGCTGGAGTTTCAGCTCCGCCCCTCACAACAGTCCCAGGACAGTGGCCAGTCTCCCTAGAAACTGCTCGAATGTGTTCCCGAAGACGATAATATCGTCCAGGTACACCAGACAAGTCTCCCACTTATGTCCTGCCAGCAAGAGGTCTAGTGCTCTCTGCATCGTGGCTGGCGCATTAGAGTCCGAAAGGCATTTTTCGGAACTCAAACAGACCTTGAGAGCAAATAAATGCTGTCTTCTCAATGTCTGGCTCAGCCATCCGAACCTGCCAGTAACCACTAGCCAGGTCCAAGGTTGCGAAGAACTTTGCACCGGCCAACGAATCGAGCGCATCATCGATGCGAGGCAACGGATACTGATCCAGCTTAGTCTGGGCATTCAGTCTCCGGTAGTCCACGCAAAACCGAAAGCCACCATCCTTCTTGCGAACAAGTAAGATTGGGCTCGCGTAAGGACTACGCGAAGGTTGGATGACACCTGCATCCAACATCTTCGCCACCTCTTCTTTCTCGATCGCACGGGCCGCTGGAGCGGTTCGACGCACTCCTTCTCGCACTGGAGGTTGCCCACCGGTATCAATCGTATGTTTCACCAAGGTTTCACCCAACTCGGTGTAATCAAACGCAAAATGATCCCGAACGCTCCAGTAGGAACTCTCGAAGTTGCCTCGCCTCCTCAGGCTTCAGATTGGGACCAATCTTAAGACAGTCTTCGAGGGTAGGAGCCGTCGTCACGTTGAGGACCTGGCGTCCGCATCCGAACGCCCCTCTCAACTTTGACTTTGACTCCCCTGGTCGAACCGTCGCATGAGTGGGGCCTCCCCCTCTCAACTGAGACAGCTCTTCCAGCCCTACCACTAGAGCAGCCTCCACAGCTTGAGCCGTGGCTACACCCTCCCCTGTCTCCAGGGCTATGGGTGCCTCTCCCACGTTCTCGAGCCAGATATCGTACTCGCCCAACCTGTTGGCCTCGGCAATTCCTGCCACAGCCAACACACCACGCCCACCCAAGGCTTTACGGTGGGGCTCCACGAGAAGCAGCTGGCCAGGGCCGGAATGCTCTACCAATCCCACCGATACGACACGTCGTACGTGGGGTGGTAGCCAGACATTTTCCCTCAGTCGCAGGGAACACACTTCCCCGCTCCCGATAGGAACACTGGTCTTGCACAGCTCCGGTGAAACAAGGTTCACCCACCCGTCAACCTTCTCAAGCGTCGTGGGATGTCTGGGAGTTGCCGTTCTTGAGGCCGAGCCTCTGGTATCGGCGGTGGAACAACTTCCACCTCCCCAGGTTTCCCAAGCGCTCGATCAGTGTAAGCAGCCTGAAGGGCGTCTGGATGTGCGGTCCAGACATCCTCCCGGAAATACACTTTCCGGTGCACGATATCCACCATCAGGCCGAAGCGTGCGGCGATATTAACACCCAAAATCGCTTCGCTCCTCCCCTTCACAAGGAGAAGAGATGCCTTGACAGTCTTATGGTAGATGGTCAAGTCTACCAGTGCAACACCTTCTACTACGATGGTGTGCCCACCCATGCCGAAAAAGGCATGACGGTACCTCCAGTACCTCAATGGGTAGCCCCATCGCTCGTGCCGCCTTCATGCTCAGAACCGAGACTTCGACTCCCGTGTCCACAATCATCTCCACCAGGAGGTGATTACCAATGGACACGTACACCCTTGGTGCAACCCGAGAATACGCCCGGCTCTGCAATTCAGGTATGGGAACCCGTGGGTTCCCACCATCGAACTTCTGCCTCCCGTCCACATCACCATCCACACGGGACGGCAACACCAGACGAGCAGAAGTCGGGGGACCAGCCTCACTAACTAGAGACTCCCCCGGCCCGGCGGTAGGTATGGGCACACCAACACCTCTCGCCTGCTCGATGAGCGCACGATCCAGCACCTCACCACTAGGCATGTAGGGTGAGGGGGCAAACCAGCTATCCAACTGGGATACCACGGCCTCCAATGTGGAGCATGGCATCGGAAAAACCCACTTGGTTACTTCCGGGTCCGCAGACCTTGCCAGAGGCACACCTGCTCCTCGCAGGACATCCACATATCTGGAGACCGCCCGAAGGTACGTCCCTTCGTCACAGTGCCGACGAGGTCGGACACCTGAGTTTTTAAGCATTTTCGGTCGCTCACCACTCAGTATGGTGGCGACCGGTGGCGGTTTAACGAAGATGTCTCTTCGTTATCCTCCACGAGTCTATAGTAGAACTGGCCATCAATTACAGTGGCCAGGTACTTTTGACCCTCCAGCCACACCGGCGCTAAGACTGGATTTGGCTGGAGCTTCTGGCTTGCCCCAGGCTTCACTACGGCAACATGTCCCTTTGCCGCAGCATCAGGACAGTCCCGTCTCAGGTGCCCCATTTGGTTGCACCCAAAACACGGGCCAACTCGCCGGAGTGAACCTCCTGATCCACGGTCCGTACCACGAAGTGTTGCCGCCGGCTGACCTCCACCAGAGCCTGCCGTCTTCTTCTTCTTGCCTCCGGTCTTGGCTCCTGCTTTGTCCGACTTGGACGGTGCAGCAGCCTTCACACCCGTTTGGCTCGAATATGAAGCCTTGGCAGAGCTCTCAGAGCTAGCCGTGGTTCTGGAGGACTGAGCGCTAGCCCTGTCCTGAGGAGCCCCTCTGGTACGGTTAGGTAATTTACCTGTGAGAAGCAAATCGGCTTCCACCAGCCGTGCCTTTCTGGCATATGCGTCCACCGTACCGGCCTTACAACCGATCAATTGATCAGTGATGGCCGTCAGGAGTTTCCGTTTGAAGCGAATGAGCCGACAGCTCTCGTCTTCGCCCGGAGACACTCGGTCGGACAGTTCCAAGAACCGCCAGTAGAATGTCTGCACAGACTCGACAGCCCCCTGTTTCATCGACTCAAATTCGCCGAAACAGAGGCGAGCCTGGTTACTGGTGCTGAAGTGGCTACGCATAGCATCCTTCAGCTCAGTCCAGGTCAGGTCAGGAAGAGTTTCCACCAAAGTGGCGTAATATTCTTCCGCCGGACCGTCCAGCAGAAACGTGAAGAAACTGCATCGGGACTCGTCCGTCCAGCGCTGAGCTCGAGCTTTCGCTTCGAACTTGCGGAGAAAAGGCGTCAAGTTCTCTCTGCCATCGTAACGAGCAAATGAGTGGACCGGGTTAAAGAACCCGAACGCCTGAACCTCCGCTGGAACCACTGGAGCGGGCGTCCAAGCAGCAGCGCTAACCCTGCGAGGCTGCCTGCTCCGGTTTCCCGAAACGTCAGACTCGGACTCAGCCTCCGAAGGTATCACCAAGTGAACTCTCGGCTGCTGTCCGGGTGCAGGAGGAGCTCCCCGGCCAATCCCCCTAGGAGATGGCCTGGGTGCCTCCCGCGGAGGTTCCCGCCTGGCCTGCACCAGCGGTACCTCCTCCCGTGCGCTTTCACGCACGGGCGACAGTGAACACTCCGGCACCTCTCTCGGTTCGACCGCCGAACGAGACAGCCGTCCTTCCAACCGAAGGACATCTATCCCGTAAGCGATCTCCCTGAGTTGCCACTCGGAGAGCGTGTCCAAAAAGGCCCGGCCCTCCCGTGCAGTATCATTGGGGATCACCACCAGGTCCCGAAGGTGCTGTCCGCTCCGTCCAACCGGACGAGCGGCGGTGGAAGCATGGACAATCGGCCGCGACCGATCGTCATCCCCGATGAGATCACCATCGGATCCACTGTCTTCCAACGGGTATTCTCCTGGACGAATGTCACTGCGGCGTTTCCGCACAGTGACCCATTCATCCGGGAAATCCCCGCCCACGCTACCGCCTTGTCCGCCTGTCACCAGGGGACTCCGCCTTCCGCCCCCAAGGGGACGGTCAACTACACGGCCGCGTAACTCCAAACCCGCATCTGCACCAAGTTCCCGACCTCCCGTCGGTACTTTTTGGGGCTGGCTCCATTTTTCACCGTAAATGAACGGTAAAATCTGGACAAAGCCACCAGATAGCGGATTACCACCGTCGAAAACGGCAAATTTACGGACAAAAGTCCGTAAAATACCGTAACGAACGGATGGAACCGTGCGAAACCGCGGTATCACGGACAAAAGTCCGTGTCCCACGGTAAGGTACGGTCAGAGTTCTCACCTACCGGTTTCTACCGCGGTCCCACGGACAAATGTCCGTGCTCCACGGTGTACTTCACGGTACAACGACTTTTACCACTTTCTATCGTGGTTCCACGGACCAAAGTCCGCACCCCACGGTGTAATTGCGGTAAAAACCTCTCCAACCACTTTCCACCACGGTACAACGGACAACCGTCCGAAACCCACGGTGTATTCGCGGTCAAAACCTGTATAACTGTGTTCCACCACGGTACAACGGACCAATGTCCGAAACCCACGGTGTAATTACAGATAATTACGGTCACAAACCTTCGTAGCCGCGTTCCACCACGGTACAACGGACAAAAGTCCGAAACCCACGGTGAAATTACGGTTAACAAGGTTTGCGAGGCTAACCAACGGTTTCCGCCGCCGTTCCACGGACCAAAGTCCGTGCCCCGCAGCGTACTACCGTCGAAAAGTGATTTGACCGTCGAAACGGTCAAATCCACGGTTCAAAACCGTGCAAGAGGCTGGGTACGAGTACCCGGCGCCTCCACCAATTGTAACGACCCGACTGGTCCGTCACAACACCTCGGGCAAACTTTCGTATGGTCACCAAGAACCAATAAAACTTACCCGGCTCCAGACTCCGATTACGGGGACGAGATCGTACCCGTAGCAGTCCTCTGCACGGTAGCCTTGGGGACACGTCGACTCCCACGGAGTCTCCCTTGCCGGACACGACGGACGGTCCGCCGCCACAACAAGAATATCGCGGTGGAACCTCTTCCACCGCGAGCCGACGCAAGTACCGGCCGACAATATGCCGAAAGCGGATGGTGAAAACCCGTGGAGTCTCCCCCACCCCGCGATACTCCCCAATAAATCACACAACACCAGAAGTAGTAAAATAAAAGAGATGTTTATTAACACTTACTGTTAATTATGCAAATAAAAAGATGCAGTGGCAATAATATGTTTTCACACAACTTGGCTGGTGCAATCCACCAGCCAAGCCTCCATGAAAAACAACACAAAGGCAAACAAAGAAGAACCAAACAATGGAGGCCTCCCTGGCCTCCAGCAAAGATGTTGGCTAGTCAAGCTCCTACAACACACTGCCCAGATTCAATGGCTGACCAAGCCAAAGAAACCTCCAGGCAACTCCACCTTGAGGGGACAGTGGTCACTTCTGACCTCTCACCCATTGACTCCAATAGTGAGAGGTCTGCTGGCACCAAAATGGCGCCCGACCCAACAGCCTACTATATGCTGTCAGGCAGATCACCATAGGGAGTTCGTCTGCTCAATCAAAAATTTGATTGAGCAGACCAGGTTGCCACAATGTTTGCTTCACCGTTTGCTTTACCAGAATTATCGATGTCATCTTCGACATCGTTATTTATAGTCGCCTTCTTCGACTTGTTTCGTTTACCCATATTTTAAACGCTTCATTTTATGTGTGGGTTACTGAAACGACAAAAGCCACACATTTTTAGAAGCAATTTGGTACGTTCCGCATTGACAGCTGAACGCCCAAATGAATCTAATGTTATTCACACGCACAGAAAGCGGACTTTATATTGTAAAGGAAAGAATAAGGCTGCCAAATAGATTGTATCCACATGTTCAGGGAAATGTCTCTATGTTTGATGAAACAATAACATCTCAGTGACAAACAAGACATTTCCCAACAAGCCTACTCGCCACGTCAAGACTGGATACGTGAGTAGGTGGAAGGGAATAGTTAGTAGGATGAGGGTCCATGAGCACAAAAAAGGCCCACGGTCCTCAGATGATTGTACTGAACTCTCTTTTTTGCTTACACAAAAACATCGATTGGCCCCAACAATCGGTCCTGTTGTAAGTAGCTCAGTTTCCATAAGTCACACTTTGGAACAGCATTAATCAAAAGATGACATAAAAGCCCGAAAACTTGTATGTTCAAATTCAATGAATCTTACATGGAAACATCGATTGGCCCCAACAATCGGTCCCAATGTAACGAGTACAATTTTCTTTAAATTCAACTTTGTGACGACCCAGTTTTGCTCCTTTTGGGAGCAGAACTAAATTTCCATGTCATCTGCTAGGCACTTGTAAATTGGTTGCCAGGCAGACGACAAAATGGCCAGCAAGGGTCCCTGTCCTCCCCCAGGTGGAGCAGCCTGGGGTGATATATATGGTGGCGGCCATTATATCTGGACAGTGGAAAGTTCACCCTGATGCTGTGTGCAGGTGTTGATGCTCTCATCTATTTCAACAGGTGGCCAAGATGGCCACCATTCATCTTTTGTTTGCTGTGTGGATAGAGGTCAATGACCTCCTCTCCTGGCTGAATTAGCCAGGAGATTCATCTCTTTTGCATCTCTTCGAGTGAGTGTTTTGTTTATTCATCTTTGAATAAATTATCCTTTATTTTCACTCAACCACTGTGTCCGTGTCTTTATTGATTATTTAGTAATAATTGGGGAAGTTACCGCGGGGAGGGTGGGGGTTCCGGTGTGGGGAAATGCCGTCACCATCACCGTCCTGTTCCGTCATGTTTTCTGGCATGTCGGCCGGTTCTTCGCACGCGGTTCCACGGTAGGATTCATCGGGAATCTACCGTGGACTCTTTGTCTTGTTCGGCGGTCTTTCGTCCGTCGACGTGCGGCGACGTGCGGCGAGGGAGTCGACCTCCATCCGGCGCTACCCGTGGACACGAACGGGTACAAGAGGAGGGCTGGTCAGTGCTTCGACCCGTCCCGAGGAGGTCAAGCGACGGTAAGTTCAGCGAAATTTACCGTGGGCATTGTAACTGCCCGGTCGGATTGCTACAACTTTGCATGAGCATGCATTGAAAAGAGGCATAAAAACACCAAAAATTGTGCGCACATTTTTGCCAAATTCCGTTCCTCGCTTTGTTCATTGCCCAAGATTTGACGAACCAGCTCATTCTGTTTTTCCTTCGACAGCTTTCCGATGATGTCAGCAATGGCAGCTTCCTCTGGTGTCTTGCTTTGATCATTGGACTGCACCTCTGGCGTGACAGCAACAGGAGTTGGTTGAAGTACTTCCTTTTGAAGTACCTCCTCTTCACGATTTTCTTTTAACGCGGCAGTTTTCTTTCATCGTCGCTCCTTCCTCAGTCTCTTGAGATTCCTCAGGTCCTTGAGTAGTTTCTGTAGGCTGGTCATCTTCGACGTTGATTATTCTCTGCTGCGTGATTTTCAACACGATCTTGACAACTTAGGGAGTAACAAGTTGGTCAACTACAACGCACCTCTACCAAATTTGTAACGAACCACCTTCTTGGGGGATAGCATGTACCAAAAAGTGGTTGGCTAAGCCACTTATTCTGTCCTGGTTCTGGAGGAAGGGAACAGATTAATCTCTTTCCTCACAAGTTCCTCTTTAATGAAGTTTTACAGTTAAAAGGATCTTTTGGCTGTCTGTTACCCCTCGGACTTTCGCCTGATTAGAAGCTGGTTGATCGTTTTGGCCTCTGTAGTCTCATTTAGTATTGATGATCCAGGTATACATCTGGGTTGGCAGTTCTAGATGAGAAAATGTTTAAGTCCTTTGTTCGATTCAGATAAAATAAAACATTCAGCAGCTTTTTGCTCATAACAATCATTTATTTCCATAGTATACAGAATTTGGCCACAATTAGGCATGGATTCATTCTCAGAGTAATCAATTCAAAAAGTGCTTTAATTACAAACAAAACACGGCCTTTTTATACCCAAAAAGAGTATACTGAGAACACTTCAGAGTCCTCTGATTAGCTATAAACGAAATTAAAAACCAAACTGACCAATCAACATGATTGACCAGTGGTCACCAAAAATATTGGAGAGGATTCATCCCAAACTTTAATTACCAAACAAATCAGGATGATCTCTTTGTAATAAGGGGTGGGACTGGGAGGAAAAGTGACCCAGGCCCCGTGGTGTGACCCAAACAGGATATTGGCACTGTCAACTGTTAGAACTAGGTCAACCCTCTGTACGACAGTAAAGAGGGATGACAAAGTTCCATGCCATTCCAAATCAAAATAAACGAGCCAGGATTGCTCCCGGACTTATCGTTTCATTTGAATGGGTAACATTTAGTTTTCTCTCAAGTTCAAGTACTTCAAGTTTCAATTTATAGTTATTTAGTTCTAAATGTTTCACTTGAAGCTCCAGCTTCCTTCTTTCTCTTTAGTGCTTTTTCTTCTTCGATCTCGTTATGAGCTTTGGTTAGTGACAACTTTAATTTCTGAAAAAAGTAAACTGTGACTTGTTAAACTGCAATAATATAAAAACTAAAAATCACAAAAGAGGGAAGTACCTCTTCTAATGTTGTTGTGCAAACTATCTTTTGGATAATTGACTATCATTTGTAGTCTTTATTTGTAGCTTCTATTCGAAGTTTAAATATAATTGTAGTGGTCTTTATTGAATACTCAGTTTTTCTTGGCTTTGACATCAATTGTGTTTTCTTATTTTTAATTGATGTATACAAATGTTGAATGCCTATTAGTGGTATATGTGATATATTCAGTGGTATACGCACTGCATTCTGTTAAAATAGAAAATCGCCCCCTTTGTGAGTATATATCAGTGTTGATGCAACTATGGTCCTTGTAAAGAGAAAGGAAATGGTTACTTGTGGTAAAAGAAAGAAATAGATACAACAACAATGTAGAAAAGCTCGTACAATATAGTATAGCTCGTAGAATATGCTCGTACATGGTGGCAGTTGAAAGTATCGGACCATTTTGTATGTATCGTAGTAGATTTTATCTAGAAACTCACAACTATGGTGTTGTTTAATACGTACATCATTATGTTGGCAAGCACGGAGAGAATAATGTAGGTGGTGGTAAAACAATAATGAAATTTATTTTTTTATTTGTTATTGACATTTAGCATAAAGACAAAATATTGCCCTATTTGTTGAGATTGTTACGTGGTCTTGTGAAGGCTATTTGGGTGGATGAAGTGAAGATTCATATAACAGACCGTACGTATCTTATACGTTTTTTAATTGCTTATTGTTTTTGTATTAATGCTATTATGCTTAAAGGTATTCCAGTTGCTGAAAGGTTTAGCTTTTGTTTGAATACACTTCTTTCTGATGTGGCTGCACTAAATAAACAAATTTCAGATGAGGTATATACAAGATTTTGTTTCCTTATTTTGTGATTAAATAATTAATCTGACATTCCGCTTATTGTTTTAGATTATCTCAGCACAAGTCGACTTTCTCGGCGTTCTTACCAATTTATGTCGAGGCCACAAAGATCAGGCTTCTCCTCGTGGAAGCACTGCTAAATGTAAGGTTTTTAGGTTCATAATCTGTTTTTATGTTACACATTGTTGAAATGTCTATGTCATACCATGGTATACGTTTTTGAAAAATGTAGTAATAATCGCTTGTGGCTGAGATATGAAGGCCCAAGTATAGTGCCCACAACAATGCATTTTCAAGGTAAACATGTCGTTCCCAAAACAATACATTTTTAGTGTAAAAATACAGTGCCCAAAATAATGCATTTGAAATGTAAAAATGTAGTGCCCACAACCGTGCCGTTGAACTATGAACCATGCGTTATAGTTTTTGGCATTACATTTCGCCACAAGAAATACATTGTATTTGGCATAACATTTCTCAATTGGAAATACATTGTTTTTGGCGTGACATTAAAACTCGTTGTCTTTAAGGAATTCATTTTCTGGTCTACATGACAAATTTAAAATGGCTTATTTTGGCCTCCCCAACTCATAACAATACAGCTCATACAAAAACTATGTAGTTGGACTGACATAATAAAACGCATACCAAAAACAACTCATACCTCATATTGAAACGATCTGTTCTGGAGCGAGCCTGGTTCGGTTTTTTTTTTTTTTGGAGTGGCACGCTGCTGTTTTTTCCTTTAAACATCACAGATATGAATATCCTTTTTTAGTTCACACCTCACTGGGGCCTGGGCCCTTTCCTTCCAGTTCCACCTTTTAACATAACGAGATCTTCCTGATAAATGCCAACACTGAGTCTAATAGGTTTAAGTTTGTCTAAGTCACCAATTGGAGGATTCTGAGAAAGTCCTCACAGAATCCTCTTCTTGGGTATATAAGTCTGTGTTTTTCTATGTAAAGCAAGCAGTTTGTGTTGTGGAAATAAACTGTTACTATGTGCAAATAATTGGCGACGTTTTTATTTTATATTTTCTAATTTGAATGTGGAAATTTAATATTTTTCTACTTAGAGGCTCTGATCCAGGTGAAAACCTGGATGCAACCCTCTAAGCCAGAAGTAAGGAAAAGTACACTATCTACCGGCTTTTAATCAGGCGCAAGCCTGAGTTGTAACTAACAGCGAAAAGATCCTTTAATCGATAAGAGGTACTAGTTTGTTCTCTTCCTCCCGAACCAAATAGAATAAGTGGCCTAGCCAACCATTTTTGGTCTGCGTAAAGGAGTGAACTGTAACCTCGGAATAAATTCTATTCCCCCTCAGAAAGTGGTTCGTTACAATATCATGGACTACTCACAGTAAATTTTGTATCACAGGAATAACTCTTTACATATGCAATGCATTATGCAATACATCATTCATACAACATTTATGGCATACCATGCACAACTCATTCCATTTACTATTCCACAAATTTATTAGGTGCCAATTAGAGTATGAGCCAATTGGAACAGACACAAACCTAAACAATTTGTCGGTTGTAACCAGTTTTTTTTTTACTTTGATTGTGTTAGTTTATAACCTACTTATTTTTGACAAATAAGAATTTCCAGAATTTGCAGTAGTGAATCATAATTATAGAAATTCCATTATCTAACCTAAAAACACCCTTGAATTGATTATTTAATATGCCTGCTTTTCCTGCTGGGTCTGAAATTAGTTCACTGTATTTATTTAGAAGAGGGTTTGTTGTATAGATTCTTTGCATGCCTAGAGGTTTTAATATACTGCCAAAAAGTTTGGAGTTAGTGTTTAACCAATCACCAAGCTTATTTACCCAAAATATTGTATGAGCTGTAAAGAGCTGATGTTGATTAATTAAGTGTACAGTGGAATAACTTTCAATATTTGAAGAATGTGGGTCTCTCCTAAAAATATTCCTTCCCAAATGTTGGTTTCCCTCAAATTTTTCAGGAAATCCAAAAAACCATATCCGTCTACATTTAAAGAGATAGAAAAACCGCAATGTTGAGTGGCTTTTACTGTGGGATACGTTCTACTTTGGTCATGCATATTATAGATATAGATGCAGCTCTCAGAACTGATTCAAACCCACAATGAAATAGGTTAGGCCAAACTATGGACTTTTTTTAAAAAAAGCTCCTTAAGTTGACATGACTTGTTTATACAGTAGTATAAGTTGTATTTTATAAACTGTACATGATTTAGTTGTTCAAAGTGTTAGAAGATTGTGAACCCGGTAGTTTGTGATTCCTTCAGAATGCTAGCCTAGGGGTGCATGACTCCTTTTTCTCCTTCTCTCTCACGATTTCGAACCTGTTTTAGAGCAGAGGGATCCTTCATGGGACGTGGTCGCTTGGACCTGGTTGCTCCTCAAAGGTGTACACAGGTTCACGTGTATAAAAGCCCCACGTTTTTTATTGTTCGAAGTCCATTTCTGTCTTTCAAATTCATTCACACTTGTTATGTCAATTTATATTTGTCACAAACAATGGGCCCATGGACACTTCATCTTTAATTGTAACCGATCATCTTTGGGTTCTCGATTTCTTGACAAAGATGAATAAAAGTTTTAACAAGAAATGTCGTCCTTTGTTCCTTAACCACCATAGCACAAGGAGGTAAAAGAACCCTATAGGGAGAAAAGTGAAGACGATCCAGAAACAGGTGGTCACCGCCTTTCTGAAGAATCTCGTCCTCTTCAGGAAGCCATCGGTCATCCTTTGCAGTCTGTCTACTTTTGGCCCACCATCCTTCCTCGTATGATAACCATATGGTAGATTAAGGTACGTGAGTCAACAATTAGCGGAAATCAGGTATTGTCGCAGTGGTGTATGTGAGGCGGATTCTTACTTACAGTATGTGTTTGGTATGAGTTGTGTTTTATGAGTTTTGTGCTTTATGATTTCATTGCTATGGAATGTCTTAGTATGTATAGTGTTAGCATGAGTTCATTGCTATGGAATGTCTTAGTATGTATAGTGTTAGCATGAGTTGGTCGACACTACTCTACATAGGTGTAAATTAGAGGGTGCACGGGGTGGCGCCTGCCACACGAAAAACACCTAAATTAATTTTCTTTTTTTAAAATTATTTCTAAATATTTTAGAAGTTTAACTTGCAATAAAACAGGATACAAGTTCACATATTTGTCACTAATTTATCTGTTCCTGTTCCTGCTGCATGGCCGGCGCAAAGCATTTTTAGTGCCCTAACATTTCAATCCTTCCAAAAAAAACAATGCAATACTAGGTCATTTTGTTCTTGGCTTACACCAATGGTCTTCAAACTGGGTTTCGCGGAACCCTAGGGTTCAGCAAGATATCTCGGGTTCCACAAAAAAAAAATTGAGTTTAAAAAATTCAACGTTTTTTCATACGATCCAAAAAATTAGTAAAGTAACAAATTGAACTGCTATCTAATGAAAAGCAACAGTTAGCAACGTAACCGAAGCAATACATTATTAACTATAATGTTTCACAATTCTCTTTTTCTCTGTTGTCTCCTCGTTTTCAATACGATGAACTGTGGTAATTGTTTGTATTGCGTGTACGAGCAAAATCACCCACACCTTTGGTGAATGCTAAAGTTTATACAACGGACACCCATATTCAATTCTATTTTTAAGATATTAGAATCACCCACTCGCGTATTATGCGCACAATCATCACTTGTTTGGTCCCCCTACTTTTGCCACCCCACTTTTCAATCCTAAATTAAGCCTACACTACTCTAGTAACCTTTAGTATGCTTTCAGTGTAGGCCCTACTCACTAGTGTGACACCCCTCGTTTTGGGTGTCTTATTCATAAGGGGTTATATATGTAAAAGCCGTACAACCTTTATGTAGAGATCGATAATCATATCGATCTTACCCTTCTAATCATATCCTTCTTTCCTCTCTTTTCCTTTCAAATTGACAGCTGATTCTACGAGGTCGGGTTGATGTCAGCTGGTCTATCGCGGCTGGTAGTTGAATTGGCCAATCAAGCGATCGACACGTCACGAAAGGGGCGTAGACGATCGCTATCAAATTGAGAGGCAAATTCAAATTTCATCTGTTCTTTCTCAACTGGTCATCAACTCGAACGCATCGTGGTCTTGCTGATCCGAGAGAGGAACAGCCTGAGAGCCCCTTGAGGTTACTCTTGTATTGACAGTGTTTTTATCTCCGTTTATATCTTTTATTGTCTATTAAAGTTCGTTTTTACATTCTCTACAACTTCGTTACACCTTATTTCGGGACACAAATCGAGTGAGCGTAGGTTGAGGTTCCCCATTTAGCTGGACCACCCAGAATTAGATTCTCGGCGTGTTACACTAGCACACTTATGGAATTAAGAGTGTTAGATTTCATGGAGATTTACGAGTATACTGTACATCATTAATACCAATTTCACTTAGTGAAAAATAAACGCTGAATTGCCATTGTTAATATGAATTCAATGTTATAGTTTTAGTGGGCACTTAAGTACCGTAATAGTAAACTAATTTTATTAATATAGACCTAAAACTTAAAAGTAATTGTTCTTTACTAATTTCATATTTTTCTAGTGACGTTTTGCAAGTCAACCATTCCAATATTAATTGGACTTGCCAGAGCAATGGGAAGAGCAACATCTCACAGTCCACCTCTTTTGTGTCGCTTATTTCCTCCACCACAACCTCCTGTGGCGATTATTGCAGAAAGCCCTTCAAGCCGAAAAAACACGTTCTCAAGTTTTAGACCTATAATTCCACGATCACTTTCAATGAGTTTTCCACTTAACCCCGATGTTGGTACCATCGTGAATACTACTGGATTGACAACAGAAAGAAATTCCGATTCGAAAAGGTCTAGTCTCCATAGTCAACATAGCAGTATGTATGACTGCACAACATATTTCTTCAGTAAACATGGTTCAAGTTTTGGGCGTGTTACCCCTATGGGTGCTTCGGAACAAACGGAACTCGATAATCCGCTTCATTTTTCTATCGTTTATCTGCAAGCAGTTCTCTCACTGGTGAGTTATTTTTTCCAATATTTAAAGAGGCACCAGTATAAATTTTAATTAGTACATTTATACCTCGCTATACGACCCCTCTTTATACGGCATTTTGCTATAACGGCTTTTTTGGATCTATGTTGTTCGGAAGGAGCACATGGATCCTATAAGATACTGCAAAGAGAGACAAAATGGAATTCTTGTCTGTATGTATGTGTGTGTGGGTGTCTGGGCGTTATTTCTCCAGAACGGACATGCTGAGGAAATTGCCACTGACAATACAACAAGAGTGCATATAATTATTTTAATTGATTGTTTTAATATTTTCTGGCTTTTGATAATGCAATTTGCATGTTTACATTTGAATTTTGTCTCTACGAAAAGCCTATGTGGTTTCTTGCAGAGTAATTTATCAAGTCAAAACGAGGCCTTTTCATATTTGAGACTATAGACCGCTCAGCCATATTTTTTATGATTTTCGGCGGTTTTCTGATAAAATTGTGTGGAAGTCAGACTTGGCCGCATTTTTTTCTGGTGGCGTTCGGCTGGGCTAAAACTCGGCGGGTATTCGGCTGATTTGCGGCTTGAGGTTCCGAGCAGTTGCAAAGAAATATATAATAAACTTTAATAAAGAAAGTAATTTCATTTATTAAGAAACTGGGCTAAATTTTAATTTTCAAGTTACAATAATTGAAAATTATCGTGAATAAAAGAAATTCTGTTTAGTTTTTAGGTACCAACAAGTAGCCATAAATATATTCAGCGGATTTTGGCTGTACGAAAAAAGGCGGCGGCGGCTAACGACAGTAGCTGAGGGGTCTGTTTGAGGCATAAGTATTACAAGGTTATTTTCTGGAAGTGCCCCCAGAACCAGTGTGGAGTGACAATATCGACTGCAATCGGACACTTTAGAAAGAAAACGTGAAAGTGGTATTTGCAAACTACATACCGGCTGGGGCCATCTGTAAAAAAAACTGTGTAAACTATGTTTGCTTCGCTTACTACAGAAATCAATGATCTGTTTCACATACTTGCCTTTTCCAGATGCTTATGTTAAATATATGGCGGTTTCAGTGTGAACGTAAGAGTTTAAATTTAATTCAACTCAGTACACCTGCAATCAGCTTGAGTCATGTGGCGGGGGGGGGGATAAATCTCGACACAGGATTGTCGTTTAGACAATGTTCAGGTACTATCGTCATAATGAAATCGTCCTAACAGAACTATTTGCAGGAAGAGTGTTCCATAGTATAAATACATTTGGAAAAAGGACCACAAATATGAATCAGTTCTTGCTTGCAATTCTTTGATTGGTTTTGAATGGCCATGCCTACAAGTAGGGCAAAATGCGTATAAGAATGCGCAAAAGAAGTTGTCATGTTTGCTAAATGGCTTCCTTCATATTAGGTCTTCAGTATAATTTTATATGGGAAAGTAAATCGAATATGATGCAAATCTGGAAGGTCTTTTCTTTTACAGAATTCTCTCGGGTGTTGTTCAATGTCCTTTTTTGTATACTTTACAGCTTTGTATACTGTCACATTGTGACGACCCAATTTTGCTCCTTTTGGAGCAAAACTAAAACTCTTGTTGTCGTCTGCTAGGCTGGCTATTTGGCTGCCAGGCAGACGACAAAATGGCCAGCAAGGTCACTGTCCTCCCCCAGGTGGAGCAGCCTGGGGGTGGTATATAATTGTGGTGGCCATTATTACCTGGACAGTGAATGGAACCCTTAGATGCTGTGTGCATGGGATTTGGTGCTCGGTCGTTTCATCAGGTGGCCAAGATAAGATGGCCACCATCATCAATTACATCGATTGGTCTGTTGTTGCTCTCTGCTGGAGAATTATCCAGGTTACCAGAAGTTACCGGAGGACAAGGCTCCTCGGGTTCTGGCCTATGCTAGCCGTCTCATGAAAAGACCAGAAACACGGTATAGTGTCACCGAGCAGGAATGCTTGGCGATCATGTTTGCCGTGGGTAAATTGCGACCTTACATCTTTAACCGTGGGGCATTGGCAAATGTAGTTGCAGGAGTACCGGTATAAGATTCAGTTTAAGAAGGGGAAACTCCATGAGGATGACGACTGAGTCGGTATCCGGTAAAAGAAGTTGACGATCCTTCTTTACCTGAACACGTCGAAGCAGACGTGGGTGAGGTCATTTACCGGGTCTAGTCTGAGGTGGATTGGGTTATGGAGCAGGCAATGACAATTGGTGCTCCAAGGTGAGGAGTGAGCTCTTCACCGACCCCGACTCGAACTTAAGGTTCAAGTATGTGGTGGCAAACAGATTGCTGTATGCCATCAAATTCAGCCAGGATCACACTAGAACTGTTAATTGTCCGAGGTCGTGTCAAGCCTGCTTGCGGAAGTTGCACGATAGCTCCGAAGCTGGTCACTTCGGAGTGTACAAGACATACCAACGGTTACGTACTCGTTTCTACTGGCTAGGTATGAAATGTGACATGGTGGAGTATGTCAAGTCATGCTTAGTGTGGCAGAGGGTACGACAGTTCGCAAGAGCTCAAGGATTCTTTCAACCGATAGTTCCAGAGTACCCAGTTCTTGCCTGGGGAATGGACTTCGTTGGGCCGTTTCCTGCATCTGTGGGCGGAGTCACCTACTGTATGTGTTGATCATGGTGGACTACTTCACCCGGTAGGGCATGGCGAAGGCAGTACGAAGGGCTACGGCCGCTTGTGTTGTCAAGTTCCTGAAAGATGAGATCTTGACGGTGTATGGCACCCTGACTACTCTCATCTCGGATCGTGGGTCCCAGTTCTGCAGCAAGGTTTTGCGAAAGTTCTGGGAGCGCTATAATATGGCGCAACGCTTCATGACGGCGTACCATCCGCAAGCTAATAGGCTTACAGAGCATACAAACAAGACCATGATGGAAACCGTCAAATGTTCCTTGATCCCCTCAAGGACCAACATTATTGGTGGAAGAAATTGCAGCCCGCCATGCCGCCTACAACACTGCGGTGCAGGAGAGCACGGAAGTGTGTTCGTACCAATTGTTGTTTGGGCGTGAGCCTAGGTTGGAGATTGACAATCTCCTTCCTAACGGTCCGGTCCACGACTTGCCTGACCAGCAAGACATGGAGGAGGGTGATTGTCAAAATTTGGCGGCTGTTCAGGCAAGGCAGAAGAGCCGGTATGATGCTGGCCGGGTGGAGCCACCCCTGTACCAGCCTGGTAATAAGGTTTGGATGAGGGATATGGCCGGTAAGCTCGGTCAAGCTAAGAAGTGGAATTTCACTTACATCATCCCTGGAGTGGGATGATGGCCTGGTGAGAAGAAATCAAAATTGGACCCCCAGGGACCCCTGGATGGGACACCGTTTGTCTGCCACAGACAGATGGCGGTTGCCCAGGGGGAAATGGGTTGAGGAATCACTTATGCCCAGGAGTTATTTCTATTGAGGATCTCTCTCCTGAGTCTTCCCATGGAGATTCCTGTCGTGTATCTGCCCATAAAAAGTCAGACGACGGTAGAATCTCCATGGTGACAGTAGTGGAGGCGGCTAATGATGTGTTAGCCGCCAAGCCGCCACTGTTAGCCATGCCTCCGGTGAAATTAGCGGCTAAGCGCCATCTTGTTTTGAAATCGAAACGGAGATTGTCGTTTGCCGCTATTAAAGTAAAAAAAATTATTTTTCACCGAAGAAACGGCAAGAAAGACCCATAACTGGATGCAAAACAACTTAAAGTAAGTCCCAAAAGGGGAATTTCACTTCTCTACCTGTTGGTAGTATTCTTTTATTGTCTTTGGGTGTGGCAAGCGGTTATTGACCGTTTGCACACGTGGTATAGTAGGGTGGTCCCTTGATATATATGGTAATTTTTAAATGCAAATATTTCATGTTCTGACCCCCCAGAATTGTTCTCCCAACCAAAAAAATAGTCTACATAAAAGTTTATAAATTTTAATTGATATTTAGAGGTAGCTCAATGAATTCAAAGTTTTCGTAATAGCGTAATCATTATGTATTCTCCTAAAATGTATATACCATTGTTTATCTAGTGTCACTAATATTGAAATAATTAGAATGAACTATTTTGTATACATAAGTTACAATTAAAACACAACAATGTAATTTATGCACATTTTATTAACATTGGACCAAACATGTAATGACTACAAAGTAGCTAATGTAGTCTTTTTGCAATCTGGATAACGACTAGAATGTTCTTTCACAACTTGAAGCAAATACTGTTTCTGATCTTCATTTTTTTGTTAATATTGGATTGTACTCTTTCATCAATGCCACACCTCTTTCAGCATTGTCATTCACAACTTGTAAATGTTTTATGATATCCTTAGCTTGCTTGTAGTCTTCTCGCAGATGCCATATCTTTGGATCATGTTCTAAGAACCTTTTGGAAATGCCAAGATGGTCAAATAAGTGCATTGAGTTCTTCGATACAAAGTCTTCTATTCTCATATTAACGGAGCCACTGGCATTTTTGGATTCTCTTCAGAGGCTGATCTGCACCTTCCTTTTCATAAAGATATTTTAGCATTGCCTGTTTTGATTTGATTGGCACACTGTCATCAAAAAATGCCAATCCAACTAGTTCCTCACTTAAGTACCAAAAATGTCCCTCAAATTTCTTGCAAGTAACATTGGATATTGAAGGATTGATTTTTTTATAATCTCTAAGCTTTTGCAGAAGCTGTTGATCATTGAAAGCTGCAGTAATGGGAAGTGGGGCAGTGAACCAAGCCTTGATGTAGACATAAACAAGAAAGACACATATGTTGCATAGTCTTTTTTTTTCTCTTGCAGTGAGAGTAAACTGGTTACGAAACAGCCACATTTTTAGTGAGTATATTGCTTTGGACATTCATCTTGCATGATGTACAGCCCCAGGGGCTAAAAATCGCACACCTCGTGGTGGTGTACCTCCCAGAAAGATAATAGCTAATTCTAAACATTCTCTGTAATTATCTCTGATTTTAGTGTCAGTTTGTTGAAGCTGGTTAGTACAGAATTCAATGACATTGTCTTTTTCATCTTTCATCACAAGCTGTACAGTTTCACTGCTGTCTAAAGACATGTAAGATGACTGATCTATTTTAACCCAGAATTGCGTGAATCGCTTGAATATGGTTACATCAGGGCCAGAAAAGGTACAACCCATGGCTTCATTAAATGCACTAGCAAGAACAAGTTCTAAGATATGGTGACGACATGAAAAGTACAGAAGATCCTTCTGCAATTTCTGCTCTAACAGAATACAAGTTCCATTTCTGTGACCTGTGTTGCTAAATGTGGTATCGAAGCACATAGCTTTCACTTGATCGACAACATCCCATTCTTTAAGGAAATCTGCAACAGCAGTTGCCTGACACCCCCAGTGCCTGCCTGCAACTTAGGCACACCTAGAAGCTGGTTAACACCTAAAACCTGAAACAATCACAGGAAGCCGACCTTTTTCTCTCTGTGCAAGTAGAAAATACTTGTCTTCTAGAATAGTAATCATTGTGAGGGCATCCTTATGAGCAATGTCAAATAAATTATCGAGGTCATCTTTAAACTGACTCTCATGACTTTGCTGAACAGCACTTTTCCTATTACAATTTTTTTTCAGTTTGACCCACTTCTCATGAAGCTGTTCTGTCTTCTTAACACAATCCTGTTCATGTCTTATGGGAATCCAGGCTTTTTCCAAAAATACTGCAGCTTCTTTTACAGCACTACGGGAACTTTCACGGATTGTCTTTTTTAAGGTTCGGTGGTGATAAAAAATACACTGAGCACTTGTTTATTAGAGGGTAACTTTGATCCCTTGATAGAGGTCTCTTCTGGCCCAATAAGCCATAAAGTATTGGTTTTTCTGGTTGCAGTAGCCATAACTATTAATTTTTCACTTTACCTGCAATAATAGAGAAAAATCATAAAAAATAAAGAATTTCATATTCATTGAGCTACCCCTAAATATTGCTTGACTGTAATATAACTTTGCACAACATAATTTTATACATAATAGAACAACATGGGAGGGTCAGGCAAAGACTTTTAAAAACTTAAAAAATAAGGACCACCCTAGTGGTATAGGTGGAGGCATCATCGTCATGGTGTTGACGGTGATGCTACCGCCGACGGGGCCAGCGACTGCACGGTGTTTTGCCACCCGAACACCGTGGAACTTGGTGGAGACCAAGTTCTACGGAGTTTGGACGGTGAAATGGTGTTTTTCAACGGTTCTGTCCGTGAAACCACCGTGGAGAACGGTTTTTACCATAGACCACGGTGTTCTAACAGACAGAAAGTGGTTTTTCACGGTAAATGTCCGTGTATACCACTCCCCAAACCACCTGAAATGACGGTACCAATTTTGGACGGTCCAAACACTTGTTTGGCCATTTCTGACCGTGCGACTCCCGTGAGGGACAGTTTTGGCCATAAGTCATGGGGTGTGCACGGTGGAAACGCGATTTTACACGGTGAAAGTTTGTGGTAATCGTTTCTTACCATGGTAAGACATTTTCTTATGGTTATTTCTGTTTTTTTTTTTAGGTAGCCACAGCGGAGAAGGAGGACATTGGCAGGGGAGTGGCGGTTCCTCCTCCCTCAGCTTTTTGCATCCGGGGGGTGCGGAGCTGTTGGAGTCGGATGCTGCTTGCTCCCCGGAATCTTTGGGGCAGGCCATAGCGGACTTGGCTGACGGCAAACTTTTGGGTCTGCTATTGGTTGAGGACACTGTGGTGACGCAGCCGTCTCCTCGGACCCCTCTATATTATGGGTCCGTGTGTGGACGGTTGACACCGCCTCCCACCGTGGAGTTTCTGAGACCATTAAGTTGGGAGCCATGGAGATTCCGGCGGTTGGTGAGTCGGTTGGGGCAAGCACACCCGTCGGAGAGGCGGCTACCGGTTTGGTAGCTACCTCCCCAACAAAGCTTGGTACTCAGGTGGACCAAAGCCAGCTAGAATTGGCTAACCTGGCTGAGGGAAGCAGGGATGCCTCCTTGGGAGGTTCCCTGTCATAGACATGGAGGTGGGAATGGACACCACGGAATCTCGCGGTGGTGGAGAGGTCAATGTATCCTCTCTTCAGAGAACTCTGAGGAGTCTGAAGGGAGAGGGACGCCCTCCCCAGGTTAACGGTCCCTGACTGGATCCTGGGAGGGGACTCCGGCCCGGAAGGGTAGCCCAATTCCGGTTGACCCTTCGGGGAGACGGAAGCGGCCTGTCTGGAATGGCAAGACGAGAGTGTTAAGTAAAAACGGAGTCAGGAGGTTTCCTGATGCCAGATGGGAAACGCTACTACGTCGGGGAGTTTTCTACCCAGCAGTTCTATAAGGACGGTTCGAAAACCAAAAAAAAGTCCGGAGCTGCTAGGTACACCACTAGGATGAAGGCTCTAGCGGAGAGTAAGGCTCAGTTGGAGAAGATGAAAGCTGCCATGGCAAAGTTTATGCCGGCAGTGGGTCTTCCCCTGAGACTATGGCTCATCCTGAGGGAGCCCCAGGGGCTGCACGGTGCGACCGTGTCGGCCGGGAGCCAACCGGACCATACCTGTCAGGTTATGACGGCGCGGATGGATGGAAGGTCAATGCGAGACATTGCTCTCGGAATATTTTCCTCCTCCCCGAAGGTGGTCGCGGTACCGAGCCTGTCGGTTCGGTCGGTGGGAACTCCACCGGGTCAGGTCACCGTTATCTAGTGGTGGGGGCAGCCCGGCGGGCAATGTTGGTGTTCCGACCAAACGTGGTCCCGTGCCTTCCGTAGGAAGGACACCCTTCTCTCCGGGTCCTGACAATGAGGTCTTTGCGGCCTTATAACCGGAAGAAAGAGCCAAGTCTCCTGAGCCTGAGGGCGAAGGTCGACGCTTTGGTGCGGAGCCTCCGTATTCAGAAGAAGAGGTCTTTCTGAATAACCGGCTTGGTTTGTGGCAGGACCAACCGGGAATAGAGGGGTACCAATACCACGAGTATTATTGCCTGGGAGAGCCACTCCCAGCCCGTTGGGTGCCGTCGTTGTTGTCATTTGCCATGCATTATGTGCTGGCATTTGGCAGTACGGACTATCCGGTGTTGCTGGTCGCCAACCCGGTAAGGAGATGCAATGCTATTTTGGACGTTGTGGGGACAGGAGCTGGACTAGTATGCCTAGCCCAGCTCGCAGCACCATATGTTAAGCATCTCCTTGGCTGCGACTTGGAAGGTATGGTTGGGGAATTTGTAACCCAACCACTACAAGGGAGCATGTCCGATCCCGCAGCCGCCCTCGTGGACCTTCTGACAAGTCGGATCCTACGTTAGGGTCCGCAGCTTGATTCTCTCGCCATCAAAGATTTTCGTCGGCAAGAGGAGGTAAGACTCGGGGGACTGAGTTCGATCCCGGATACGGGTGGCATAACACCCAGATGTGTTCATGGTGGATACATCGATGGATGTCGGAGTGGATGGTAGCTCCGAAAACTCCACCACCGGGGAACCCAGTCTGAAACTGAGTGGGGATCAGATCCCGTGTCCCGTGTCGGATCAGGGAAGTTGAGAGGATTGTGACGACCCTTTTTGGAGCAAAACTAAAACTCCTGTTGTCGTCTGCTAGGCTGGCTATTTGGCTGCCAGGCAGCCGACAAAATGGCCAGCAAAGGGTCACTGTCCTCCCCCAGGTGGAGCAGCCTGGGGGTGGTATATAATGGCGGCAGCCATTATTACCTAAACAGTGAATGGAACCCTTAGATGCTGTGTGCATGGGATTTGGTGCTCTGTTGTTTCATCAGGTGGCCAAGATGGCCACTATCATCAATTATGTCGATTGTTCTGTTGTTGCTCTCTGCTGGAGAATTATCCAGGGTTGGCCCGCGCTTCGACCCGTCCCAAAGCGGCGGTAAGTTGGGAAAAACTTGCCGGGGTGTTGCAACGACCAAGTCGGGTCGTTACAACATACATGTTTTAGGTTCTGTCTGTAGCCATTACCTTTGCTTTTACGAAGCAGTCAACCAGATTTCTTACAAATATGTTATTATAAAATAAATACGCTAGATAAGTGATTGCTTAAGAGTATGTCATGACTTACGGATGATTCCATCACATATAGGGCTACTGTTAGGTTTAATGTGTTTTTATTATTTCAGGCCAAGAAATTACTAACTAAAGAGTTATTACAATATTTGGACGATCTGGCAACTGATATTTACACAGTTTGTATTGACATTCTATTTAATTGACGATTTTTGTGTACATTTACTAAAACAATTTTTTCATTGTAGGGTGGCCAAGTAAAAATTTTTCCTTACAAAACTTTCAGTGAAACTATCAATCTAGTAATTGTTACATTGTTACGAGAACTGTTGCAGCATCAAAAAGGTAAAGTACAATTTTACAATCATCCTTAGCCTTAAATTTTCTTTTCTTAATGATATGAAGAAATAGTAAAGTATACAAAAAAGAAATTATGACAAATATTGTGACAACCTGGTTTTGTACCTACCACCAAAATGGTAGGTTCAAACGAAATCTTGGTGGCAGTCTCCTGTTTTATTTGTTAAGCAATGGCGGACCTTCATGTTGTGTCCAGTCTCCACCAGTCTCTCCCCCCACCCCCCGGAAAGTGGTTCGTTACAATATGTATTTTTTTGTGCTGGGCCTGTCGATAAAATGACACTTTAAATTATTTTTAACTACTCGTCTTTTGTGGTGCAAAATTGAATTAATTTTTTTTGGTGGTATGCATTTAATACGGACTACTAATTATCATTTTCAGCATCTGTGTTGCCGTTACCATTTACTCGAGACGTACAAGAATTTGTCAAAGGATTGTTTTTATCAGGACAGACTACTTTGCTTAGCAAATATCATGATGCTAGTGAACGTGAAGACAGAGAATCCAATTTTGCAACAGTCAACAAATTTAAGGTTAATGTCCAAGCCAATGCTGCGTGTGTTGATTTGTTAGTGTGGGCTATTGGAGATGAAACTGGTGCGTACAATAAAAACAAACAACGAGTCTGATATTAAATGACTATTTTTATAATTTATAAAAGCTGTATTTTATTCCAGGTGCTGACAGTCTCTGCACCAGACTGATTGAAAAAATTAACACATCTCATGGAGAAAAATTAGTTTTAGCACACATGCCTCTTCTAATGGTTTGTCTAGAGGTTAGTTTCCACGTTTTCAATAACAATTATGTCATTTGTGTGTGAAGTTTTTTTCTCAACTAATTATATTAATGGCGATATACCATGGCTCTTTGAAATTGTATTTATCTGTTTAAGTTTGAGCCCGTTTTTGACCATGTAGTGGTCGGCGGTCGAACTTCAATTTCTTCAGCTGCTTATATTTAATTCTTAATGGGACCCACAAATGGTGTCACTGGTTTAGATTCAATTGAACTAGCGGCAATTTTAATAAACAAAAAATATGAACAAGTGCCAAACTAAGTAAATCAAGCAGTTTCTGTTGTAGAAATAATCTGTTACTATGTGCAAATAGTTGCTGAAGTTTTTATTTTCAATTTTCTAAATTGAATGTGGTACTTTAATGTTTTTCTACTTAAAGGCTATGATCCAGGTGCAAACCTGGATGCAGCCCTCTAAGCTAGGACTAAGGAAAACTACATGATCTACCAGCTTTTAATCAGGCACAAGCCTGAGGAGTAACAGACAACGACGAGATCCTTTAACCTGTAAAAGTTAATAAAAGATGAACTTCTGAGGAAGTGAAAGGGACTAGTTTTTTCCCTTCCTCTCGAACCAGAATAGAATAAGTGGTGTAGTCAACCTGTTTCGAGCAAATTCTATTCCCCCAAAAAGGTGGTTTGTTACACTATAAATAACTGTCAACCAATATATTAAGGTTTAGTAAAACTTCCAAATATACTTATCATTAAGTTTTTGTGAGGTGGTATACAAATGTGGTGTGTGAGCTGCTCAGGCCTAAGGTTTCATGCCCCTCGGCAAGACTTAAAATTTTGCACCCCAGTTGTATTCTGAACTAGTTATCCGCCTAACTATCGATCACCCTGTCTACCAACAAACTTACCTATTCATCTGTATATCAATTCTTAGAAATTCAAAACAATGGTTGAATAAAATGGTTGATTATGTTTTTAAATGAACGATTGGTAATAATTTTGTAGTACACGTTGACAACATTACATAAGTTCTTTTTAAATTTGAATTAAGACACTCCAGAGTTTCACATGCCATGAGACAGTCAATTTTCCAGTTCAAAAGTTGCTCAAATGGTTGTAGCACCTAAAAAGCAATTTGAAACGCCATAAGTTTGTTTTAATACCTGTAGAACATATTAAGGAATACACCCAATTCTTATTAAAGCTGAAAGGTGTTTCTAAATAAACAAAAAGTGGCTAGCAAAATGGATCTTTTTGGAGTCAATGGTCTTTAACATGGGTCAAGGAAATTAGCATAATTCAAATTTGTGTAAATTAAAACCCCCTTTAAATATTGCAATAAATCGACGTTAATACCTGGACGCAACATTCAAGAAGACATTACAACGTTAATTATCGTTAAAAATTCAACTTAAAAACACTAAAGTGGCTAGTCATCAAGACCATGTTTTTATAAACGTCAAATTTCTCTTAACATTTCGTCTATGGAGTCATGCATGCTGGAGTGCCTAGGCTCTAAACAGTAGATGTGTTTGTAATATTAATGAATTGTATTTTACTTACAGGGTTTGGGTAAACTATCGGAAATGTTTCCAAACATAGCTCATATTGGTGTCGCTTCGTTACGAGATTTTCTCGTAAATCCTTCACCAATATTACTAAAGCTTCACAAACAACTGAATGAGCCTTTTGGACGTAGTAGCAAGGGCCATTCAACACGGCCACCGTTAGCCATCACTGTGACGGATGAAACAGATACTCCAACTATGCCGCCTGCTTATTGTGGAACAGCAATCTCATCTTCAAATACAAACACAGTAAACAGCACTGTAAAGGCGTTTGAAAAACTGAGAGATGCTGCAATAGAAAATTTGTGCCGGTATGTGAATTTTTTTTCAAGTTTTTTAACAAAAGAATCAGTATTGGGAAGTAATTTGCCAAAAATGATGAATTACTTAATTAAATTATATTTTTCAGTAATTAGTTATTCGCCACATTACTTTTTAAAACATTATGTGATTTGTAATTAAATATTTTTTTGTATAAATCTAATTACTTTATATTTTTCTAATTCCTTTAATTTACTTTGGTTTTTGTAAAAAGCTTTGATGAGTCAGTTGTGACACACCCTTCTCGACTAGATAGAATCTGCCTATTTGGCAGCTTTTCGAGGCGAGTTTACACTAAAATTATCAGTGATTGGCTAAGTCACTTATTCTATCTGGTCCGGAGGACTAGGCCAATATGATACTTTCTAGCGTCCTCACTAGCCCTCAAAAGGACTGCCATAGGACCCCCCCCCCCCCCCCCCCCCCCCGATAAATTACCCTTGAAGACTGAGTTGACTGCTGTCCCTTAAAGTTGGTATGTTTGCACCTGATTGTTGTCCTGTTGATGATGATTAGTTGGAAAGCTGCAATGATGATGAAGAGCACAGTCGCAAAAAATAATTAAAATATAAATTTAAAATTCACCACTGGTTAAAGTTGTAAAAATAACTTTGGTTTATTCTGGTTATAAATATAAACTTTAAACTGAAAAGACTCAAAATCTGGCATAAATTCGGTGTAAAACAACATCTTAATTTTATGAAAGATACAACTCTATATTAGGGTGTCCCAAAAAAAATCAAAGTTTGAAAATTAGGATGCATACCTTCTAAAACATTTCTTCCTTGTAAAATAATAATACTTGTCAAATTTCAGCTCATTTGAGCTATATTTAGAGGTCAACCAACGGCTCCCAAATTCTAATAAATATGGCTATTCTTATAGTTTTTATATTCTACATGACAAAATTAAATTTAAAATAGAAGTATTCACAAAATCGTATGTATTATTAAACTAGTGGGGTAACCGATCATAAATGATGGGAGCCAAATTCACAGGCAATTGTGTCCTGCCTTAGAATTTCTTTTCCTCCGCCCTTTTATGACGTCAGACCAAGTAACAAACCAATTAGAAATTGATGACGTTCATAAAACAGCTGAGCAAAAGAAATTCTAATGCTGGGCACACCCTCCCACATTTTCCCCCTCCACGTTTCTCTCTCTCTCTCTCTCTCTCTCTCTCTCTCTCTCTCCCCCCCCCTCTACACTTTTCAACCTTTTCCCCTCTCCAATTTAATATCATGGGGTTCTTGGATGGAGAGTGTGCAACATATACAGTAGTTGACCTTGGAAAAAAAGCTGTTCATTTATTCAAATGTATATAAATTCCGATGTTATTCTACACACACACACAGACCTGGCAAAATATATATATAACTAGTGGGGTAACTCGTCATAAATGACGGGAGCGAAATTCACAGGCAATTGTGTGCATGCGCGTCGGTTTTTTCTTTTTTTTTTTTTTTTTACCTCCTTTCATTGACCTTGAGAAAAAAAAATGGTTGATTTATTCAAATTATATAAATTCCGACGTGCTTCAATGGTTTTGTACAGTTGTTACTCCACACACACACACACACATACCTGGGATATTATATATATAATTTTACAGCATATTATGTATGTCAATTGTATTATGTATTGTATATTATTCATTAGCTAAGGTCCAATACCCATTTTCTATTGTCCATACATTGTAAATTTGTAATACTAGTGGGGTAACCCGTCATAATGACGGGAGCAAAGTTAACAGGCAATTGTGCGCATGCGTGTCGTTTTTTCCTTTTTTTACTCCTTTCTTTTCAATTTTCGTCACCCCCTCTCACTTTTCTCTCTCCCCCTCCCACTTTTCTCTCCCCCTCTACACTTTTTAACCTTTTCCCCTCCAATTTAATATCATGGGGTTCTTGGATGGGAGGGGTGCAACATATAGTTGACCTTGAGAAGAAAAAAAAACAGTTCATTTATCCAAATTTATATAAATTCCGATGTGCTTCAATGGTTGTACAGCGTTATCCCAGACAGAGAGAAAGATATATACATGTAGAAAGACACACAGAGACACAGACCTGGCAAAATATATATATAATAGTGTTCAACATAATTACAACAAGCATCAATTATATGCGAGCAAGTTAGTCACAGTTGCATTTAGTGAAGTTCTTTCATTGTTTCTCATTCATATTTTGTTGATGCTTTGAACATCTTAATCAGCACAAACTCCTCATTCAGTGCTGTCATTTATGCTGGGTAAGTTGTTCACATAGTTTGCTGCCCCATTGAACAAGAAAGCTATCGTTAATATCAATCGTTTGAAAAAAAAACTTAAAAATATGTCCAATTCAACAACTGTGTTTGGAAGTGATTTCAGCTAATGTGAGCCTTGTTAAGATTTCAGATTTAATAGAAGCTGTCCTTTCTCATCAACTGAAAGAATCTGTGAGAAGACAGCAATTGTTGCAAATGTTTGATTTAAGTACCAAAAATGCCAAAACATCATCTTCAAGCAGTAATGCACAAGGCATCATTATCATAGCCGTATATTTTTAGAAGCAGCAGTGTCATTGACATGTGCATCAGCTGCAGATCAGCTTGTATACCAAGACTGAATATGAACAAAATACTACAATCCGGTTTAATTGCTGCAGTGCTTTCAGTTCCTTCATTGTGAGATGGATTCCTTCTTTGTTGCCTTCACCATCCAGAGAGCTTTGTCAAATGTGCCAGTATCCCAAATAGTTACTTTAATGTTCAATGTGTGAGCTTTTGACATCGACTCTATTATTTTGCCAACTTGCGATGTTTTTTATAGCTCGTTGCTTCTCTGCATTGTGCGGTGCCCACATGGAGAAGATTCGAGCTACAGAAAGTCGGATGGAGATCGATTGCAATCATTCTTCTGTGTAGGTGTGTAATCTATGTAGAAGGATGGTGGCCATCTTTCTTGGTCGACACTGATATACATCTTCCTATGTTGTTATACCAATGGAAGGTGTTGTAGCTGCTCCAGGATCTGTATGTCTCCTTGCCTTATGGTGTCTCCGGCCTCTGTAGATACTCATCAGTGGAGGTAGCAACTAGACTGGCAGAGTCAGGCCTCAAGGGGACTGAGAGGGTTCAGCTGCGGACGGACACCCTCAGAGCTCTAGAGGAGGAACTACGGGCCTCAATCCTTTTGGATCTCAGTAAAACCGGATAGGAGTCCGGAAATGAGCAGGGGACCGAACAAGTTCTGGAGGCACCAACCAGCTCCTTGGGTCGGACGCGGGCAGCATCGAGGGAGGCCTCAGCGAAGGCCGACCAGGAGAGGTAAACAAACGATGAGCCCACCGACTACTTCAACCTTGAACTGGACGATATCCTCCAGGCGGTCTTTCACCATGTCGAGGCCATCCGGGGTGCAACTTCAACGATGATTGGGAACAAGGTGACATTCCACCGCGAGCATCAGAGCATTGTCTCTAAATCGGTGGATGCTTTGTTGAAGGCTTAATGACCACAACCGTTCCCATTTGAAGCGAATGAGCCGACAGCTCTCGTCTTCACCCGGGGACACTCAGTCGGACCGTTCCAAGAACCGCCAATAGAATGCCTGCACAGACTCGGTAGTCCCCTGTTTCATTGTTTCGAATTCGGCAAAACAGAGGCGAGCCTGGTTACTTGTGCTGAAGCGGCTATGTATAGCGTCCATCAGCTCAGTCCAGGTCAAGTCTGGAAGAGTTTCCACCAAAGTGGCGTAATATTCTTCCGCCGGACCATCCAGCAGAAACGTGAAGAAACTGCATTTGGACTCGTCCGTCCAGCGTTGAGCTCAGGCTTTCGCTTCGAACTTGCGGAGAAAAGGCACCAAGTCCTCTCTGCCGTCGTAACGAGCAAAAGAGTGGACCGGGTTAAAGAATCCGAATGCCTGAACTTCCGCCGGAACCGCTGGAGTGGGCGTCCAAGCAGCGGCACTAACCCTGCGAGGTTGCCTGCTCCGGTTCCCCGAAACGTCAGACTCGGACTCAGCCTCCGAGGGTATCGCCATGTGAACCCTCGGTTGCTGTCAGGGTGCGGGAGGAACTCCCCGGCCCTACCTCTAGGAGATGGCCTGGGTGCTTCTCGTGGAGGTACCAGCCTGGCTTGCACCAGCGGTTCCTCCCTCCGTGCACCTTCATGCACGGACGACAGTGAAAACCGAGGGTCCACCCTCGGTTCAATCACCGACCAGGACAGCCGTCCTTCCAACTGAAGGACATCTATTCCGTAGGCGATCTCCACGAGTTGCTGCTCGGAAAGCTTGGCCAAGAAGGCCCGTCCCTCCCTTGCAGTCTCGTGCGGGATTTCCACCATGTCCTGAAGGAGGTGACCACCCCGTCCAACCGGACAGGCGGCGGTGGAAACCTGGACAACCGGCCGTGGCCGATCGCCATTCCCGGTGAGATCACTGTCAGAAACACTGTCATCCAACAGATATTCTCGGGGAGAATGTCACTGCGATGTCTCCGCACCGTGACCCATTCCTTCCAGAAATCACTGTCTATGCTGCCGCCTCGTTCCCCTGTCTCCAGGAGAACTCCGCCTTCTGTCCCCAAGGGGACGGTCAACTACGTGGCTGCGTAACTCCAAACCTGCTCCTGTACCAATTTCCCGACCTTCCGGTGGTACTCTCGGGGTTGGCTTCATTTTTCACCGTAAATAAACGGTAAAATCCGGACAAAACCACCAGATAGCGGATTTCCACCGTCGAAAATGGCTAATTCACGGACAAAAGTCCGTAAAATACCGTAACGAATGGATGGAACTGTACTGCTCCTGTACCAATTTCCCGACCTTCCGGTGGTACTCTCGGGGTTGGCTTCATTTTTCACCGTAAATAAACGGTAAAATCCGGACAAAACCACCAGATAGCGGATTTCCACCGTCGAAAATGGCTAATTCACGGACAAAAGTCCGTAAAATACCGTAACGAATGGATGGAACTGTGCGGAACCGCGGTCCCACGGACAAAAGTCCGTGTCCCACGGTAACGTACGGTCAGAGTTTGAGTTTACCGGTTTCTACCACGGTATAACGGACAAAAGTCCGTTTCCCACAGTGTACTTCTCGGTAAACGACTTTTCATTGCTTTCGGCTGCGGTTCTACGGACAAAAGTCCGCACCCCACGGTGTACTTGCGACAAAAACACCGTACACCACCACTAACCACGGTACCACGGACCGTAGTCCGCGCCCCACAGTAAATGGACGGTAAATCTACCGTTCACCACGGTTCAACGGACCGTAGTCCGCGCCCTACGGTAAATGGACGGTAAAAATACGGTAAAACTTTACCGTTAACTGGGATACAATGGACCGAAGTCCGCCTTACGGTAAACCAACGATAAAGTTTGGTGCTGCAGTGATTTCCGTGGCTGTCTCACGGACCAAAGTCCGCGCCCAGCTGCGTACTTGCACTGCACGGTGATTCGACCGACTTAACGGTCGAATCCTCGGTAAACAACCGTGCGGGAGACGGGGTACAGTTACCCGGCACCTCCACCAATTGTAACGTCCTGCCTAGACCGTTACAATGCACGGCAAGTAAAAGAGTAAAGCTTTTTCACTTACCAGTAACCCAAGCTCCGACGACGGGGACGGGACCGCACCCGTAGCCGCCTCCGCACTGTGAACCTCTTGGGTGGTGTCGATGCGGAGCTTCCCAGACAGTGCACCACGACGAAAAACACCACCTCGCCACGATTTACCGGCCGAAAGAGGACGAAGATGGTCGGTGGCATTGTCCTCAAACCGGCAACCCACCCTCCCGCGGTAAACCCCCAAATAAAGATACGAACACAAAGTAGGTGATGAAGTAAAGTGTTTAATTTTACACTTACGACGAGAACAGATGCAGTAATATTTACAGAACTGGCTGGACACTTTGTCCAGCCAGGCACTATACAAAGCAAGGGCCACAGGCCAAAACAAAAACGAGGCCAAAAGACCAAATGCCGGACAGTGGAGGTCTACCTGACCTCCACCCACAGGTCTAGTCACCTTAGCTGTCACCAACCAACTGCCCAGATCTTGTGGCTGACCAGGCCACAGGAAACCTCCAGGCAACTCCACCTGGAGGGGACAGAGGTCACATCTGACCTCTCACCCATTGACTTCATGGTGAGAGGCCTGCTGGCACCAAAATGGCGTCTGTCCCAACAGCCTACTGTAGCTGTCAGGCAGACCACCATAGGGAATTCGTCTGCTCTATCAAAAATTTAAAAATAGAGCAGAGCAGGTTGCCACAGTAGAATCCGATGGTTTCTTGAGAAGCAGGGCCTCCTCTGAGCGCCAATACGGATTCTGTAAAGGGAAGCAGGCAGTGCAAGCGATTGTGGACTATGTCGACTATGTCCTGCAGGCAAAGCGGCATCAGGAGCACAGCCTAGCAGTGACACTGGACATCACAAACGCTTTCAACACCGCGTGGCATCCGGGAATCCTCGAACAGCTGCACCTCATGAAATGCCCGGGTAACCTTCAACGACTGGTGGCGGCATTCCTAGAAGGGCGACAGGTCGTCAGCGGGACATGGGTCAGGGGCACAAACAAGGGCTGCCCACAGGGCTCGTGTTTGGGGTCAGTGTTGTGGCTAGTGCTCATGGAAACATTCTTTGCTGCAACAGAGGAGCTCACGGGAGAATAAGGTAGGGTCCACGCTTTTGCAGACGACGTCCTGGGCATCGTCTGCGGCAGGTCGGTCAAAGTGCTGGAGGAACAATGGAGCCGATTCTGGGCAATCTGCATGGAATGGTCAGGAGGGATGAAAATGCAATTCTCAGCCCAGAAGACGGCAGCCATCTTCCACCCGGCAGCCACTGTGGTCCGGACCCCTGTTGTTAGAGCGGGCGGAGCAAGAATTACCACCGATGGGACCCTCAGATATCTGGGATTGACGATCGATGCCAAATTCACTTGGTGCGAGCATGCCAAATACATCCGAGGCAAAGCGGGGCGATTGGAGCCCGCCTTTTCGTGATAGCCGGAAAGGAATGTTGGTCTCCCCGAGGATGTTGAAGGCAATTTACGAATGGGCGGTAGTTCCTCTAATTCTCTGGTGCTGAAGTCTGGGGTGAGAGGGGAATGCGGAGGCAGATGATCGGGCACCTGGATGCAGCCCAGAGGCCGTTCTTGCTAGCCGTGTGCAGAGCATACCGCACCACGGCGAACTGGGCACTCCAGGTTGCATCGGGGTGTCCTTCCCTATCGTTGCTCGTGGTCGAGAGGTGGAGTCTATGGGTGAAGAGGCAGCTACTGGCTGCAAGCCTGGATACTCCGCTCGCAGTACGAGACACCGACCATACAAGTCGGAGGCACGCTTTTTGCGATAGACATGGAGTGCGCCTGCTGTCGCCCAGATCTTTGACCCATCCGTGTACGGATGGGTCAAAGATGAACGGAAGAGTGGAGGCAGCCTTCGTGTCAGTGCGAGGGCAGGAGGCTTGCAATTCGTGGGAGACACGCATGCCCGATGATTGCTCTGTGTTTCAGGCGGAGCTCCTGGCCATTCAGGAGGCAGTCGGTCATGCAAAGAATGACCGGTTGCCATGGAATTCCTTAGCAATCTGCTCTGACTCCATGTCGGCTCTCCAGGTGGTTGCGGAAGGGAACTGGGCACGTGCGGATGCCCACCATGTGAATGGACAGCTGAGCGCATGGCATGAAGAAGGCCGGGATCTCCACCTTATCTGGGTCAAAGCCCATGTAGGACACCAGTTTAATTAGTTGGCCGACGGAGCAGCCAAGAGAGGAACCCGGAGGGAGGACATCACCCTACATGGGCTCTCTGTGGCCGGGTTGCGGCGGGCCCAGAAGACTTTCATGGTACTGCAGTGGCAACTGATGTGGGACAGAGCGGTACAGGGATGGCAGCTTTACAGATTCATCCCAGACGTGGTCCACAGAGCGGGACTGGTGACCGGGAAGCTGCTGCAGCTTTTGATGGGCCACGGCCCTTTCCAATCGTATCTTCCGATTTAGGCTGCGGAACCACCACAACTGTCAGTGTGCGGGGGGTCCAGACACACTGCATCACATACTGTATGACTGTAAACTACCAAGGAGGGTGCAGGCTAGAGGACGGCTGGCACATATGATGACGAGGAGTGGGCACAAGTGGCCCCTAGACACAAATGGGATGCTGGATGACGGGCAGCTCCAGGCTGAGTTTCGTAGATTTGCAGAGTTAGCCATCTTCGAATGCAAGGACGAAAGCTCGGAGGACTCTGGTGAGGACCCCACCTAGTTGCGCTAGGCGTTTTTCTATTTTCAGGTGGACAACCTTCGCGCTTTGATTTTTGCACTAGGCGTTTGTCTATTTTCAGGTGGACAACATTCACTTCTCGCTTTGCTTTTTGCACTATGCGTTTTTCCATTTTCAGGTGGACAACCTTCACGCTTTGCTTTTTGACCTAGGTGTTTTCTATTTTTAGTTGGACAACCTTTGCGCTTCGCTTTTGAGCTAGGCATTTTAGATGGCTACAGATCTAGGAGGAACAGGCCTAAAGCCTTACGGCGGGTGGTAAGTAGGGGTAGCCTTCATAGCAGTGAGAAGAGAAGTGGTACGTGACACGTGCGAGATGCGCTTACCGGACAACTGCTCGGTATTTGAGGCGGAGCTCTTGGCCATCAGGGAGGAAAAAAAAATTACTTTCCATCAACTTTTCTCTTAAAGCATTTTCCTGAAATACAAACACACAACAGACAGGCAACAAATGATGAAAATGAGAATTTTTTCTTTGTGATTTTGATGATGCACGAGTAAGAAAAATAAGTTTGAGACCAATTTAAAACAGGTAATGAAGAAAAGTGGTGACAAACGTGCACGAGCAGACGATAAACCAAAGAGACACACAAACAAACAAAATTTCCTTTTGCTCAAACAATATTCATGGCGAGAATTCAGGAAGTTTGTTCAGTTTAGCTTTGTCTTCGTCTGTCGTGTCACGAGCTACGAATAGTGTGTGCCCAAAGCCACAGCAAACGTCGTAAATGTGAATGCCATCTATGCGGAGCAGGACCGGTCGCCATTTTACTCCTGGCTATCTGCTCTGACTCCATGTTGTGACGACCCAGTTCTGCTCCTTTTTGGAGCAGAACTAAATTCCCATGTCGTCTGCTAGGCACTTGTATTGGTTGCCAGGCAGACGACAAAATGGCCAGCAAGGGTCCCTGTCCTCCCCCAGGTGGAGCAGCCTGGGGGTGATATATATGGCGGCGGCCATTATATCTGGACAGTGGAAAGAGAACCCTTGATGTGTGCAGGTGACTGTGTGCTCCATCATTTTCAACAGGTGGCCAAGATGGCCACCATTCATTTTTGGCCTTTGTTTGTTCTACAGGTCAATGACCTCCTCTCCTGGCTGGAGTAGCCAGGAGATTCTTCAATTGCATCTATTATCATCTCTTTATAGTGAGTGTTTTATTCATAATTTATATTGAATAAATTATCTACGTTATTTTCACTCCAACCACTGTGTCTGTGTCTCTGTTTTTATTCTATTGAATAACTGGGGAAGTTACCGCGGGGAGGGTGGGGGTTCCAGTGTGGGGAAACGCCGTCACCATCACCGTCCTGTTCCGTCATGTTTTGCGGCATGTCGGCCGGTTCTTCGCGTGCGGTTTATCCACGGTAAGATCCATCGGGGATTTACCGTGGATTCCTCGTCTTGTTCGGCGGCCATTCGTCCGTCGACTTGCGGCGTGGAGGATCCTCCGATCGGCGCTACCCGTGGCACGGACGGGTGCAAGAGGAGGGCTGGCCAGCTCTTCGACCCGTCCCAAGGAGGGTCAACGGCGGTAAGTTAGCGAAATTTACCGTAGGTCATTGTAGCGACCAAGTCGGGTCGTTACATTGTCGGTCCTCCAGGTGGTTGCAGAGAGAGACTGGGCACACAACGAAGCTTACCCTGCAAATGGGAAGCTGAGTGCATGGCACAGGGAAGGGCGGGACCTCCACCTCATTTGGATCAAGGCCCACACTGGATACCAGTTCAACGAGCTGGCAGACGCAGCAGCCAAGAGAGGGACAGGGAAAGAGGACATCACCCAACACCCGCTGCCGAGGGCCGGGCTACGGCAGACCCAGAAGGCTTCCACAGAACTGTGGTGGCAACTTATGTGGGGCACAGCAGTACAAGAGCGGCAGCTGTACGAATTCATCGCGGGGGTTGTCCATGGTGTCGAGCTTGTGACCGGGAAGCTGCTACAGCTTCTGACACGACTGGAAGGGGCCATGACCTATCTCTTCTGGTTCAAGCTTCGGTGTGCCGGAGGCCCGGACACATTGCACCACATCCTGTACGACTGTATGCTGCCAAGGAAGGTGCAGGCCAGAGGACGACTCGCACATATGGTGACGAGAAGCGGACACCAGTGGCCCCTGGAGAAGGACGGATTGCTGGATGATGGGAGGCTCCAGGCTGAACTCCGCAGGTTCGCGATGCTAGCGGTCTACGAGTATGAGAACGCAAGCACAGAGGACTCGGGCTAGACTTTTTCTAATTTCAAGCAGACAATCCACTCAAAGGGGCATCTTTGTACTTTCAGGTGAACAACCCTTATGATGGGTAATATTTCTACTTTCAGGTGGACAACCCTCGCCATGGGGCATCTTTTCTACTTTCAGGCGGACAACCTTCGCACTAGGGGCATCTTTTCTATTTTCAGGTGGACAACCCTTGCGATGGGGCATATTTAGTTAGCTTTCGGCACCTTTTTCTATTTTCAGGTGCCTTGTGCGTGCGTTTGCGCTAGGCGTTTTAGACTCTCTAGGTGTGCGGTTGTGCGGTGTTTCAGGAGGTTTCCACGGAGGTGGCACAGGCCTAAAGCCTTATGGAAGGTGGGCCTACAACCCTATTACAGAGAGAGAGAGAGAGAGAGAGAGAGAGAGAGAATGTGGCATCATCTTTAGGATGACATTATTTAGTATTGCAGCTTCTTGAATCTGGAAGGTGTATCTAGAAGCTACAGTTAATCCTTCTAGATGCTGTGAATTGTTTGTTTTTTTAAATTTTATTTTAGTGTTTAATATGTGGTCGTATCTATCAATTAAATCCAATGCTTCTTCAGAAAATTATGAAATACAAGGATACAGTATTTTATTATAGACTTTTAGCCTAATTGCAAAGGTTTACAATGACAAATCAAAGGTTTTCAAAAACATGTGTATGTTTTTTTCTACGTGTATGTTAATAATTTTAAGCAATGAATTTATTTCTCTTTTTAAAAATCTGTGTTTTGTTTTGTTTTTCAGGACATTAAAAGCTGGCCTCACTGTGGATGAAGACTGTGTTAAAGCTTTTTTAGCTTCTGTATCCAATCGCCTATTCATTGCTGAAACAAGTGACAGGTTAATTTCTTTTAATATTGTGTTCATTCTATTTCAAGAAGAATAACTAATTGGTGTTTAAATGCAATTTACAACAAAAATTAATAACCTAAAGTACTAGGTTGGGTTGCATGACTAACATAAGGAACAATTGAAAACGTTTTGTCTATTAAGTTGAAAAACTAAAAAGAGGCAATATTTTTTTCTTGGCTACAAGTATACAAAGACTTTAAAATATAATTGTGACATTCATTGAAGACTGATAGTTCAAAAAGAATTACAACACTCAATAAAAAAGCATGGTAACTATTTTTAAACAAGGTTCAAAAGCGATCGTTTTTTAACTCCATGTTAAGTCCCATAGGAGCAAAACACCGTCCCACAAACGTTAGAAGAACTCTCATTAAGATGACTTAGAACATCTAAAAAAATGTAGCATGTACTTACACGTGTTTATTGTCTTCACGATGATTCTTTTTTCGAAATTCTGAAATGTCCTATTTTTAAACAAGGCTCAAAATCGATCGTTTTTAACTCCATTGTAAGTTCCAAAGGGCCACAGGACCAAAAAACCGTCACCCAAACAAACATATGAAGAACTCCCATTAAAAACGACTTAAAATATTCACATAAAAATTAGCACGTGCATTTATCTATTGGCTTCACGATGTTTTCTTTTTGTAAAATTAACACGCGAAATTATTTTTCTATTAATTATGTGAATTGAAACCTGGAGAAAAAAACGTTAAAAACCGTTTTTCAATCAAAAACGATTGTAGCGCCTACATTCGGAGAAATTTTGAACTAAACGCTGTATCTAGGCTCTTAACCGAAATCGTCTGAACAATGTGGGCAGCAGTGATTAACATAGACATAAAACGTTCAGTTACAATCGTCAACTCATATGACCTTTATGATGTATGTTGTGAAGCATATTGTGGGAATGAAGTCTAATTTTTGTTTGCATATTAAAAACCATTAGATTCAGTACAATTTGCAAAAAAAAAAAAGTTGTCTTTGATTAAAACCAAAGGTTTATTTAAAAAAAACAGGTGGTTAAAACCATGCCACCCTGTGAATAACTGCAATGTAAAAGCTCATATCATTGAAAATAAGACTACCCATGAGATAAGAGTATTTTATTCACACATACACACACCAATACGAGTATCTACCTACATTTTATACTGGTTTCACCGCTGCCGAGAGAGTTATCAGTAGGCTTTAAGAGCCTAGGTACACCGCCATCTTGTTGTTTTGACCAGACGACAACGAGACAAATGAGTGTTCTTATATGGTGTTACTAAAACTACAAGAAATCGCCTCGCAATCGCTCAATTAAAATGAAGTGAAGCGCAAAATGCAATAAAAAGTATTGTTCTTCACGTGCTCGATTTATATAATTTTTGAAAAGGACCTTCTATTTTTAAACAAGGTTCAAAGTCGTTCGTTTTTTTAACCCCATGTTAAATCCCATTGGATCAAAAACCGTCCCACAAACATTTGAAAAAAACTCATTAAAAACGATTTAGAACAATAACAAAATAATTAGCACATACATTCATGTATTGGCTTCACGATGTTTCCTTTTTATAAATTTTGAAAAGGTCCTTCTATTTTTTAATAAGGTTTAAAATCGTACGTTTTTTAACTCCATGTTAAGTCCCATAGGAGCAAAACACCGTCCCACAAACGTTAGAAGAACTCCCATGAAAATGATTTAGAGCAATCAGAAAAATTAGCACGTACTTACACGTGTTTATTGCCTTCAGGATGATTCTTTTTTCGAAATTCTAAAAGGTCCTTCTATTTTTAAACAAGGTTCAAAATCGATCGTTTTTTAACTCCATGTTAATTCCCTTAGGACCAAAAAACCGTCACCCAAACATTTGAAGAACTCCCATTAAAACAACTTAGAACAATCACACAAAAATTAGCACGTGCGTTAATCTATTGGCTTCACCATGTTTCCTTTTTATAAGGTTAGTACCCGAAATTATTTTTCTATTAATTAATATGTGACTTCGAACCGGGAGAAAAAACGTTAAAAAACCGTTTTTCAATCAACAACGATGGCAGCGCCTACATTCGGAGAAATTTCGAATTAAACGATGTATCTAGGCTCTTAAGTCTATTCTACAAGTTAATGCAACCAATTGAAGCATGTGCTGAAACAGTGTTGTAACTGACAGCTTTAAAATTATATATATATATATATATATATATATATATATATATATATATATATATATATATATATATATATATATATATATATATATATATATATATATATATATATTAAGCCCCGTCTTTCTGTCTATCTAGACCTAACACTGTACAAACAAGGACGTCGGAATTTATATAAATTTAAATGAATAGATGAATCGCTTTTTTTCTCAAGGTCAGTTAACTATATGTTGCACACTCCCTGTCCAAGAACCCCGTGATGTTTAAATTGGAGAGGGAAAAAGGTTGGAAAGTGTAGAAGGGGGAGAGAGAGAATCGTGGAGTGGGAAAAAGTGGGAGGGGGAAACTGAAATTGAAATGAAAGGAGTAAAAAAGGAAAAAACGACGCGCATGTGAACACCAGAGAAAATGAAAACCTCATTTTCTCTTTCAAATATAAAAAAGGGGAGGGGATAGAATTTATTTTGCTCCGTCCTTTTGTGACCGTCATCAATTTCTAATTGGTTTGTTACTTGGTTCAGACCAAGTAACAAACCAATTAGAAGTTGATGACGCTCATAAAAGGGCGGTGCAAAAGAAATTCTAATGCTGGGCACAATTGCCTGTGAATTTTGCTCCCGTCATTTATGACGGGTTACCCCACTAGTGTTTAAATATATTTTATAATTTGAAAACTGTCAAAACATTGCTCCACAAGTGAAATCATCCTATTTCACAGACAAAAGGAGCCATCTATTGGTTAAGAAAGAAACGTACTGTACATCTTTACATATCCACTGAAAACCTTTATTTCTATCAGTTACAACGTTGTTCCAGCCCATGATTTAATTGGTGGTAAATAAGAAAGCGGTTGTTGGTTGGAACAAAGACTGTTAAGTGGTTCTTTCACCAATACAGTCCATAGCAGAGATAGTAAATGACCTTGTAAAAATTTCAGTTCAGTCAACCAAGAAATGATTTTCACCTTCATCAGCCAGGTAGCAATTGTGACAGTCTACATTACTTCCATTCTAGGTTTCCTCTTTTTGTACAAAACCTTATACTAGTGCTCCTAGAATTGCATCTGCCAAAGACTTAACGTGCCTTGAATGTTTTAGCAGGCTGCACATAATACAGTGCAATGATCTGTCACACAGATTCATTTTGAGTCGGATCTCAGGCTGCAGCAATAATTTGCAGTGTCTAGTAGACCTCACTGGTTATGTTGCACATTGTGGTTGTCATTGCTGGGTGTTAGTGTACTCCAACAGTTAAAGCGTATGGACTTCATGGCTATGAGTTGACTGAAGTATGGGTGGCAGGGAGCATTTCTGCAATCAAGCCTTAGTTGTAATAATTTGATAACATAGGAGCAATTTGTGCACTTTGTGCACTTTGCCTAAACATAAATCATTACCAGGAAAGAGTAAGATAACCTAATCTGGTGAGTGTGGGTAACTTCAACTGGAACAAACTATATGTGTTGGCAGGTAATTGCCAGTCCTCTGCCACTTGAGGGCATGGTTTGCTCTTTAGTAGCTTTACTCAGCACTGCCTAAACTTGAGTAGTTAAATGCTCAACTTGCATGCCTGGATGGCACTATGTAGATACTTCATAGTTCAGCTTGCCCTAACACCCCAAATGATGCTGTTGCCAATAAAAGACATTTGAGCTAAAGACTCTTGCCCATGGACACTTCTCCTAAAGCCATTGACCCTAAAACAATTTGCCCTAAACCATTTGCTCTAAAGATACTTGTCCTAAAACCATTTGCCCTAAAGATACTTGCCCTTAAACCATTTGCCCTAAAGATACTTGCCCTAAAACCATTTGCCCTAAAGATACTTGCCCTAAAACTATTTGCCCTAAAGATACTTGCCCTAAAGGGATATTTGCCCTAAAGATACTTGCCCTAAAGGGATATTTGCCCGAAAATCATTTGTCTTAAAGGGATATTTGCCCTAAAACCACTTTTTTCTCTTTTCATATGGTTTAGTGTCTTTCAGTGGAGTACGTTAAATAATTTGCGTGCCACAGGCGTGTAAAAAACACCAAATGACATAAATGTACACTACTGAATAATGCAAATGCCTTTTTAGGGCAAATGTTCCTTTAGGGCAAATGGTTTTAGGGCAAATGTTCTTTTAGGGCAAATGGTTTTAGGGCTATTGTCTATAGGGCAAATGGTTTTAGGGCAAGTGTTTATAGGGCAAGTGTTTATAGGGCAAGTGTTTATAGGGCAAATGTCCCTTTAGGGCAAATGGCTTTAGGACAAGTGTCCTTAGGGCAAGGGTCTTTAGGGCAAGTGTCCTTAGGGCAAGGGTCTTTAGGGCAAATGTCCCACACCTGTCGCCAATGACGTGTACATCGATAGGCTTACCAGTTTGCGGGCTATCATTAGTTGTTGTAGAGGCATGAATATCCTTAACCGTGAACAGCACACCAAATAATCTGCCACCCATGGTAGCAGAACTACCAGAAGCGATGACACAGGCAAAGGTTTTTCTTTGTGGGCGAGATTCTTTGCCTTTGGCAACCATCCATCTGCCACCTGTCTGGGCTGTCTGATTCCTAATTACCAGATCAGCTCCTACAAATGCATTAGACGAAATGCCAGGTACAACGTCACAAGTTTTGTACGCAACTTCGTGATCAAACTAGAAGTAATTGTGTATAAAAACACGTTCTTTAGTTTTTTCATTTTGTCATATGAATATTTTGGGTTATGTGTGTATTCCTATACATGCTATGATTTATAAGTATATCATATTTTTTATAGTGAATCAACTTTGATTGCTACCAATATGGTTATAACACTTGGACACGTTGCAGTTGCATTAAATGATACACCAAAGACAATGGAATCTATTCTCCAGTTTTTTCAACAACGTTTTTGTCGACCTCCGTCACCTCAAATTGATGTACTCATAATTGACCAGTTGGGCTGCATGATCTTAGCAAATAAAGAGGTGAGTGCTTTGCTACTAACTTAAAATGCCATTAAGTGACATTTTGCATCTGTACACATTTTACGTGATAAAGTTCTTCACCGGAGAGATTTTTTTTATATAATCAGTTCACCCATCTGTAAATTGTTCATTGTAAAAGTGCACTGCCCATTACGAAACATTTTCAATGTAAAAATTTCTGTTTATCGGAAACCGAAAACTGCAGTTTTTGGCTGAAAACCGAAACAGCAAAACCGTCTCCGAAAACCGCGGTTTTCGGTTTTATTCAAAAACAAAATCAAACTCAATCACTATCACTAAACGTTTTTTTAACATTGCAATGTTTAAAAAAAGTGCCAAAAAACGAAGAACCTTGGTCATCTTTCCTCAGTGCACTTTCTACCATAAAACCAACATCAACATTCAACATAATATATACCGAAAGGACATTTTTTAGTAGTAATTTCTGTACAAAACTTCGTTCACGATTATCTGATAAATAAGTAAATGCTCTTGTTTTCCTAAAAAAATTGGAATTACTTAAAAAATAATAACAATTTTGTTTAAAAAATTGAAAACTTATGAAAAAAAAAATATTTCATCTTCAAAAATGAAACCCGAAAAACCGCGATTTTCGAAAATATGTAGTACCCAAAACAATGCATTTTTATTGTAAAAAGGTACAGTTACGCCAAAAACCATGCATTTGAAATGCTTGTTTTTGTGCGTTATGGTTTTGAGGCTTGAGCTATACATTTCTTCGTAGGAAATATTTTGTTTTGAACGTTGTTTTTGTGCTGTTATGCATTATGTTTATAGACCTTATTTTCTTAATTTACAGTTATACATTTATGAAGAAGTGATGAAGATGTTCACTTTGATAACTGTAGAAGCAAGCTCTGCTGTCTATAATGTTGGATGTGTTGATGACAGGAAACAACAGTACAGGTAATATTGCAAACATTATATAAATTTCTATGTTCGTTAGATGTTTGATTCCCACCGAGTACAATTTAGTCCCTTTTGTTTCCTCACAAGTTCCTCTTTTATGAACTTTTAGTTTCAAGGATTTTTTCGCTGTCTGCTACATCTCAGGCTTGCACCTGATTAAAAGCTGGTAGATCATGTCCTCTTTGGCCTCATCTAGTGTTTTTGATCCAGGTTTACGCCTGGATTGGTAGCTCTAGATGATAAAATGTTAAAGTCCTTCTTTCGATTTAATAAATATGAAAAATAAAACTTCAGCAACTTTTTGCCCATAGTAATAGTTTATTTGCATTATCATTTCCTGAACAAACTCGAGCATAAATTCGGTGTCTTGAGAGTGCTTGAATTACAAACAAAAACACGGACTTATATACCCAAGAAGAGGATTCTGAGAGGACTTTCTCAGAATCCTCTAATTGGTTATTTACAAAAGTAAAACCCAAACTGACCAATTAAAACGATTGACCAGTGGTCACCCAAAAATATCAAAGATAATTCATCCCTAATTAAAACAAGATACAATAGAGAAATGCAATCCCATAGACTTGGTGTTCTGCTTATCAGGACGATCTCTTTATGTTAAGGGGTGGGACTGGGAGGAAAGGGCCCAAGCCAGGTGTGACCCAAACAAGGATATTGGCGACATCAGCTGTGCAGAACTGGGTCAACCCTCTGTACGATGGTACAGAGGATGGATGCACCAACTTGACCAAGCATCGAATTGATACTGGCGATCATGCCCCAGTACAGGAGCTCCTCCTCCGGAGCGGACCCGAACAGAGAGATCATCAGAAAAACGGTTCAGGAAATGCTCGAGACTGGAGTGGCCAGACAATCCAAGTCTCCTTATGCTTCGCCGGTAGTCTTGGTAAAGAAGGACGGGCAATGGCATTTCTGCATCGATTATAGACGCCTGAATGACATCAAACCTGACAATTACCCATTACCCCGAATTACTCTCGAATTACTCTAGACTCGCTTCGTGGGTCGAGAATCTTCGCAACTGTCGACATGGTCTCTGGCTACTGGCAATTTGAGTTCGCCATGGAAGACAGGAAAAAGACAGCGTTCATCACACCTGGGGGACTATTCGAATTCAATCGAATGCCCTTTGGTCTGCATAATGCTCCTGCTACTATGCAGCATGCCCTGGAAATCCTTTTGGCTTTCCACAAATGGGAGACCTGTCTAGTGTATCTAGACGATATTATCGTATTCGGCGCAAACTTCGAACAATTTACTCAGAGGCTGGACTGTGTCTTGGGACTCCTAAGAGAGGCGGGGTTGAAGCTTCACTCTGACAAAGGCTTCTTTGGTTTCGTAAAAGTTCTCTACTTAATAATCTCAGAAAGAGGAGTACGTCCAGATCTGCAAAAAGTGGTTGCCATCTCCGACTTAGCGGCTCCCACTAATGTCAAGGGGTGAAGCGATTTTTGGGCATGGCCGTTTTCTATTGGCGCTTCATCATCAACTTCGCCCACATCGCTAAACCACTCACGGATATGAAAAAAGGGTTGCCCTTTTTATGGACGATCACCAGAGAGGCAGCATTCACTTTGTTGAAGACCAAACTCGCCACCACACCAGTTTTGGCCATTTACAACCCAGATGCCGTGATCAGAATGCATACAGATGCATCTGCCTATGGCATCAGGGTCATCCTGTACCAGAAGTCACCAACCAATGAACTGCAGATCTTGGGTGGTGTCTATCGCATGCTACGAGCCGCTGAACTGAACTACTCAACAACCGACAAAGAGTGTCTCGCAGTAGTGTACGGTGTAATCAAGTTCAGACCGTACCTCTTCAACAAAGCCTTTGTGATCGTCACCGATTGTACCTAAACTCTGCATAGCAACTTCAGGGACGCCTGGGCTGATGGCAGTTACTACTCTAGGAATATGACTACACCGTAGTCTACAAGGCCAGCATCACTCACGTGGATGCAGACTTCATCTCACACAGTCCGGTGGATGTTCCTGAAGACTGCAATCTGCAAGCAACCCCAGACAACCTCGATGACAGCGTGGTTTACACAGTATCATTGCGTTAGGGCTGGTTGGCAGAGCAAGAAAAAGAACCGAACGTGACACAAATCAAGACCAAACTTTGCAATAATCCAAGCTCCGAACTTCATCACATCTATGTAATCATAGACGAGATACTATGTCCCATGGTTTACCAAGGCAGCATTACACCAAAGGTCGGACAGTGGTGCCCTAACATCTGGTACCTGAAGTTCTGAGACTACTAGATGACAGTCTTGAGGCCGGACATTTTGGCCAGGATAAGACATTGGAAAAGGTTTGGCAACGATTCTTTTGGCCGACATGAAAGCAAGACACCATCGAATATGTGCACACGTGCAAAGTGTGCCAAAAATGCAAGATGTCACGGTCCAGACTGCCTGGATTCCTGCATGAAATGCAAATCAGGGATCCAGGTGAATGCTGGGGGATCGATTACATCGGCCCCCTACCAAAATCACTAGGTGGTGTCAAGCACATCACTCTGGCAGTAGACTGTGCAACCAGATTCTGCTTAGTACGAGTAACAGTGTCGGTAACACAGCTTGGCAGTGACTCTTGACATAGCGAATGCCTTCAACAATGCGTGGCACCCAGGAATCCTAGAGCAACTGAGGATGGCAGAATGCCCAGACAATTTGAGGCGGCTCGTAGGAGCATTCCTGGAAGGGCGTCAGGTGGCCAGTGGGACTCTGACCAGGAATGTGAACAAGGGCTGCCCACAAGGTTCCTGCTTGGGGCCAGTGCTATGGCTGGTCCTGATGGAAACATTCTTCGTGGCCAGGGCAGAGTGGGCAACAACGGAGGACAGGGTGCAGGCCTTTGCCGACGACGTGTTGGGGATCATCTGCGGTCCATCGGTGAGAGTTCTGGAAAAGAAGTGGACCCGGTTCTGGGCAACGTGCACTAAGTGGACCTCGGGGATGAAGCTGGCCTTTGCGGCCCAAAGACAGCGGCGCTCTTCCACCCTGCGCAACAGTCATCTGGACGCCATCCATTAGGGCAGATGGTGCCAGGATCTGCACCGATGGAGCTCTACGGTATCTGGGAGTCATGGTCGACGCAAAGTTCTCGTGGATCGCACATGCCAGGTACATACGGGGCAAAGCCGGAGCTATTGGGGCCCATCTGTTTGTAATTGCGGGGAAGGAGTGGGGAGTGTCCCTCACCACTCTGAAGGCAATCTACGAGCGGGCGGTGGTTCCCCTGATCCTGTATGGAGTGGAGGTATGGGGAGAGAAGGGACTTGACAGCCAGATCGTCGGACACCTGGATGCAGCACAGGGGCCTTTCCTGCTGGCCATTTGCAGGGCATACAGGACTATGGTGAACCGGGCACTCCAGGTGGCATCGGGCGGCCCTCCACTGTCAGTGCTTGTGGCAGAGAGACGGAGTCTATGGATTAGGAGGAAGATGATCTCCAGAAGCCTGGACTCCCCTCTTGCAGTGCAGGACACGGACCACCCGAACCGGAGGCACGGATTCGAGGTAGAGACGTGGAGCCCACCTGTGGTAGCCACGATCAACCTGTGCATATACACGGACGGGTCGAAGATGGAAGGAAAAGTAGGGGCAGCCTTCGTAGCAGTGAGAAGAGAAGTGGTCCGTGACACGTGGGAGACGCACTTACCGGATGACTGTTCGGTATTCCAAGCGGAGCTCCTGGCCATCAGGGAGGCAGTCGGCTATGCGGAGCTGGATCTGTCGCCATGGAATTCCATGGCTATCTGCTCTGACTCCATGTCGGCCCTCCAGGTGATTGCAGAGGGAGACCGGGCACACACCGAAGCTTACCATGCAAATGGGAAGCTGAGTGTGTGGCACAGAGAAGGACGGGACCTCCACCTCATTTGGATCAAGGCCCACATGGGATACCAGTTCAACGAACTGGCAGACGCAGCAGCCAAGAGAGGGACCCGGAAAGAGGACATCACCCAACACCTGCTGCCTAGGGCCAGGCTACGGCAGACCCAAAAGGCTATCACAGAACTGCAGTGGCAACTTATGTGGGACAGAACAGTACAAGGACGGCAGCTGTACGGATTCATCCCGGGGGTTGTCCATGGTGCCGGGCTCGTGACCGAGAAGCTACTACAGTTTCTGACGGGTCACGGCCCCTTCCAGTCATATCTCTTTCGGTTCAAGCTGCGTGACCATCCCGACTGTCGGTGTGCTAGAGGCCCAGACACATTGCACCACATCCTGTACGACTACGCTGCCGAGGAGGGTGCAGGCCAGAGGACGACTCGCACATATGGTGACAAGAAGCGGACACAAGTGGCTCCTTTAGATGGACAGATTGCTGGACGACGGGAGGCTCCAGGCTGAACTTCACAGGTTCACGATGCTAGTGGTCTACGAGTATGAGTACGAAAGTGCGGAGGACTCGGGCTAGACGTTTTCCACTTTCAGGCGGACAACCCTCGGTAGGGGCATCTTTTTCCACTTTCAGGCGGACAACCCTTGGTAGGGGCATCTTTTTCCACTTTCAGGCGGACAACCCTCGTTAGGGGCATCTTTTTTCACTTTCAGGCGGACAACCCTCGTTAGGGGCATCTTTCCACTCTCAGGCGGACAACCCTCGTTAGGGGCATCTTTTTCCACTTTCAGGCGGACAACCCTCGTGCTGGGGCATCTTTTCCACTTTCAGGTGTTTTATACTTTCAGGAGGTTTCCACAGAGGTGGCACAGGCCTAAAGCCTTATGGTGGGTGGGCCTTTAACCCTGTTACAGTACGAGCTGTACACAGCCAATTGGCCAAAACAATCAAGAACTTCCTCCAAGATACAATCCTGTATCATCGGGATGCCCCGAAGGGACACCTTTTACAGCTAAAGACACACAAGCACTGTCTGACGAGCTGGGGATTCAGCATGCCACTATGACAGCGTACTTTCTGCAAGGAGACAGTCTTGCTGAAGGTACAAATAAAACCATAATGCAGACCGTCAAGAGACTTCTGACACCTGAAAAAGAACAGCTTGACTGGTACTTCCATCTCCAAGCCACTGCCTTTGCCTATAACACCACTATACATACATAACGAAGTTCTCGCCATACCGACTAATGTTTGGAAGAGAGGCCCGGCTACGAATCGACAACCGGGCACCTCTCCTACCAAAGGTTATGGATCCAAATCATGCAGCACCTTGTGTGGTCACCACGGAAGAGGTCAAGATCGCAAAAGCGAACCTACACAAGGCTCATTTGCAACAGAAAAAATATTATGATGCCAGATGAAAGACACCATACCCATACAAAGTTGGAGATCCAGTACTCGTCCGAGACCACCGCATTGTGCCTGATGAAATTAAGAAACATTACTCGTACAGAGATGGTTACACCGTAACCAGAATCATCAGTGACACGGTGCTCGAGCTGGAACATGAAGACATGTTTGGGCGACTGATTCAAGATACGGTGAACGCAGTTCATATCAAGCCGAAACAACTGAGGACAGTTGCTCAGTTGACAGTTGCCAAACTCCTCACAACAATAGTAACCACACCAACAACAAACTAATTTGTATAGCTTTCGTACATTGCGTTTGGGGACCAGGCCATCTGACAACCACAACAAACAATAGATGAGGAACGGCATTCAATACTTGGAAACCGACATCCCGTGGACTCACAATAGTATACACAATTTGGGTGGCTTATTGGAGTTCCAGTTAGTTCCATGAAACTATAAGAATTTTCACGGGATTCTAGAATTTCACACCTTAATAGGAGGTTGGAAAACACGTGTATATAGCCAACGCCGGACTGGTAACCAGCACTTCAACAATTATCAAACACGGAATAAGATGTCACAAAGCGTTAAGACAAGAGTAAGCCAAGATGATGCCATCCCAGGCCCATCCACACATGACATCCCAAGATATGACACCGCCGTGGGTCAATTTGAAGCTGAGAGGGAAGTCAGGGACGACACAGTGCGCACTGTCGACCTAACGACATTGACCACCACCTAACCACTTTGCCACAGCTCTAATGATTTCGGAACCACCGCCGGCACCCTTGCACCTTCCGCGAGTGACAGCCATTCCGCATTTCAACAGTAACCACCAGGAGACTACTGGTATATCGACCGCTTCGTCAAGAAGCACGATGTGAAAGACTGCTGAATAACTGCTGGGCGCTCTGGCAATGTAATACAAGGCCAGCAAACACCTACTACTTAGGCCATAACGACCTGATGGAGGAATTTCCACGCTTCTATGTGCTGGAGGAGGAACGTTACATCGTGGAAATGTCGTATCACCTACAACTTTCCATGGCCATCCTGATTCCATCTGTCCGGTACGTTGAAATATAACAATTTGCCAAACAGCATCACCCCGGCTGTTGGGGCCTTTCAGCAGGCCTTCGTTAACAGTCTCCTGGGGGTTCCACTTAATGGAGCACACAACATCGCTCAAATGATTGTTTGGAAGACCCACGCCACATACCAGGCCACCATCCTTTGTGATGCTGTCTACATTGTTTTCACCGGACAACCACTGGCCCGGATGATTGCCGCCAATGCCACCGTTCACTGAAGCTTCATGGAAAGTCTCCGGGGCTTCGACAGTGGTTGGATCATCGCCACCTGGGAAGCATACCACCCCTGGTTGCGGAGCCAACTCCTTCAACCACCGTCAGACCCCCTGCAAGCACTTCACAGATACGTCTCGGCATGCACGTGTGCATGCAACCAATCAACGGGGGTGTAAGTTGAAAATCCACATGTACTCGTGTGGTCACCACCTGTCAGGGTGGTGGATTCGAAAAAATAACCAAAAAAGAAAATACTTGTAAATGCATGAATTATTCATCAATCACTGTATGTATCATTTTTTCAATAGGTGCTCGCCACCCTGTTTTCAGCCTTTTTATTTGTTGGAGGACACTGACTTTTTTGCCAGTGCCCTCTTAAAATCTACCTCTGTACAAGGTATGTGCACGTCCCCCCATTTAACACCCAGTAACTCATGATCCCGCCAAAAACCATAGCCTGTGGGGTAAACAACTCCTGCTTGTCCCTCCCTCCCTCTCTCTGACGCATACTTAAGTGGCGGATTGATACTCTTAGGACCATGGTCGCTTGGACCTGGTTACACCTCGTAGGTGTACACAGGTCCAAGGTATAAAAAGACCATGTTCCTCTTTGTTATTCATTCACTCTTTTGTCCTGTCTTTGTACTACGTAGATTATTATATCCGTATCACATAATGGGTCCGTAGACGCACCTTTGATTCTAACTATTCATTCTTGTAACGTTTGAGTTTCTATGCAAGAATGAATAAAAGTTTTTACAACATGAAACTGTGTTGTCTTCTGTATCGAAACTAATACTTCTCTAGACAAGCCGGCGACACAACAAGGCGTGGAGACATAGTGATCCCGAAGGAGGAGCAACATCTTCCAGCCAAGAAGGAAGATGTACATCAATGGCGGCCAGAAGAGATGGTCACCATCCTTCTGAGCAGACTACACCCATATGCAGAAGGATGATCACAATCTATCACCATCAAACTACTTCTATAGCTCAAATCTTCTCCGTGAGGTCACAGTGTGATCAAGAGAAGAAACGAGTAATAGAAAAACAGCATAATGAATTGGTAATTATTCATGAGGTCGCCATAAAGCTCACAGTTTTTTCACATTTTTGCACTTCATTCCTATAATTTTTCCTTTCTATAAAATTTCTGAAAATTGGCTTCCGTTAGTATCTGATGGTCGGCCACCTTTACCACTCATTGTGACAAATAGTATACTATACGGCAATAGGTAGTAATATAATAATTGCATACTGCATTGCTACAAATGCAGTGAATGTTTGTTGATGACTGTGAGTCATAGCATTAGAGAGTGCCTCTTTTTCTTAACCCATAAAAACATGGGCTAGACCTGGTTTCAACTAGTGGGCTGTGCTAAATAAATAAAACCTGGGTTTTTGCCACCCTGGCAGGATTTTTAATAGGAAAGGTCAGTATTTTGGGAGGTGATAATAAATGTAACAATTTTGGTTTGTCATACCTAGCTTTTTGGTGCAAAAATGAATCATTTATATAGTCAATTTAGTTAATTCTATCCAACTGTTATTGCTATTCAGAGAGTGGTGGCGGAGAATCAGCCGTACGATACCCATCAAGTAGGGGCAGCACAGATGGCTGGGATCCCTGTGGGTGGTATGTACCACTGCAGGCTCCAGCATCACAACAGGTAGTTCCTGTGCTGAATTCGTGGAATCAGCCATTTAGAGCAATTTCATAGGTGAAACTGCCAGTTATTGTGTGTAGTAACAACCTTAGGGGAATTGGCCCAGCAGATCGTGGTCGGCAACCTCTGGGGTGGTACACCACTTTTTACTATTCCTGGCAGAGGAGTCTTTGAGGCTCTATGGTTGCCTAGCCATTAAACTTTCCTCAGCCTGGGGATAAAGAATTTCATATTGGTGAGCGCTCCATGTTCGAGGAAAGAGGTGTTCCTGAAAAACCAACTGGTGCAATGGCAAGACGAGGGGCAACCCGAGGAATGGCTCTAGTGAACTAGTCCCAAGGTGGAACGGGGAAGTTGAGACGGTTATCAAAGTCTGGTCTGCATCATCAAGAAGATGGCATCCTTAGGGGATGTTTTGGTGGTAGCAGATGGAATCCTGGTCTGCTAAACTGGCTGCGGTGGCCAGTAGGTGACTGCCGTCTTGTGTCCAATCCAGCCTCTCATCACTGGACCATGTCATATGTATGAGAATTGTTCCTAGGTTCATGGAGGTGTCGCCAGACGGTGCCCTGAAAAAAGGATGTCGCACCTGGCCAGGGGTATAAAGGTTATGGCCTAGCCATGTCCTGGGAGGAGAACAGTTGTGGATTGATGTCACCGCCGGAGTCTCTATTCCGGTACCTGACACATGTTGTAAATTGGCTGGCCTGGGAGGCCATTGGGAAGTTTTATGTTTCCATTCTGTAATTGCTTGTTTTTAGCTGGCCAAGTATTGGCCAGCCTGGTAACTGCACATTTTGCCACCGGTGGATGGTTCGCAAGCGGACCCAACGTTTTCTGTTCACATCCGTCTTGTCTCGGCTTGTTCACTGTAACTCAGCCATCGAATTTGGCGAGCTCACTGAGGGACATTTCGGTGTGCGTTCTATGGCCCCTAGGAGGAGTCTGGAGGTAAGTGAAATGGTTCAAGTGTTTTATGGCCCCAGCTAAGTGGTGACACTTAACGTTTCAAATTACCCTGATGGGCAATATTTCAGGGATGTTTTGTAAAAAGACGAGTTGACCGCATCGTTTTTTTTTTGCATCTACAAAATTTTTCTGTGCTGTACTTGTTTGACGTTTTATTTTTCAAATTTAAAAAGTAATAATGGTTTTGACTGCATTCTTGTTCTTCTCTTTTATAGGCATGTTTCTTTGGCCGTCATTAATGCCTTGGCTAATATTGCAGCGAATATGCAAGGAGAAAAAGAACAAACTGAACTCCTTGTACAGCTTCTGGAACTATTTGTACAATTAGGACTAAAAGGAAAACGAGCAAGTGAAAAAGCACCCGTATCATTTAAGGTAATTTATTTCATATCGGTGCTAAAATATAATTAACGTCTTAATTAAAATATAAAAGGTATGTCATGATTAAGGAAATAAAACTATAACTTATTTTGATAATCTGTACTATTCCGATTAAATGTTTACAAGAGGAGTAAAAGCCAGATTCAATATCTCCTTCAATTGTGCCTTCAACCTGCTCTGGCAAAAATAAAGTTTGCTAGTCATGTATATGGATCGGCCTTTTTCGCCTCTTGTGGACGTTGAGTTTAAATTACAACTAGTTATGAAGATGCGTTTATTTTATTTTCTTAATTAAAGATATACCTTTTAGATTTTATAAATCGTTAGAAGTATTTTTAAAAACGTTTTTTTTCTGTCACGTTGCTGAGAGGCTATCTGGAGCGCCATATTGTCGCCTCATATATGGAAGATTTTTTTCTTTCTGGTGATTTTGTAACGAACCACTTTCAGGGGGTGAATAGAATCTGCTCCATGGGTTCAGTTTGCTCTTTCGTTCGGGCTGAATCTGGTTGGCTAGGCTGCTTATTTTATTCACGTTCGGGAGGAAGAGAACAACTCGGATTCTCAGGGCACAAACTTCTGATTGGTTATAATAGACTTTTGGCCTAAACGGTGTAAGATTCCACCTCGGGATTTCCTGTAACATTGTCCCAATTGTCGTCTGCTAGAGGTGAGCAGACGATGTTGCAGACAATTTCTTTAACTCTTATCCCAGGCAGGCCCCTCACCAAGACTACTCCTACACTAGGGGGTAGTCCTCTAGCATTTTTAGGGGATGGAGAACCGGCTGTCGACTCTTCTTTCAGCACAGCCGCTGCAAATTACCCTTTTCGTTCCGTTACTAGTATTAATCTTGATAAAACAGCATGTAGGAAGAAATAAACCCACAGATGTTTATTACCATTTATTAATAGTTCGGCAGGTTTTCCACGATACAGTTTAAGTACATTTAAGTGATCAATCTGAGTACTATATTGGTCGTTCGAATCGATATTTCTTTGTTGTCCTTTTTCCTGGTACCCTTGCCCATCGTTACGTGGTTGGTTCCGTTATCAGCTCGTTTCTTTTGGAGAGGTAGCAGACACTTGACTCTCAACAGGTCCTGGTCATAACCTCGTACTAGAATCAGCCTCTATTCTCACAATTAACACTTTATGACCTCCAGCGGGTGGTTGGACATAGCCACCGGCCACACATAAAGAAAACAGAACAGCTTATCAACTCATGAATGCTCAACTTATATACACATGCAATCCTGATCATGTGATGTATGTTGACCAATCATTTAACAATATGTAAATGAGCATAACCTCCCGGGTCACCATGTAAGTCTATTGGCACCCCGGGAAACATGTCAAAATCATTTTATTGCTATGCTCAACATTGGGCCATTTCACAGGATTAATGTGCCAATGTTGAGCTATGCAATAACCATTAAAAGAATATTAAAAGTATCAAAAGCGTGAATAAAATTGGACTTTTGCTGTCAAAAGTGAATACATCTTTGGAATATTTATTAAAAAGAAAATAGAAAGAAGACAGAATGATGACAGAATTATTGAGGCTGGTTGCATTTCCCAGGCTCCTCTGACCACACATGCAGTCGTCTTGCTTCGTTGCCTAGCAACGGCATGAACGAAACATACCTTTCTTGTTTCTAAAAAGGGGAGGCGAAAGAGAAGAGAGAGAACAGGTGCAATGACGTCAAACGTATGACGTCACGGCGGTGTTGTTAAGTTATGAGGACAGGGTCCTCACAACGGATCGGTCTACTTGACCGAAACCCTGACTCATCTTCTGTTATCACACTTATGTGATAACAGAAGAAAACGTAAACAAAACAATTAAAAATTAAAAAAACCACTCATGTGGAAGTTACAAAAGGGGGGAAAAGAAAAGGTCAACTGTAAAAATAAAATCTGGGTCATTCAGTACCCAAAAGTACCGAGTGGCCCAGAAGCTACAACACATTTACAGGGCGGACAACAACGTTTTAAAACCCAAAAACGAAAGAGCGCAAAAATAAAATGAAGCGGCGGGCCCAAAACGTTTCAATATATATATATATATATATATATATATATATATATATATATATATATATATATATAACCCCAACACGGCCTAAAATGGGTTCAAATTTGACCAAAATGCAAGAAATTGAACATGTAATTTGACACCCTAAATTTTAAAATTATGAAAAGATTATTAAGTACTCTTTTCTTCCCACTGTTAACACGTTTATTTTGAGCTATTAACCATTCTTTTATCTTAAGTAGTATTGGAGTTAGCATTTTTTGAATTCGCATCACTTTCAGTAAAACAGTGAAACTTCAAAGGGCCAATTCTCCAAAAATTATGGCCAGATTGAAAAACAAAAAAAGTTAAGAGTATTTTTTTATGTTCTACTTGTGTTGTGATTTTTTAAATTAATATCTGAGATGACTGAGCAACACCTTTGGTTGAATTAGTGTGGAATAGCTCATATATATATATATATATATATATATATATATATATATATATATATATATATATGTATATATTAGATGCTTTGCGAACTGTAAAACGAAATGTGAGAAAATACGAAATACATTAAAAATACGATATATTTAAAATTATTTCGTATTTTCAGTCTAATTTTACAAGTGTCGTTACGATATTTTTTCTATTTTTCGTGACGAAACATTTCTTATATTTCGTTACCACGAAAAAGTCGCGCATGCGCGTTTGTTGACATTTTGGTCAAAAAAGCAGCCATTTTTTTTTCCCACTTCAAACAAACGATAGAATATTTTGAAGAAATTAGTGCATGTAATCTCCAGGAAAGTATTAAATTTACTCAACAAAAAGCAGCAGATGTTAGGTTAAAGGTAGGTTATAATATTTAATTGTTTTTTACTTTTTATTTATTTGCTGTTATTACCATTTCCATCCCTTGTTGTCGCCGTTGTGATTTCTGGTTTTAGTAATGCACATAGGTACTTTTTGTTTCAGGTTTTAATTGTAGCCAAAAATGTCATATTTCGTGTTTTATTTTAATTTTTTTCGTTTTGGCAGAACGCAAACCATTAACGAAATTTAATTTACGAAATAAATAAAAAACGAATTTAATTAAAAATATATCGTTTTCATTTTATTTCGTGTATTTTTTGGACGAAAAATCGCAAAGCATCTATTATATATATAACATATAATATATATATATATATATATATATATATATATATATATATACATTATATATATATATATATATATATATATACATTATATATATATATATATATATACATTATATATATATATATATATATATATATATATATATATATACATTATATA